>LR738714.1:742711075-742772801 GCA_902687465.1 Secale cereale | reverse complement strand
CGGGCCAGGCAAGCAAAGCTCGCTTCCCGGGAGGCTCTTGCCGCCAAGGCTGCGGCAGAGATGGAGAAGCGTGCGGCGGAGCTCAGCGCCGCCAATCAGGCTGCCCTCCGCCAGGTGGCGGAGGAGCGAGAGCGTCTCGCCGGCGAGTACCAAGAGTGGGTACTTGAGAGGGCCGAAGCCGACGAACAGCAGCGTCTCGCCGGGGTGGAGATGTCCCGGCGAGAGGGAGAGCTCGCGCAGCGGAAGGTTGAGCTGGATTCTCATGAAGAAGACCTTGCCGCTCGCGAGGCTGCCCTTGGCGGGGAGCTGAAGGAGGCGAAGGCCGCCGCGGTTGCCGCGGAGGACGCCAAGAAGGAGCTCGCCGCCAAGGTCGAACAACTGGAGAAGGCGATGAAGGTGAGCGCCGAGAAGGTTGCCGCGCTCATCCTGGAGCGCGAGAAGGATGCTCACACAAACTCAGAGCTCCAGGTGAGTTTATCCAAGAGGGGTGACGAGCTAAAGGCCGCCAAGGATTCCATTGAAGACTTGGAGCTGAAGGTCACCACCCTGAAGGAATCGCTTGATGCTGCCCGGGCCCAGGAGACCAAGTTGAAGGATGAGCTCCGCAAGGAGCGAACCTTGATGGAGAGCGTCAACAAGGCCTCCGAGCTCTTCCGGCAGACTATCGAGGTGTGGACCGAAGAGCTGGTTTCTTCTGCGTCCAATATTGACCAGGAGTTGCTGGCGCTGAAGGTCGAACATCTTATCTACTCGCCGGATCCAGATCTCCCGCACAGCGCGAAGCTCAGCCTCTTCTTCAGAGGCGTCACTCCGGCTCTTGCAGGTCTCCGGAACCGCATCCCCGCGCAGCTGGCCGAGGAGTCGCGCCGGCTCTGCGCGGGAACTCTGGAGCGGGTGTTGACGAAGATCGTGTACCGCAACCCGGGGATCAACCTCACGAACGTTCTTCGCACCCTGCCGGCTGATGCAGACACGGAGGCCCTGAAGGAGCAGGTCGGCCACATCATCGCCAAGGTGGCAAAGCTTGGCAGGAAGGAAGGCGACCGCGTAGACTAGGGCTCCATTTATCTTTATCTTTTTATTGCTGCACATTATGTTATGAACTCATTAGTCCATTGCGACAAGTTATCCTTGTAAGATATTTGCTTTATTTCAATCAATCAGTGCCATGTTATCTTCCTTGTTCCAATCTTTGACTTTGTATGTTTTTCACCCTACGCTCCCGGGGAGCTTGCCGGCAAGGGGCCCTTGCCGCGAGCGCTGAGTACTGGACTCTGAGCAGCCTGCTGGCCAAGGTCCTCGCCGGCAAGCAACCTTGCCGCAGCTGGTCGCAACGCACTTAGCTTGCTGAGCGTACTCGGAAACGAGGCAAGGGCGCGACACTTGTCGCAGCTCACTTAAATCGTTGAGTGGACTCGAAAACAAGATAAGGGTGCGGCAAGCTACGGGTAGGTTCCTCCGCGCACAGGTTTTCCATACAAAGTGTGATCGTTCAAGGAAGACAACCAAAATTTAAAATTTGAACTGGTCAAATTCTAACAACTTATCTCTCATATGCTGCTTGTTCATGTTGCTTGCTTTCCGGTAAGGCTCTTCTTACTTGAACAGCACTTAGTTCCTCCTTCATCTCCTTCCCCCCCGGCAAACTTGTGCGCGAGGAACATTCCTTCTGCTTAAAAGAAAAAGAAAGGGAGAGGGAAACAAGCATATTGCCTTTCGGCGTAATAGTGCTTACCGTATGTCTGAGTGTTGTATCAAATGCCAAACAGAACATGCAAACAACAAAGAGAAGCATGCAAAAGGCAATCGATGCGAGAACACGAAAACTTTACTGATGCACGGGGTCTGCGCCCGGCTTTGTACAAAGGGTTACATGCAACAGCGGCAAGGCTTGTACAAAAGGTGGTTGCCGGAGCGGATCACGGCAACCGCGCCTTAGGGGTGAAACTTGCGAAGATGCTCTATGTTCCAGGAGTTGCTCACCGGTAAGCCTTCTTCGGTCTCGAGGCGGACGGCGCCGGGCCTCGTAACTCGTCTCACCCGATAAGGGCCTTCCCACTTCGGCGTCAACTTGTTGGAATTCTTGGCGGACTGAACACGCCGAAGAACAAGGTCGCCTTCCTCGAGACTCCTGGCCTTGACTTTGCGGCTATGGTAGCGGCGCAAAGCTTGCTGGTATCGAGCAGCTCGTACAGCAGCCTGGAGACGTCCCTCCTCAAGGAGCAATGCGTCATCCTGCCGCAGTTGCTCTTGCTCGAGCTCATCATAAGCGAGTACTCGAGGAGATCCGTATACGAGTTCCGTGGGGAGAACTGCTTCTGCTCCATAGACTAGAGCAAAAGGTGTCTGTCCGGTGGCTCGACTTGGTGTCGTTCTGATTGACCAAAGAGCCGCCGGGAGCTCCTCTATCCAATTCCTTCCGCACTTGCGCAGCCTGTCAAAGGTCCTTGTCTTGAGTCCGCGCAGCACTTCAGCATTTGCCCTCTCCGCTTGGCCGTTGCTCCTCGGGTGAGCAACAGAAGCGAAACAGACCTTGGCGCCAAGGTCTTGGACGTATTGCACGAAGGTGCGACTAGTGAATTGCGTACCGTTGTCGGTGATGATCCTGTTAGGGATCCCGAAACGGCAAACAATCGACCTGAAGAACCTGACTGCTGACTGTGCTGTCACCTTTCTCACTGGCTCCACTTCTGGCCACTTTGTGAACTTGTCGATTGCAACGTACAAGTACTCAAAGCCCCCGACAGCACGAGGGAAAGGGCCGAGGATATCGAGCCCCCAGACCGAGAAGGGCCATGACAAAGGGATTGTTTGGAGAGCTTGAGCTGGCTGATGGATTTGCTTTGCATGGAACTGGCACGCTTCACACTTGGTTACTAGTGCAGTTGCATCTTGGAGGGCTTCTTGCCAAAAGAACCCTTGCCGGAAAGCTTTCCCGGCAAGTGCCCTTGCGCCAATGTGGTGGCCGCATATGCCTCCATGTATTCCTGCCAACAGCTTCTGTCCATCTTCTCTGGAGATGCATTTCAACCTGACACCGTTGAGTCTTCTTCTCTACAGCTCGTTATCCACAAACTGATACATACTTGACTGCCTGGTTATCTTCTCTATCTCTTGAGGGTCGTCGGGAAGTTCTCCAGTTTGCAGAAAACGGACGATCTGCTGCGCCCATGCTGGAGCTCGAGGCTCGACGGCAAGGACTAAAGGCTCGAGGGCCGCTGCGGGAACCCCAGCTTCTACGGCAAAGACCTCTGGTCCTGTCGGAGCTGACGGTTCCCCGGCAAGCTCGCCGGAGCGAGGCTTGTCGGGAACACTTGCTTCAACTGCACAAGCCCGAGGGCTTGCAGGAGCAAACTGTTCCTCAGCGTTGTTGTTGATCTTGGGAACTTTGGCGGCGGGTTCAGGAAGATCCGCCGGCAAGTAGTCGCCGGAGACCAACTTTCTCTTCTTGGGCTGCCCAATTGACGGTGTAACTGATGGCTGAGTCAGCTTGAGCAAAAAGGTCCCTGGTTCCACAGGTAACTTCATCGCGGCGCACTTAGAAAGGCCATCTGCAATCTCATTTTGAGCTCTTGGGACGTGCTCCATCTGCAGACCTTCAAAGTGCTCTTCAAGCTTCCTCACTTCATCGACATATGCTTCCATCAAAGGGCTCTGGTAGCTCTTGTTAACTTGTCGGACCACCAACTGAGAATCGCCCCGCACAATCAGCTTTCTGATCCCAAGTTCGGCCGCAATCCTGAGGCCGGCAAGCAAGCCTTCATATTCTGCAGTGTTGTTTGTCGCTTGCTCCCTGGGAAAGTGCATCTGGATAACATATTTGAGGTGCTCTCCGGTGGGCGCGATGAGTACCACGCCGGCACCGGCGCCTTGCAGCGAGAAGGCACCGTCAAAATACATTACCCATTCACTTGTCGCTTCTTGTACGGGTGCACTTGTTTCTTGAACTTCATCTTCTGGTGTTGGGGTCCACTCAGCAATGAATTCTGCCAAGGCTCGGCTCTGTATGGTTGAAGTACTTTCAAACTTGAGTCCAAAGCTTGACAGCTCCAGTGCCCACTCGACGATCCTGCCTGTTGCTTCTGGATTGTGCAATATCCTCTTCAACGGAAAGCGAGTGACCACTGTTATCTCATGGGCTTGGAAGTAATGGCGCAGCTTTCTTGAGGCCATGAGGAGGCCAAAAAGCAACTTTTGCACACCAGAGTACCTTGACCTAGCCCCCTGGAGAAGGGAACTTACAAAATACACTGGGCGCTGCACCATCTTCTTCCGCACCTCTCCTTGTTCCTGCGCAGAGTCATCCTTGTCGGGGCCAGAGCTTGTCGGAGCAGCCCCCTGCTTATCGCTGGATTCGCTCGCCGGTGGTGCTGACTCCTCGTCGGACTCCCTTTCCGCTACTAACGCAGCACTAACCACCTGGTTGGTTGCCGCTAAGTATAGCAACAGCTTTTCCTGTGGTTTAGGTGCGACAAGTATAGGAGTGGAGGACAGGTACCGTTTCAAATCCTGCAGCGCCGCCTCCGCTTCCGGAGTCCACTTCATGGGACCTGCCTTCTTCAAGATTTTGAAGAAAGGTAGGGCGCGTTCTGCGGATTTTGAAATGAACCTACTGAGGGCAGCAACACAACCTGCAAGCCTTCTGACATCCTTGACGCGCTTCGGGGCTTCTATCTGCTCGATGGCTTTGATCTTGTCGGGGTTGGCTTCAATCCCCCTCTGTGATACAAAGAACCCGAGAAGCTTGCCGGAGGGAACTCCAAAGACGCACTTCTCGGGGTTCAACTTGAGCTGTATCCTGCGCAGGTTCTGAAATGTTTCTTCCAAGTCTTGAATCAGTGTTTCTTTGCTCTTGCTCTTCACCACGATGTCATCCATGTAGGCTTCTACATTCCGGTGGATCTGTGGCTCAAAAGCAGTGTACACTACCCTTGCAAAAGTTGAGCCTGCATTCTTCAGTCCAAATGGCATGCGGATAAAGCAATAGGTGCCACATGGAGTGATAAATGCAGTCTTCTCTTCATCTTCCTTAGCCATGAAAATTTGATGATAGCCTGAGTAGGCATCAAGAAAACAGAGTAGCTCACATCCGGCAGTGGAGTCAACGATCTGGTCAATGCGCGGCAAAGGGAAGGGATCCTTGGGACATGCTTATTGACATCTGTGAAGTCTATACACAGTCTCCACTTCCCGTTGGCCTTGCGCACGACGACTGGGTTTGCCAGCCACGTCGGATGGATCACACCTCTAACTAGGCCTGCTGCCTCTAGTTTCTTGATCTCCTCATTGATGAACTCTTGGCGCTCCACGGCTTGCTTCCTCACTTTCTGCTTGATGGGCCGCGCATGAGGACAGACAGCAAGCTTGTGCTCAATCACCTTCCTGGGAACACCGGGGATGTCAGATGGTTGCCAAGCAAACACATCGACATTCGCCCGCAGGAAGGCGACGAGCGCGCTTTCCTATTTGCTGTCAAGGGTGGCACTGATGGTGAAGGTACCATCAGTGCCATCCTCCTTTGCGGACACCTTCTTGGTTGCCGGAGGAGCAGCCATTCCTTTCTTGCTCTTGCCGGTGGAGCTCGATGGAACGTCCTCGACGGCAGCGCAGCACTCCGAAGAGGTGCGGTTGCCGGAGTGGGTCCCAGAGCACTTGCCGGACTTGGTCTTCGTCTTCTTCCCCCCGGGAGCTTCAGCGGCAAGAGTATCCTTCTCGGCCGCAGCTGCCGCATCCCGGTAAATCTTGTCGGCGCAGATAAGCGCATCCTTCTTGTCGCTGTGGACAGTGATGACGCTTATCGGCCCCGGCATCTTCAGCACGTTGTAGGCATAGTGGGAAGCTGCCATGAACTTGGCGAGGGCGGGACGGCCGAGTATTCCATTGTAGGGCAATGGAATATCAGCGACGTCAAAGGTGATGCGCTCAGTCCTGAAGTTGAGCTCCCCGCCAAAGGTCACCGGCAGAGTGATCTTTCCCTTGGGCTTGCTCCTTCCCGGGTTGATTCCTTGGAATGAACCGGTCTCTTCGAGCTCGCCATCTTGGATCTGGAGTTTCTTGAACACAGCGGAGGAGATCAAGTTCAGCCCGGCCCCGCCGTCAACCAACATTTTGGTGACCTTGAGGTTGCGGATGGTGGGAGAAACCAGCATCGGCAAGCACCCGACCGCCGTGGTGCGGTCAGGGTGATCCTCAAGGTCAAAAACGATGGGCGTGCTGGACCATTTGAGGAGCCTGCGCGACTCCACGGGCGGCTCCGCTGCATTCACCTCACGCACCCACTGTTTCAGCTGGCGGTGGGAGGTGTGCAGGGAGGCGCCACCGTCGACGCACAGGACCTCCGTGGCCTTCTGGAACTCCTGCTCGCTGTTCTCGTCGTCCTCCATGTCTTCATCGTCGTCTTCGTCGTTGTCGCGGCCCCGGGGAGGTCGATCTCCTTGCCGCTGCTTGGCCTTGCCGCGGCGTCCTCCCCGGCCGTTAAACGGCCGCTTCTTGCTGGGCTCTTCTCCGCCACCTTGGGCCTTCTCCTTGTCGCGCCTCTCGTACTCAGCTTTTTGCTGCTCGACGAGGTACTCGACGCGCTTGCAGTTGGAGAGATCGTGACCCTTGGTGCGGTGAATCTTACAGTATTGCTTGTCGGAGCTACCCAGCTTGTCGGCCGCCGCCGCAGGGGCAGGCTCCTTGCCGGAGCCGCCAGCCTGCGTTTGCTTGGCGGGGGCCTCCTTGCCGGACTTCTCGATGGCAAGCACTTCCTTCTTGCCCTTCTTCCTGTTGTTCCGCCGCCGGCTCTTCTTTGCCGGGGCGGCGTCGTCGCTGTCGCTTCCCCCTGCGCCAGCATCCTCCCCGGGGAGTTTCCTCCCTTCTTCCGCGCGGGCGCACTTGTCAGCAAGAGCGTAAAGCTCGCTGACGTCCCTGATCTTGGTCATCGCCATCTCCTCACGCATGCGGCGGTTACGCACGTTCTGATGGAACGCGCTGATGACCGCGGCAGGGTGAACGTCGGGGATGTTGTGTTGCACCCGGCTGAAGCGTTGGATATACTTGCGCAGGGGTTCGCCTTCCTTCTGGGCCAAAATGTGGAGATCGCTCTCCTGGCCATGGGGTTTGTGGCCGCCGGTGAAGGCGCCAACAAACTGATGGCAGAGGTCGGCCCAAGAAGAGATAGAGCCTTCCGGCAAGTGCATGAGCCACGAACGAACGTTCGGCTTCAGCACGAGCGGGAAGTAGTTGGCTAGGATCTTCTCGTCGCGCCCCCCGGCAGCTTGCACCGCGATAGTGTAGACGCTGAGAAACTCCGAGGGGTGCGTCTTGCCGTCGTACTTCTCCGGTACGTCGGGCTTAAAGTTCTTCATGCTGGGCCACTGGACGCGCCGCAGCTCGCGGGTGAACGCAGGGCAGCCTGCCGCGTACGGCAAGTCGCCTGGTTCACCGGGCGCGGGTGCGTCGACAGTGTTCCCAGCTCTCTTGTCGGATTGTCGCCGAGCTTCTCGGCGGCGCTCGATCGTGGTTCGAGCGTCTTCGTCTCGCCGGTCGTCAAGGACCTGGCGCTGGTCCCGACGGGCCCGCGGGTCCGACGAGGCTGTGGAGCCGTCGTCGGGGTTGTTCCGGCGGGGCGGCGTCTTCTGTTTCTGCGGCGGGGAGTGCACGCTTGTCGCACCCCCGGCAGTCTTGTCGCCGATAGCCTTCGTCTTCTCAGCCTGCCGCGGCCGTGAGGCCGACGGCTGCGGTGGAGAATCATTGTTGGCGAAGTCTATCAGGCTCCGGATGGTGGCCCTCCATTCTTCGGCCTTGTCGGCCGCCGGAGGAAAATCGAGGAGCAGCTGCGCCCTTGCGAGCGCTTCTGCCGGAGTAGTGGGGAACGCGGGCGAGCGGTGCGAGGAGCGGGATACGCTCGGACTTCTAACGACGTTAGAAGGAGCGGGGTCCCGCGCCGGCGCTTTCGCTTTGCTTGTGCCCGGACGGGGGTCCGGGGCGTCCCGCGAACCTCCAGTTTGGCCTTGTCCCAGCAAGCGGATACCACCTCCCGTGGTATGGCGCTGCGGGGTCGTCGTGTGCTGTGATGGACGTGGCGCGTCCACGGAGACCGAGGTCCGGTCGTCCGTCTTGTTCTTGGATCTGGTGGCACCGTGAGTGTCCTCGCCGGCGACCACCCTTCCGACGGCGTCTCCCCCGCCCACCGTTGGCTCTGGTGGCGGCGGGTGAGACGCAGACGGGCCTCCGACCTCCGAAGGCTTCTTCTTCGGGGCCATGGAGTTGTCGCTGATGAAGTTGCTGATGAAACTGGAGAGGTTGATGAAGAATGCGCCCGCGCGAACGCCGGATCAGGTTCGCACAACCTCGACGCCCCCTACCTGGCGCGCCAAAGATGTCGGGGGAAACTGTCCGCCACGAACACCTATGGGACCGGAGCCCCTTGTCTGTGCGGTACGAGGGCGGAGGGAGCACAAAGAGCAGATCGAAGCAGACGCGCGGGCAGTTTTACCCAGGTTCGGGCCGCACGGATGCGTAAAACCCTACTCCTGCTTGGTTGTGTATTGAGTTGGGGCGCTCGGGAGCTTGAAGAAGCAGCTACACCGTGCGTGAGAGTAATCTGGGTTTCGAACCCCCTCCACGTTGTGCATGGGCCTCCTTTTATAGTGCAAGGGGTCACCGACAGGTGTCAACGTAGGAGAAAGGGGTAAAAATGTAAAAGAGGTGGTAGTTGTAACAGTGCGGGAACAGTGGAGCTACAGTACCGAACAGTGGTCTATACCTACTTTAACAGTGGGGGACAAGGGCATTTAATGCCCGTCGCCGTCGACCCCAAAAGCTCCCGCCTTAGCGTCTCCGTCCGCCACGGCGACGGATTTATCGCCGTGGTGTGCCACCGTGTACCCCAGGCTGCACAGCCATCCGCCACGCGTCCCTGGATAGGCCCCAGGGCGACGCGTGGGCCGATGAGCTGGAGCGTGGGCACACAGCGTAGCCTTCCCGGCAAGCGCCTTGCCGGAGCCTTGATCTTGCCGGGCCCGGGAACTTGCCGCTCCCCGGGCCCCTTGCCGGGGCGCGCATAGCGCCGAGGCGATATCTTCCAGTCTTCCTGGCAAGCTCCTCTTGCCAGGGTCTTGTGCTGGTGGAACAGCCTTGAGCCTGGTACGGCCTTCCCGGCAAGCTCCTCTTGCCGGGGTCTCGATCTTCTGTCTTGTATACTTTGTTTTTGAATGGTTTAACAGGAGGCAGGAAGGTCTCCGGCGAGCACGCAGTAAACCTTGCCGCGGGAAGCTGCAACTGCCCGTGCACAAGTTGGGGTACTGGGGTACCCCTACCTTAGTACACCGACACACATGCATGCAAGCTCATCTATACAGCACCAAGAACTACTAAATACTCACAAATGAGGCCACCAATCAAAAATCTAATTGGAGGGGTGGAGGAGTCACATACCAGGGAGTATTTGCTCAAAATTTCAGCTCAAATGATGGGCTGTAGAGAGAGATCGAAGAATCGCCCCCAAGAACAGCAAGAACAAGACCAGAACTCGGGGTTCTGGAAAAAGAGAGAGAGAGGGGAAGAAGAAGTACCTGGAGGGGGGTCCCGTGGGCCCCAGGCGCCCTGTGGGCGCGGCCAGGGGCTGGGCCGCGCCAGCTGGCCACCTGGGCCACTGGTGCCCCCCCCCTGGCTGGCCCCAGGACTTTCCGGGTCTCTCCCGTTGTGGAAATTTTTAATATAATTTTTCTGGAATTTTTCTGAAAACTTCACTGTTGAAATTTTTTCGAAATTCAAAAAGCTACGAAACTCTCTGAAAACTTGAAGCAGTTAGTAGTATTGTGAAGCTTCAAAAACATAGATACTTGGTACAGCAAGTATGACAACACTAAAAACAAATAAAAACATAGAAAGCTCAACTTTTTATCCATAAAAACACGTTCACTAGTAAGGTTGATCAAGTCTTACCAACAAACAAGCGATATATAGAGCAAAAAGTCTCACTTCCTACGAAGTAATCACTAAACTTTTACCTTGATGGACATTGTCCCTACCATGATAGTTTTGTATTTGTGAGGCACATGTAGTGGACAGTCCCATTCTCCAATTTTCACGGTCTCGATATTCTCTATAGAGTTGAGGGCATGCCTCCTGTCGGTCTTCTTCGGAAAATATACCGTGTGTTCTTTATCATTCACATGAAAGGTAACCTTCCCTTTGTTGCAATCAATAATAGCACTTGCGGTGTTAAGGAAAGGTCTACCAAGAATAATGGACATGCTCCCATCCTCGGGCATGTCAAGCACAACAAAATCAGTAAACAATTAGCAACTTCAACTTGAACATCCTCACAAATACCTATCGGAACAGCGGTTGACTTGTCAGCCATCTGAAGGGAGATATCTGTAGGAATTAGTTTCTCTAAACAAAGCCTCTCGTAAAGAGAGAGAGGCATAACACTCACTCCCGCTCCAAGATCACATAAAGCAGTTTTGACATAATTATTCTTTATGAAGCAAGGGATGGTGGGTATACCTAGATCACCGAGCTTCTCAGGAATCTTTCCACTGAAAGAATAGTTAGCAAGCATAGTAGATATTGCATTATTAGGAACTTTTCTTTTGTTAGTGACAATATCTTTCATATATTTTGAATAAGGAAGTAACTTAATAGCATCAGTTAAAGGAATTTGAAGAAAAAGAGGTTTAATCCATTCACAAAACTTATTGTAATGCTCTTCTTCTTTAGATTTGATGGACTTACCTGGAAAGGGCATGGGTTTCTGTACCCAT
This sequence comes from Secale cereale, assembly GCA_902687465.1. Classification (NCBI taxonomy): domain Eukaryota; kingdom Viridiplantae; phylum Streptophyta; class Magnoliopsida; order Poales; family Poaceae; genus Secale; species Secale cereale. The sequence continues at coordinate 742,762,047 of LR738714.1, read as the reverse complement.
GGTTCTGTCTCCTTCCCATGTTTTCTTGCGATGAAGTCTTCTTTAGTGTACCTCTTACGTTTGTCAGGTGCTTCTTCTTCTCGAACTTCAGGCGGATCATTCTTCTCATTATCATTACCTTCAGGTTCAGCACCGTCTTCAGTCTCAGCATCGGAGATAGATACACTGTTGGGATCAATAGCTGGCTCTTCATCTGCAATAGGATCATTAGAATTGTCAGTCTCTTTATGTTTCTTCTTCTTATTTGGAGAGACAACAATTTCTTCTTCCTGCATTTGAGAATCTTGCTCGATTCTCTTCGGATGTCCCTCTGGATAAAGAGGATCTTGAGTACTAGTTCCTCCTCGGGTCTTAATCCCAAAAGCCTGCAATTTATCTTGTTTGGCATTGTTAGCAAGCAAATCTTTTTGCACATTAGAAATTTGATCAAGCTGAGTTTGAACCATATGAAAATGCTTCACAAGACATTGAACATCATTAACTGTTCTATCTAAAACACCAAGCAACTTTTTGATAGCAAGGGAATTATCATGCAACTGACTTTCTATCCTCTCATTAAAATGATTATGTTTCATAATAAAATTATCAAACTCATCTAAACATTGATCAGGAGGCTTACCATGAGGGATGTCACTTGCGTTGAAATCTAAAAGAGAGTGTACCTCTACCATAGGAGGGTGAGTGGTAGGCTCACACAGCTTCTCAATAGGGGGTAGATTCTTCACGTCTTCAGCTTTAATACCTTTCTCTTTAATAGACTTCTTTGCTTCTCGCATATCTTTGGGGCTTAGAACAAACATGCCCCTCTTCTTTGTTGGTGGAGGTGGTTCAGGGACGGACCAATCTTCATGGTTTTTGGCAATCCTGCCCATTAAATCTTCCGCATCGTCCGGTGTTCTTTTCCTGAAAACACAACCAGCACAACTGTCCAAATAGGACCTAGATTCATCAGTTAGACCAGCATAGAATATATCAATTAATTCATTCTTAGGAACTCCATGTCCTGGTCTAGCCTGAATCAAACCGCAGTACCTCCCCCAAGCTTTAGGGAGGGACTCATCCTGCAACTGTTTAAAATTATAAATTCTTTGTAAAGCAGCATGTTGCATATGAGCAGGAAAGTACTTATCAACAAAAGAGTGAGCTAAGTCCTGAGGACTCTTAATAGAACCGCATGGGAGTGAATCATACCATGCTTTAGCACCTTCCTTCAACGAGAAAGGAAGAAGCTTGGTCACATAAAAGTAGCGTATCTTCTCATCTGTGGTAAACAGGCTACCTAGTTCACCAAGTTTAGTTAGGTGTGCAATAGCATCATCATTTTCTCTGCCATAAAAGGGGTCAGCTTCAACCATAGGTATAAGTGAAAGATCAATAGAGAAATCAAAATCAGGATCATCAATGCATATAGGAGATGTAGCAAACTCAGGATTAGGAACGGTTTTGTTTTTCAAAGAGTGTTTTTCAAATATTTTCTTAATAGTTTCAGGGTCAGAGCTGGCAAACTCTGTCAGTTCCCTGCATAAATCTTCATCAAGTATATAGTAATCATCATCAAGGAGCCTCTCCTGGAGTTTACTCAATTCAGGATAATCATAAGTTTCACCAATAGGGTAGCGAGTAAAAGGAAGTTCAATTCCATATTTTTCGGCAGCAGCAGTAATTTGTTTCTCAAGAGCATAACCAAGTGAACTAATATCATGATCAAAAGTAGTAGAAGCATCATCAAGTGTATCAGACATAGTAACAGATTCAGTAGGAGCATCATGTGGTGGTGGTGAGGCGAACTTACTCATAACAGAAGGTGAATCAAGTGTAGCACTAGTGCTCAGAGCAGTACCTCTTCTTGTAGTGGATCGTAAGATCGGAACCTTGGGGTCTCCTTTCTTACCCATAGCGAATAAAGTGCAGCAGGTAGGATACCTCAAGTAGACTTGTAAATATTGCTATGCTCCCCGGCAAAGGCGCCAGAAAACGGTACTTGATAACCCTCAACCGTAAGGGATCGAGATAGTCTTCGCGGGTAAGAATAACCCAATTTATTGATTCGACACACGGGGAGCCAAAGAGTATTTATAAGCTTTAACAGTTGAGTTGTCAATTCAACCGCACCTGAAATATACTAACTTGCAACAAAAGATAAGTGGTAACAGTGATATGATAGTGATGATAGTAATAGTAAAAGTAAACAGCAAAAGTAAATAGCAGTAGTAAATGGCAGAAATAGCAACTAGTGACAGGCAAGGTTTAAAATACTGTAGGCTAGGGAGATGGATGGTTGGGCGTTGCATGGATGAGATAGTTTCTAACTCGGGGCACGGCACACGGAAAAGTAATGATCATCTAGGCAAATATCAAACATTAGGCATGTATCCCGTAGGTAGTTGTACGTGCTTGCAATAAGAACTTGCACAACATCTTTTGTCCTACCATCCCGCTACGAACGGGGCCAAAAGGAACTAATGGATATTAAGGTGCTCCTGTTAAAGAGCACCGGAACAAAGCAATGAACTCAATGGATACATGTAATCCTCAAACTACGGACCATCCCCTTTGGTGTCCCAAGCTGTCACTTTTGGGATCGCCGGTTCCGAACCGTAACAGGTGCATACAACTCATAGATAGGATCAAGAACACAAATATATTCATGCAAACACATATGGTTCAGATCTGAAATCATGGCACTCGGGCCCTAAGTGTCAAGCATTAAGAATAACAAGTTGTAGCAAAGATGATAAACACCATACTAGATGATAGGCAACATGCCCCCAACAATCTGACAAACTATTACATGATCTAACTCATCCAATCCCTACCATCCCCTTCGCCTACAGCAAGGGAATTACTCACACATGAAGGGGGAAGTCATGGAAGGATGATGGAGTGGTGATGATGATGACGATGGCGACGATCTCCCCTCTCCGGAGGCCAAATCAGCCTCCAGATTAGCCCTCCCGAAGAAGAACAGAGGGTGGCGGCGGCTCCGCGACGAAAAACAGCGAAAGGACTTCCGATCTGGGATTTCTGCATCGGGAGGAAAAATACGGGCTAAAGTAGGGCACCAGGGGGTGTGGGCCCCACCCAGGTGCCCACCCGGCGCGGCCCAGGGGGGCGCGCCCATTGGGCGCCTGGGCACCCCCTGGCCCCCCTCTGGCCCCACTTCTGGCATTTTGTTTCTTCGGGTGCGTGGATTTTTCGTGATTTTTCATGGATTTTTCTGAGATGCTTAAAAATCCGTTTTCCTGCACACAAATAAACCATACAGGCAGCTCTGCTGAAAACAGCGTCAGTCCGGGTTAGTTTAGTCCAAATCATGCAAGAATGAGGTCAAAACAATATCAAAAGTGTTTGGAAAAGTAGATACGTTTGAGACGTATCACCTATCCCGGTTGTTGAAGAGTTACTGGACGAATTACATGGGGCGACTGTGTTCACCAGTCTTGACATGAGAGCCGGATACCATTAGATCCGTATGCGCCCTGAAGACGAGGCCAAGACGGCATTCCAAACCGATCATGGACATTTCGAGTTCAAGGTGATGCCGAACGGAGTGACCGGGGGTCCGTTTACGTTCCAGAAAGGAATGCACATCGTGCTCCGGCCATGGTTACGGAAAGGAGTGCTTGTTTTCATTGACGACATCCTTGTCTACAGCACCACTCTCGAGGAGCATGTGGCTCTGCTCCGCTCAGTTTTTCAGCAGCTCGCTAAGTACTCCTTCAAGTTAAAGCTGAAGAAATGTGCCTTTGGACAGCCACAACTTCGATATCTGGGCCACGTGATAAGCTCGGAGGGGGTCCGAACAGACCCTAAAAATATTGACAAGGTGCAGGCTTGGGCACAACCTACCTCAGTGAAAGAGCTGCGACAATTTTTGGGGCTGGCAGGGTATTACCGCGGATTCATCCAACACTATGGGGTTATGAGCAAGTCATTGCCAGATCTACTATAGAAAGGTGTGGTGTTTCGCTGGACTGATACGTGTGAACAAGCTTTTCAGGCATTGAAAACAGCCCTCACAACAGCTCCTGTCCTCGCCTTGCCTGACTTTTCTGAGCCGTTTACGGTGGAAACTGATGCCTCGGATGTGGGAATCGGAGCAGTCTTGATGCAAAAACAACATCCAATCGCCTTCTTGAGTCAAGCACTTGGTCCACGCCATCGTGCACTTTCTACATATGAGAAAGAATGCCTTGCTATTCTGTTGGCAGTGGAGAAATGGCGATCATATTTGCTTTTTTCTGAATTCACCATTCGTACTAACCATCGAAACCTGTCATGCTTGGATGAACAAAGACTGACAACCCCGTGGCAACACAAGGCGATGGCAAAACTTCTGGGGTTGCAATACAAGATTGAGTATCGCAAAGGGGCTTCCAATCTCGCAGCAGATGCCTTGTCTCGACAACCGATGGCTACTGCATGTGCTGTTATAGTATGCGTACCCACGTGGCTGAAGGAGATCAAGCAAGGATACACACAGGATCCGAGTTGCACTGAGAAGTTGGTGCAAGCCGCAGCAGGAGAGACACTTCCAGGGCCGTTTCAGGTCACAAATGGGCTGATTAGATACAAAGGGAGAGTGTGGCTGGGTAACAATGAAGCCGCACAACAGCGAGTGCTTCGGGAGCTGCATGGTGGAGCTATGGGAGGCCATTCGGGTGTGCAAGCAACATACAGCAGAATCGTACGCTTGTTTGCATGGCCGAAACTTAAGTTATCTGTCAAGAGATTCGTGGCCGGGTGTGTGATACGTCCAAAACGTATCTATAATTTCTGCTTGCTCCATGCCACTTTTGGGTGATATTGCTATGATATTTATACACTTCCATACACTTTTGATCATATTTGGACTAACCTACTAATCCAGTGCACCCCAGTGCCAGTTTCTGTTTTCGGCTGTTTTTGTATTTCAGGTTTTCACATTACGAGAACTGTCAGGAAAAATCCAGAAAATTTATATAAAAAATCAGCGTTCCAGAACCTACCTTGCGCCCGAAGTACAGCCGGGGGGGGGGGCCACCAGGGCCCCAGGCGCCCTAGCGGTGCCCCCCCCCCTGGGCCGCGCCGGGGGGGGGTGCCTGGGCCCCTCGAGCCCCGTCTGGTGCCCCCCTTTGGCATATATTTAAAGCGTCCTTCGAGACCCTCGGGACAGGAACTCTTTTTCGCGATATCATCTATGTTCCGCTGCCGCCGCCACTTCCAAGATCGGGAGCACCAGGAGAACTCTTCCCGGCACCCTGCCATAGGGGAGGATCACCATCGGGAGCCTCTCCACCACCATGGACGCCTCCCGGATGAGTTGTGAGTAGTCTCCCTTGGACCATGAGTCCATGACCAGTAGCTATGTGATGTTCTCCTCCCGTTCTTGTGCTTCACTAATTAGTCCTCGTGAGCTGCCCTACATGATCGAGGCACATATGTAATCCTTATGCTGTTGCTATGATGAGTTTGCTGGGATCCGATGGATTATGAGATTATGTTCAGATTGTGATTGAGTAATATATTTGATCTACCTCTTTTATATTTATGTTCATAAGTAATTCTTGCATGTTCTCTGTTGGTATTTATTGCTTTGGCCAAGTAATACGTAGTGACTCCAAGAGGGAACGTTATGCTCGATTGTGGGTTCATGCCCCTCGATGACTAGCTTGAGTGACAGAAACATGAGTCTAGGGGATGTGTTGTTGCCACAAGGGGGAAAACAACGGTGCTTGTGCCCGCGGGTGCAAGGATTGTTTACTTTACGCAAAGTTCTTTTAATGCAGTTGTCTGTTGCTTTGAGTTTACCCTATGGGTGGGGCTCGCAACTTAATACCAGCGAGATGTTCTGGATAGATATCTCAAGGTGGATGATTAGTAGTAGATATTGATGGATTTCGGTCTACTTACTTTGGCGTACCGCCAATGCTTTGAACCTCAACCTTTCTTGCAATGTAGTCAGCATTGGTTTGCGTTCGTGGTCCTGTCAATTGCCCAGCTGTAATTCGTTTACCTCACATAGCTGTTTTATCGTCTTTTGGGAGAGAGACATCACTAGTGAACATCATGAGACTCCGGTCCATATTACCATCATTGATCACATCCGCTATTTACTTTTCGCTTTTACTTACTATTGCAAACATTATCTATCACTACTATCATTTGCGTTTAATCCTTTGTGAACTACAAGGCCGGAGGGATTGACAACCTCTCTGTACTCGTTGGGAGCAAAGTTATTTGTATCTGTGTGCAGGTCCATGTTGATTGCTAATATTTGGCGCCGTTAGCAGTTGACACCTACTTGTTGAACCTAGGAGTCTCTGGGGATTCGATCCTTGGCATCTTTGCTAAGGGAAAAACTTCCACAACACTGCATCTCACACCTTCCACTTGGGGTAACCAACGAGGGGTTAGAGGCCCATCAAGGAGTTTTTCTGGCGCCGTTGCCGGGGACTCCACTCTTCAGGATAGGGGAGTTGCATGCTATCTTTTACCTTTGCTTTTTAGTCTTGTTAGTTTACCTTTCAGTTTTGCTTTAGTACCTTTTATCGAAAATCACAAAAATAGTTATCTTGCTTGCTTGCTACTATGGGTTCCACCGAGAACACCAAGTTGTGTGACTTCACTAGTCACAACAACGATGACTTTATCAGCACACCTATCACTACACCTGCCACTTCAGCACCTTCATATGAAATTAAACCTGCTTTACTGAACTTAGTCATGAAAGATCAATTCTCCGGTGCTGGAGATGATGCTGCTTTACACTTAAACAACTTTGTTGAACTTTGTGATATGCAAAAGTACCACGAAATAGATGGTAATATTGTTAAGCTTAAGCTTTTTCCTTTCTCCTTGAGAGGAGGAGCTAAAATTTGGTTTCAGTCTTTGCCTAGAAATAGCATAGATTCTTGGGACAAGTGCAAAGATGCTTTTATTGGAAAATACTATCCACCTGCTAAAATTATCCAACTTAGAAGTAACATAATGAATTTTAAACAATTGGATAATGAACACGTTGCCCAAGCTTGGGAACGTATGAAATCTCTTATCAAGAACTGCCCTACTCACGGTTTGACTACTTGGATGGTTATCCAAAAAATTTATGCAGGCTTGAACTTTACCTCGCGGAACTTGTTAGATTCGGCCGCGGGAGGAACTTTTATGTCAACTACACTTGGTGCTGCCACAAAGCTTCTCGATGAGATGATGACCAACTATTCCCAATGGCACACCGAACGCGCTCCAACAGGTAGGAAGGTAAACTCTGTCGAGGAGATTTCCTCCCTAAATGAAAAAGTTGACTTGACCATGTCTCTACTTTCGAAGCAATCTTCTGTTGATCCTCGTTATGACCCTTTAGATTCTGTGATTGCTGATGCTTATAGGAGTAACTTTGGTAGTAATCCTAGACCGTTCCCCTCTAATTCCTATGCAAACAACAATGCTTATCCTAGCACCAAGAACTCCATCCAAAAAGATAGAGATTTGCCTGGCTATGAGAAACTGCTGGAAATAGAGAAGGCCACTAAGAATTACATGCACACCCAATATGAACAAAACAAAACCTTCTCGAGGCAATTAAATGAGCATACTGCTATCTTGCAAGACATTAGTAGACGATTAGAGAACATAAATATTGAGATTTCTAACCTCCAGACTAGACTCACTATCACTGAGACCCAAGTTTCCAATATGTCCCACACACAAGCCACTTTGATAAACCAAATGGCAGCTAAACCCGAAGTGGTTGCATCCCTAAGGGAGGAAGAAGATAGAATTAAGAGCCTTCCTACCCACCACACTGTTGCTACTATCCAAGTTGTTGAGGATGTTCAAACTCTTAGCACCCAATGTACTCCTGGTCCCATTGGACCTATTAATGGTGATGCTATGACTATAGAAACTACCAAACAAGTGAACCTAAAGGACATCACTACCACTTTACTTGATGCTCGTGACCTTGATTTTGATAATTGCACTCTTACCGAAGTTATTGATTTCCTTCACAAGATGTCTAGAGAGCCCCGCACTAGCACGCTTAACGTTGCCTTCACATAGCATATCACTAATGCTCTTATCAAAGCTAGAGAGGAGAAACTTAGAGTAGAAGCCTCCATACCTAGGAAGCTAGAGGATGGTTGGGATCCTATGATTAAAATTAAGATAAACAACTTCTCATGCTATGCTTTATGTGATATTGTAGCTAGTACCTCTGTTATGCCCAAAAGACTATATGATATGCTTAAATTGAAACCTTATGATTCTTGTTCTTTTGGTGTTCGTCTCGTTGATTCTTCCATAAAGAAACCTTTGGGGAGGATCGACGATGTTCTTATCGTTGTTAATGATAATTATGTTCCCGTTGATTTCACTATTATGGATATTGAATGTGATCCTTCATGTCCAATTATTTTGGGACGTCCCTTACGCACCGTTAGTGATATCATTGACATGAAAGAGGGTAATATAAAATTTCAGTTTCCTCTCAAGAAAGGGATGGAACACTTCCCTCGAAAGAAGATCAAGTTACCTTTTGAGTCCGTTGTACGGGCTAGCTATTCTTTTACTCTTGATAAAACTTGATCTTTATGCATTATGCCTAGCTTAAAGGCATAAAAGAAAGCGCTTTTGGGAGGCAGCCCACATGAATAAATTTTTATATTTTGCTTTTTTGTGTCTTGATGTTGTTTACTACAGTAGCATCATCATTGTATCTTTGCTTTTCATATTTGTGCCAAGTATAGCCTCTGATTGCTAGAAAGTTCAAAAGTTGTGAGGTGCTGTCCAGGAAACAGATTCTGTCCTTGGATAGAAAAATTCGTATAAAATCACCAGGTCATCTTTTTGGTCTGAATTTTTTCGACAGCGTTCTCTATATAATGGTCTTTCGTGCGTCTGTTCTGAGTTTTTCGATTTGAGTTGCAGAAGTACCCCGAACAAATAAATTACTACCTGCTGTTCTGTTTTTCACAGATTCTGTCCTGTTTTGCCTTTCCTTCATTTTGCAAAACAAGAGCTTGCTTTTTCTTTGCAAAAACCTTTTGGCAATCTTGAGAAACAGTAGAAATTCAAGAATATCTTTATTTCCAGCAAGGAACAATTATTTTATTAAGGGTACTAACCTCGCTAATCAGATTATGATGAGTTATGTATGAAGGGAGTTTTCAAGTGTGCGAGGGAAGATGATAAAAAGATTCAGGAGTGTCAAGCGCTCAAGCTTGGGGATGCCCCCGTGCACCCCCAAGAAATATTCAAGGAGACTCAAGCGTCTAAGCTTGGGGATGCCCCCATGCATCCCCTTCTCCATCAACATTATCAGTTCGTCTTTCGTTCCGCTATATTTTTATCACTTCATGTGTTATGTGCTATGCTTGGAGCGTCTTGCTTTTAGTTTTCTTTTTAGTTTTTCATAACGAGTCGGAACTCAGCGTTCTTTATGTGGGAGAGAAACACGCTCCACTTCTACCTAGAACATAACATAGAATTTTCAAGTCTATCTTTGTTGTGTGTGCTCTTTGTCTTTTAATAGCTACTATCATGCTCTGCTCTTAGTATTCATGCTTATCTTTTCAAAGAGCTTTTGTTTAGTTGGTTGCTTGAACTCTCTTTAATTACCATGCTCACCTTATTAAGAGAGTTTGCTTCCGTTGCATTGGTTAATATGTCTATGATAAAGATGCTACGTGCATAATGGCGCTTAGTAGTTCAGGTTTTCTTATGGTTAATCTCAAATAGCTGGGGGATTCCCAATGTTTTATTGGAGTACCAACTTGATTTGTTTACCTATGATGTGGTATGGTTTAGTAATATCTTCCTTCGAGAATTTATTTTGATTGACTTGGCGTATGCTCACGCATATTTAAGACGGTAAAGAAAGTCTGTCAAGCCTTGATGATCTTTTATTTCTGAGTAGCGATATAACTTCCATGCCTGATTCAATGTTGCTTTGTCGCTCTGCATGATTATGACCGTCATTGCTCTCTTAGTTGGTCACTCCCAGTCTTTTGCTAACCTCCACCTGTACTAAGCAGACTAACTTGGCAATACATAGCTCATGGGAAAGTAGCTTAAAAACTATTGTGGTAAAGAATATGTTGCTTATGTATCTTATTTCTTATAAGTTGCTTGCTGAGCGGTAACCATGTTTCTGGGGACGCCATCAACTGTCACACTTTTGTTGAATATCATGTGAGTTGCTATGCATGTTCGTCTTGTCTGAAGTAAGGGTGATTTGCCATGGGTTGAATGAGTATGCATATTGTTAGAGAAGAACATTGGGCCGCCAACCAAAGCCATGTATCATGGTGGAAGTTTTAGCTTGGACATTAATCCTCAATCTCTTATGAGAATATGCTTAAGCATTAAAGAGTAGTCCATCATCTATTTTATATGTTGTCCCGGTATGGATGTCCTCAAGTTGAGATCTATCAACAACGAGAAATCAAATGCGATTTATCTCCTTGGACCTTTGTTCAGGTGGCATAGAGGTACCCCTTTGTGACACTTGGTTGAAACATATGTAATGCAATGATAACCCATGGAAATCCGAGCTAATTAGGACAAAGTGCGAGCACTATTGGTATTCGATGCATGAGGCTTGCAACTTATAGGATGTCTTATGCATGACACATATGAAGTACTACTACCGTTGACAAAATTGCTTCTATGTTTTCAAAATAAAAAAAGCTCTAGCACATAACCATTCTTTTACTTTTATGTTGAGTCTCCACCTTCTTTCTTCAAGCACCAACTACTGAGAGCATGATTGTCATTCTAAGTGTAATGTGCATTGTTCCAAAGTAGCATTGTCTTTTGCATGATTGTGATATCGTTTATTTTGAAATCATTGTATCTAGTCATCACTTAAACCTTGAAGGTGCCCCTGCATTTATGTTTTGCTTCACTAAGGGGGGCAAGCTAGATATCACTTTATCATATTTGCACACCATGTTCATTGCAAATCTTTTTGATGTTTCAGTTTCATATTGTAAAACTTTCAGTCCTTTGTGATTTTCTCATGAGGCAACTTAATTACTATAGAATCATTGTCTTAGTAAGCTTTTGTCATATGACTATGAAAAAGTCCTATATAGTTAATAGCATGTCACCACAGAAATTATTCTTGTTATCATTTACCTACTCGAGGACGAGCAGGAATTAAGCTTGGGGATGTTGATACGTCCAAAACGTATCTATAATTTCTGCTTGCTCCATGCCACTTTTGGGTGATATTGCTATGATATTTATACACTTCCATACACTTTTGATCATATTTGGACTAACCTACTAATCCAGTGCACCCCAGTGCCAGTTTCTGTTTTCGGCTGTTTTTGTATTTCAGGTTTTCACATTACGAGAACTGTCAGGAAAAATCCAGAAAAATTATATAAAAAATCAGCGTTCCAGAACCTACCTTGCGCCCGAAGTACAGCCGGGGGGGCCACCAGGGCCCCAGGCGCCCTGGCGGCGCCCCCCCCCCCTGGGCCGCGCCGGGGGGGGCGCCTGGGCCCCCCGAGCCCCGTCTGGCGCCCCCCTTTGGCATATATTTAGAGCGTCCTTCGAGACCCTCAGGACGGGAACTCTTTTTCGCGATCTCATCTCTGTTCCGCCGCCGCCGCCGCTTCCAAGATCGGGAGCACCAGGAGAACTCTTCCCGGCACCCTGCCGGAGGGGAGGATCACCATCGGGAGCCTCTCCACCACCATGGACGCCTCCCGGATGAGTTGTGAGTAGTCTCCCTTGGACCATGAGTCCATGACCAGTAGCTATGTGATGTTCTCCTCCCGTTCTTGTGCTTCACTAATTAGTCCTCGTGAGCTGCCCTACATGATCGAGGCACATATGTAATCCTTATGCTGTTGCTATGATGAGTTTGCTGGGATCCGATGGATTATGAGATTATGTTCAGATTGTGATTAAGTAATATATTTGATCTACCTCTTTTATATTTATGTTCATAAGTAATTCTTGCATGTTCTCCGTCGTTATTTATTGCTTTGGCCAAGTAATACATAGTGACTCCAAGAGGGAATGTTATGCTCGATTGTGGGTTCATGCCCCTCGATGACTAGCTTGAGTGACAGAAACATGAGTCTAGGGGATGTGCTGTTGCCACAAGGGGGAAAACAACGATGCTTGTGCCCGCGGGTGCAAGGATTGTTTACTTTACGCAAAGTTCTTTTAATGCAGTTGTCTGTTGCTTTGAGTTTACACTATGGGTGGGGCTCGCAACTTAATACCAGCGAGATGTTCTGGAAAGATATCTCAAGGTGGATGATTAGTAGTAGATATTGATGGATTTCGGTCTACTTACTTTGGCGTACCGCCAATGCTTTGAACCTCAACCTTTCTTGCAATGTAGTCAGCATTGGTTTGCGTTCGTGGTCCTGTCAATTGCCCAGCTGTAATTCGTTTACCTCACATAGCTGTTTTATCGTCTTTTGGGAGAGAGACATCACTAGTGAACATCATGAGACTCCGGTCCATATTACCATCATTGATCACATCCGCTATTTACTTTTCGCTTTTACTTACTAATGCAAACATTATCTATCACTACTATCATTTGCGTTTAATCCTTTGTGAACTACAAGGCCGGAGGGATTGACAACCTCTCTGTACTCGTTGGGAGCAAAGTTATTTGTATCTCTGTGCAGGTCCACGTTGATTGCTAATATCTGGCGCCGTTAGCAGTTGACACCTATTTGTTGAACCTAGGAGTCTCTGGGGATTCGATCCTTGGCATCTTTGCTAAGGGAATAACTTCCACAACACTGCATCTCACACCTTCCACTTGGGGTAACCAACGAGGGGTTAGAGGCCCATCAGTGTGCCACCTGCAAACAAGCGAAGCCTGAGCACGTCAAGTACCCGGGGTTGCTCCAGCCCCTTCCGGTTCCTGAGCAAGCTTGGGAGATGGTGACACTTGATTTTCTGGAAGGACTACCAATTTCCAAAGGTTACAACTCAATTCTGGTGGTGGTGGACAAACTTACACGGTACGCACATTTCATTGCTCTCCGACACCCCTTCTCGGCACTTCAGGTGGCAAAAGCGTACATGGACAATGTCTTCAAGCTGCATGGACCTCCGGACAAGATGGTGTCGGATCGTGACCGAATTTTCACCAGTCGGGTTTGGCAAGAGCTTGCAAAACTGACTCGCACCACACTAAATATATCCTCAGCTAGACACTGATACGTCCAAAACGTATCTATAATTTCTGCTTGCTCCATGCCTCTTTTGTGTGATATTGCTATGATATTTATGCACTTCCATACACTTTTGATCATATTTGGACTAACCTATTAACTCAGTGCACCCCAGTGCCAGTTCCTGTTTTCTGCTGTTTTTCTATTTCAGGTTTCCCCCATATTAAAAGTGCTCCAAAAATTCCGGGAAAAATACAGGAAAAATCAGCGTACAGGAAGCTTCGAGAAAAACCAAAGCGGGGCCAGAGGGGAGCCAGGGGTGGCCCAGGCGGCCACCTGGCGCGGCCCCACCACTGGCCGCGCCAGGGGGGCGCCTGGGGCCCCGGCTCTGCCTCTGGTGACCCCCCTTCGCATATATATTCCTCGCGTACCGAAACCCTCGAGGACGAAATCCTTTTTCGCGATCTCGTCTCTGTTCCGTCGCCGCCGCGCTTCCAAGATCGGGAGCATCAGGAGAACTCTTCCCGGCACCCTGCCGGAGGGGAGAATCACCACCGGGAGCTTCTCCACCACCATGGACGCTTCCCGGATATGCCGTGAGTAGTCCACCTTGGACCATGGGTCCATGATCAGTAGCTATGTGATGTTCTCCTCCCCTCTTTGTTCTTCATGGTTTAGACCTCGTGAGCTGCCCTACATGATCGAGGCACATATGTAATCTTTATGCTGTTGCTCTGCTGAGTTTGCTGGGATCCGATGGATTATGAGATTATGTTCAGATTGTGTGTGAGTAATATATTTGATTCACCTATTTTATATTTATGTTCTTGAGTAATTCTTGCATGTTCTCCGTTGTTGTTTATTGCTTTGGCCAAGTAGTAGGTAGTAACTCCAAGAGGGAGCGTTATGCTTGATTGTGGGTTCATGCCCCCTGATGACTAGCTTGAGTGACAAAAACATGAGTCTAGGGGATGTGTTGTTGCCACAAGGGGGAAAACAACGGTGCTTGTACTTGCAGGTGCAAGGATTGTTTACTTTACGCAAAGTTCTTTTAATGCAGTTGTCTGTTGCTTTGAGTTTACACTTTGGGTGGGATTCGCAACTTAATACCAGCGAGATGTTCTGGATAGATATCTCAAGGTGGATGATTAGTAGTAGATGCAGATGGATTTCGGTCTACTTGCCTTGGCGTACCGCCCATGCTTTTGAGCCTCTACCTTTCTTTGCAGCATAGTTAGCATTGGTTTGCGCACATAATCCTGTCAATTGCCCAGCTGTAATTTGTTTACCTCGCTTTGCTGTTTTATCGTCTTTTGGGAGAGAGACATCACTAGTGAACATCATGGGACCCCGGTCCATATTACCACCACTGATCACACCCGCTATTTACTTCCTGTCTTTATTTCCTAGTTGCAGTCATAGCTATCATTATTATCTCTTGTGTTTGATCCTTTGTAAACAACAAGGCCGGAGGGATTGACAACCTCTCTGTACTCGTTGGGAGCAAAGTTATCTGTATCTGTGTGCAGGTCCTGTCAACCGCTAAGTTTCTGGCGCCGTTGACACCTACTTGTCGACCCTCGGAGTCTCACGGGATTCGATCCTTGGTATCTTTGCTACGGGAAATTTGCCGCTACGCTACATCTCAACCTTCCACTTGGGGTAACCAACGAGGGGCGAGAAGCCATCAAGTAAAGTTTCTGGCGCCGTTGCCGGGGACTCCACTCTTCAAGATAGGGGAGTTGCACGCTATCTTTTATCTTTGCTTTTTAGTCTTGTTAGTTTACCTTTCAGTTTTTGCTTTAGTGTCCCTTACCAAAAATCACAAAAATAGTTATCTTGCTTGCTGCTGCTATGGGTTCCACCGAGAACACCAAGTTGTGTGACTTCACTAGTCATAACAACAATGACTTTATCTGCACGCCTATTGCTACACCTGTCACTTCAGCACCTTCTTATGAGATTAAACCTGCTTTACTGGAGTTATGAAAGATCAATTCTCCGGTGCTGGAGATGATGCTGCTTTGCACTTAAATAATTTTGTTGAGCTTTGTGATATGCAAAAGTACAAAGAAGTAGATGGTGATATTGTTAAGCTTAAGCTTTTTCCTTTCTCCTTGAGAGGAGGAGCTAAAATCTGGTTTCAATCCTTGCCTAGGAATAGTATAGATTTTTGGGACAAGTGCAAGGATGCCTTTATTGGGAAGTACTATCCCCCTGCTAAAATTATCCAATTAAGGAGTAACATAATGAATTTTAAACAATTGGATAATGAACACGTTGCCCAAGCTTGGGAACGCATGAAATCTCTTGTCAGGAACTACCCTACTCATGGTTTGACTACTTGGATGGTTATCCAAACTTTTTATGCAGGCTTAAACTTTACCTCGCGGAACTTGTTAGATTCGGCCGCGGGAGGAACCTTTATGTCAACTACACTTGGTGCTGCCATGAAGCTTCTCGACGAGATGATGACCAATTATTCCCAATGGCACACCGAACGCGCTCCAACAGGTAGGAAGGTAAACTCTGTCGAGGAGATTTCCTCCCTAAATGAAAAAGTTTAAGCTTAACAAGCAATCTTCTATTGATCCTCATGATGTTCCTTTAAATTCTCATGATGTTCATGACTTGATCATGTCTCTACTTTCCAAGCAATCTTCTATTGATCCTCATGATGTTCCTTTAAATTCTTTGATTGCTCAAGATCAAGTAGATGTGAACTTTATCTCTAGAAACAACTTCAATAACAATGCTTATAGGAATAATTTTGGTAGCAACCCTAGACCGTTCCCCTCTAATTCCTATGGGAACAACAATGCTTATCCTAGCACCAAGAACTCCACTTCTGAACTAGAGATTATGCTTAAAGACTTCATCACTACCCAAAAGGCCTTCAATAAGAGTGTAGAAGAAAAACTAGACAAACTAGATAATCTCTCTTCGAAGGTAGACAATTTAGCCCATGAGGTAGAGTTGCTTAAAATTAGAACTTCTCCTCTTGAGGAGAGGAAGACCACTCCTGTGAATGCTATTCAAGTGCAAATTAATGAAAACATTAGGATGATGGCTAAACTTAAAGAGAGATGGGCTAGAGAAAAGGAGGAAGAAGATAGAATTAAGAGCCTTCCTACCCACCACACTGTTGCTACTATCCAAGTTGTTGAGGATATCCAAACTCTTAGGACCCAGTGCACTCCTAGTCCCATTGGACCTATTAATGGTGATGCTATGACCTCAACCGTAGAAGAAGAAACTCCTATAACCATAGAAGCTACCAAACAAGTGAGCCTAAAAGACACCACTACCACTTTACTTGATAGTAGTGACCTTGATTTTGATAATTGCACCCTTTCTGAAGTTATTGGTTTTCTTCACAAGATGTCTAGAGATCCCCACACTAGCACACTTAACCTTGCCTTCACAGAGCATATCACTAATGCTCTCATCAAAGCTAGGGAGGAGAAGCTTAGGGTAGAAGCCTCCATACCTAGAAAGCTAGAAGATAGTTGGGATCCTATGATTAAAATTAAGTTGAATAACTTCTCTTGCTATGCTTTATGTGATGTTGGAGCTAGTACCTCCGTTATGCCCAAAAGAATGTATGATATGTTTAAATTGAAACCTTTTGATCCTTGTTCTTTTGGTGTTCGTCTTGTTGATTCTTCCGTAAAGAAACCTTTGTGGAAGATCGATGATCTTCTTATCATTGTCAATGACAATTATGTTCCCGTTGATTTTACTATTATGGATATTGAATGTGATCCTTCATGTCCAATTATTTTGGGACGTCCTTTTCTTCGCACCGTTGGTGCTATCATTGACATGAAAGAGGGGAATATAAAATTCCAATTCCCTCTCAAGAAAGGGATGGAACACTTCCCTAGAAAGAAGATTAAGTTGCCTTTTGAGTCCATTATACGGGCTAGCTATTCTCTTACTCTTGATAAAACTTGATCTTCTCTTTTTGCATCATGCCTAGCTTAAAGGCATAAAAGAAAGCGCTTTTGGGAGGCAGCCCACAACGAATTAGGTTTTATTTTGCTTTTTTGTGTCTTGATGTTTGTTACTACAGTAGCATCATCATTGTATCTTTTCTTTTCAGCTTTGTGCCAAGTTTAGCCTCCGATTGCAAGAAAGTTCAAAAGTTGTGACGTGCTGTCCAGGAAACAGATTCTGTCCTTGAACAGAAAAATTCGAATAAAATCACCAGATCATCTTTTTGATCTGAATTTTTTTGACAGCGTGCTCTATACAATTGGCTTTCGGGCATCTGTTCTGAGTTTTTTGATTTGAGTTGCAGAAGTGCCCCGAAAAAATTATTTACTACCTGCTGGTCTGTTTTTCACAGATTCTGTCCTGTTTTGCCTTTTCTTCGTTTTGCAAACCTTGAGCTTGCTTTTTCTTTGCAAAAACCTTTTGGCAATCTTGAGAAACAGTAGCTCTTCAAGATTTTCTTTATTTCCAGCAGGGAAAAACTATTTTATTGTGGGTACTAACCTCGCTAATCAGATTATGATGAGTTATGTATGAAGGGATTTTTTTTCAAGTGTGCGAGAGAAGATGATAAAAGAAGATTCAGGGGGGTCAAACGCTCAAGCTTGGGGATGCCCCCGTGCACCCCCAAGAAATATTCAAGAAGACTCAAGTGTCTAAGCTTGGGGATGCCCCCATGCATCCCCTTCTCCATCAACAATTATCAGTTCGTCTTTCGTTCCACTATAATTATCACTTCATGTGTTATGTGCTATGCTTGGAGCGTCTTGCTCTTAGTTTCCTTTTTAGTTTTCTTTAGCTTTGCTTGCTGTTCATAACAAGTTGGAACCCAGCTTTCTTTGTGTGGGAGAGAAACACGCTCCACTTCAACCTAGAACACAACATAGGATTTTCATGCTTATCTTTGTTGTGTGTGTTCTTTGTCTTTCCATAGCTGCTGTCATGTTTTGCTCTTAGTTTTCATGCTTTTCTTTTTAAAGAGCTTTTGTTTAGTTGGTTGCTGAACTCTCTTGAGTTTTCATGTTTATCTTGTTAAGAGAGTTTGCCTGTTGCACTGAGTTGTGTGTCTTAACTTAAAGTAGGTAATTGAGGTTGCTATTTAATTTTAGTAGTAACTTGCAATAGTTTTGAGGTATTGCCATGAGTAATGTCTGAACTTTTGGTGTCAAGAGCTTTAGCCTATTGGTGATAGATGCCGTATTTTGCGCAATCCGTGTTTATTTTCGAAAACCTAAAATAGTTGAGAACTTTAGCTACTAGATGGATCACTAATCTTTGGAGGGATCGAATATTAGAGTACACTCACGTACCATGAGCCGAGGATGCGCAAGGATAACCAAACCCCCATACACTCCTCCTCGGGGTACTTGTCTCTTTGTGAACCTCCTAATTAGATTGAGAGTTACCGATAATAAGTGCATGAGTTCTTCGGACTAATGTGAGTATTCGAAAGTTGACACTTCCACCTAGCCATATTTTTCTAGCCTCTTCGGTACCGTGCATTGCCCTTTCTCACCTCGAGAGTTGGCGCATACTTCGCCGGTGCATCCAAATCCTTGGCACGATACGCTCTGTCATCATAAGCCTCATTATATCCTTCCTCAAAACAGCCACCATACCTACCTATCAAGGCATTTCCATAGCCTTTCCGAGATACATTGCCATGCAACATCCATCTTCTCATGACTTGATCTTCATGTCATACATGCTTTTTGCTTGATCGATGAGCCGCATGCTAGTTGGGCCTTGCCCTAATCATTGCTACATGACGCGCTAGTATCATTGCATATCCTGCTACACCGGCAGAGGCATACATTTGCATACATCATGATAGTTTCATTTTCTTTATGTTGAGTACTTTTGTAAAGTGTGAAAGATCTTCTATACTTCCTGTAATATATAGAGTGTTGCCCCTAAAGTGAGGAAAAGATCCCAAAGAGGACAAAATCAAAAGATCCCAAAGAGGACACAATCAAAAGATCCCAAAGAGGACAAATGAGAGTTAAATAGAAAGAGCCATTGAGGCCACAAAAAAAAGAGAAAAAGAAATAAAAAGAGAGAAGGGGCCACACTACTATTCCTTTTGAGAGATCCACACTCGTACTCCATCTTATACCTTGTACTCCATAGAGATTATCATTCATGCAAATAGCTATGTGGGGACCCTCAAACTATAGAACTTGGCTTATTCTTGAGCAAGCAAGTTGGATGCACCCCCACTAGTTCCATTGGAGAGCTTACCTTAGCTCATATGTGCATCCGTTGCATGGCAATCCCTACTCCTCACATCATATCTATCATTTGGCTTTCTCTCGCCTATGATTGTCCTCATTGATGTGAGCCTTTCACACCTTTTTTGTCTTCCCCCTCCATCATTTTTCTCTCTTTGCCATCCTAAGTGTCAACGTTCTTGCTTACGCTCATCCATTGCATGAGTGCTCAAAATATCGAAAGGGAGTGGATCATTTTGACTTGTACCTGGCTGTTGGTCTGGAGATGAGTCAAGATAAGATTCCAAAGAAGACCAAGTGTGAAACTTTAGTAGATTAAGTTCTCAACAATACAAAAACTATGTTTTACTCTCTCGTATATCCCTATCCCCTTTCTTGCACGCAAACACCATTTGGAGACATTCGAGTCACGGACAGCGAGAGCTCTTGCACCTTTACGTTCTTATGTTGCTTGTTACAGTGCTAATATAGACTCTTGCTTGTTATGACTTGAATTGAATTACATGCCATGATTGCTTTACTTAAAAGTTCTTATATGGTTGGTAGCATGTCACCACAGAAATTATGCTTGTTATCATTTACCTACTCGAGGACGAGCAGGAATTAAGCTTGGGGATGTTGATACGTCCAAAACGTATCTATAATTTCTGCTTGCTCCATGCCTCTTTTGTGTGATATTGCTATGATATTTATGCACTTCCATACACTTTTGATCATATTTGGACTAACCTATTAACTCAGTGCACCCCAGTGCCAGTTCCTGTTTTCTGCTGTTTTTCTATTTCAGGTTTCCCCCATATTAAAAGTGCTCCAAAAATTCCGGGAAAATTACTAGAAAAATCAGCGTACAAGAAGCTTCGAGAAAAACCAAAGCGGGGCCAGAGGGGAGCCAGGGGTGGCCCAGGCGGCCACCTGGAGCGGCCCCACCCCTGGCCGCGCCAGGGGGGCGCCTGGGGCCCCGGGTCCGCCTCTGGTGACCCCCCTTCGCATATATATTCCTCGCGTCCCGAAACCCTCGAGGACGAAACCCTTTTTCGCGATCTCGTCTCTGTTCTGCCGCCGCCGCGCTTCCAAGATCGGGAGCATCAGGAGAACTCTTCCCGGCACCCTGCCGGAGGGGAGAATCACCACCGGGAGCTTCTCCACCACCATGGACGCTTCCCGGATGAGCCGTGAGTAGTCCACCTTGGACCATGGGTCCATGATCAGTAGCTATGTGATGTTCTCCTCCTCTCTTTGTTCTTCATGGTTTAGACCTCGTGAGTTGCCCTACATGATCGAGGCACATATGTAATCTTTATGCTGTTGCTCTGCTGAGTTTGCTGGGATCCGATGGATTATGAGATTATGTTCAGATTGTGTGTGAGTAATATATTTGATTCACCTCTTTTATATTTATGTTCTTGAGTAATTCTTGCATGTTCTCCGTTGTTGTTTATTGCTTTGGCCAAGTAGTAGGTAGTAACTCCAAGAGGGAGCGTTATGCTTGATTGTGGGTTCATGCCCCCTGATGACTAGCTTGAGTGACAGAAACATGAGTCTAGGGGATGTGTTGTTTCCATAAGGGGGAAAACAACGGTGCTTGTACTTGCGGGTGCAAGGATTGTTTACTTTACGCAAAGTTCTTTTAATGCAGTTGTCTGTTGCTTTGAGTTTACACTTTGGGTGGGATTCGCAACTTAATACCAGCGAGATGTTCTGGATAGATATCTCAAGGTGGATGATTAGTAGTAGATGCAGATGGATTTCGGTCTACTTGCCTTGGCGTACCGCCCATGCTCTTGAGCATCTACCTTTCATTGCAGCATAGTTAGCATTGGTTTACGCACATAATCCTGTCAATTGCCCAGCTGTAATTTGTTTATCTCGCTTTGCTATTTTATTGTCTTTTGGGAGAGAGACGTCACTAGTGAACATCATGGGGCCCCGGTCCATATTACCACCGCTGATCACACCCGCTATTTACTTCCTGTCTTTATTTCCTAGTTGCAGTCATAGCTATCAATATTATCTCTTGTGTTTGATCCTTTGTAAACAACAAGGCCGGAGGGATTGACAACCTCTCTGTACTCGTTGGGAGCAAAGTTATCTGTATCTGTGTGCAGGTCCTGTCAACCGCTAAGTTTCTGGCGCCGTTGACACCTACTTGTCGACCCTCGGAGTCTCACGGGATTCGATCCTTGGTATCTTTGCCAAGGGAAATTTGCCGCTACGCTACATCTCAACCTTCCACTTGGGGTAACCAACGAGGGGCGAGAAGCCATCAGACACCCCCAGACTGACGGTACCATGGAGAGAGTCAACCAATGCATGGAACTGTACTTGTGTTGTTTTGTGCACAATTGCCCCAGCAAATGGGCGGACTGGTTGGCGCTCGCGGAATTCTGGTACAATACTATTGGGGATCGTAGCAGAAAATCAAAATTTTACCTACGCATCACCAAGATCTATCTATGGAGTAATCTAGCAACGTGGGAGAGGGGAGTGCATCTACATACCCTTGTAAATTGCGAGCGGAAGCGTTCAAGAGAACGGGGATGATGGAGTCGTACTCGTCGTGATCCAAATCACCGATGATCCTAGCGCCGAACGGACGGCACCTCCGTGTTCAACACACGTACGGAGCGGGGACGTCTCCTCCTTCTTGATCCAGAAAGGGGGAGGAGAGGTTGATGGAGATCCAGCAGCACGACGGCGTGGTGGTGGAAGTAGCGGGATTCCAGCAGGGCTTCGCCAAGCGCTGCGGGAGGAGGGAGATGTGTCACGGGAGGGAGAGGGAGGCGCCAGGGCTTGGGGTGCCGCTCCCATGTGCCTCCCCACTATATATAGGGGTGGAGGGGGCTGGTTTCTTGCCCTCCAAGTCCATTGGGGCGTTGGCTAAGGTGGGGGAAAGAAATCCCATCATTTCCTTTCCCCACCGATTGTTATCCCCCCCTTTTTAGGGATCTTGATCTTATCCCTTCGGGATATGATCTTATTCCTTCTAAGGGGGGATCTTGGTGCTCCTTGACCAGGGGTGTGGGGCCTTGCCCCCACTACCCACGTTCATGTGGGTCCCCCCATGCAGGTGGGCCCCACTTCGGAACCTTCTAGAACCTTCCCGGTACAATACCGAAAAATCCCAAACATTTTCCGATGGCCAAAATAGGACTTCCTATATGTAAATCTTTACCTCCGGACCATTCCGGAACTCCTCGTAACGTCCGGGATCTCATCCGAGACTCCGAACAACTTTCGGGTTTCCGCATACTTATATCTCTACAACCCTAGCGTCACCGAACCTTAAGTGTGTAGACCCTACGGGTTCGGGAGACACACAGACATGACCGAGACAACTCTCTGGCCAATAACCAACAGCGGGATCTGGATACCCATGTTGGCTCCCATATGTTCCACGATGATCTCATCGGATGAACCACGATGTCAAGGATTCAATCAATCCCATATACAATTCCCTTTGTCTATCGGCATAGTACTTGCCCGAGATTCGATCGTCGGTATCCCGATACCTTGTTCAATCTCGTCACCGGCAAGTCTCTTTACTCGTTCCGTAACACATCATCCCGTGATCAACTCCTTGATCACATTGTGCACATTATGATGATGTCCTACCGAGTGGGCCCAGAGATACCTCTCCGTCACATGGAGTGACAAATCCCAGTCTCGATTCGTGCCAACCCAACAGACACTTTCGGAGATACCTGTAGTGCACCTTTATAGCCACCCAGTTACGTTTGACGTTTGGTACACCCAAAGCATTCCTACGGTATCCGGGAGTTGCACAATCTCATGGTCTAAGGAAAAGATACTTTGACATTTACAAAAGCTTCAGCATACGAACTACACGATCTGTGCTAGGCTTAGGATTGGGTCTTGTCCATCACATCATTCTCCTAATGATGTGATCCCGTTATCAATGACATCCAATGTCCATGGTCAGGAAACCGTGACCATCTGTTGATCAACGAGCTAGTCAACTAGAGGCTTACTAGGGACATGGTGTTTGTCTATGTATCCACACATGTATCTGAGTTTCCTATCAATACAATTCTAGCATGGATAATAAACAATTATCATGAACAAGGAAATATAATAATAACCAATTTATTATTGCCTCTAGGGCATATTTCCAACAGTCTCCCACTTGCACTAGAGTCAATAATCTAGTTCACATCGCCATGTGATTAACACCCACAGGTCACATCGCCATGTGACTAACATCCAAAGAGTTTACTAGAGTTAGTAATCTAGTTCACATCAATATGTGATTAACACTCAATGAGTTCTGGGTTTGATCATGTTATGCTTGTGAGAGAGGTTGTAGTCAACGGGTCTGCAACATTCAGATCCCTATGTACTTCGCAAAAACTTTATGTCATATCGTAGATGCTGGTACCACGTTCCACTTGGAGCTATTCCAAACTGTTGCTCCATTATACGTATCCGGTATCTCCACTCAGAGTTATCCGGATAGGTGTTAAGCTTGCATCGACGTAACTCTTTACGTCGAACTCTTTATCACCTCCATAACCGAGAAACATTTCCGTATTCCTCTAAGGATAATTTTGACCACTATCTAGTGATCCACTCCTGGATTACCTTTGTACCCTCTTGCTAGACATGTGGCAAGGCACACATCAAGTGCGGTACTCAGCATGGCATACCGTATAGAGCCTATGACAAAAGCATAGGGGACGACCTTCGTCCTTCCTCTTTCTTCTGCCGTGGTCAAGCTTTGAGTCTTACTCAACTTCACACCTTATAACTTAGGTAAGAACTCCTTCCTTGACTAATCTATTTTGAACTCCTTCAAAATCATGTCAAAGGTGTGTGTTCCTTTTGAAAGTATCACCAGGCGTCTTGATCTATCTCTATAGATCTTGATGCCCAATTATATAAGCAGCTTTATCCAAGTCTTCCTTTGAAAAACTCCTTTCAAACAACCCTTTACGCTTTCCAGAAATTCTACACCATTTTAGTGTTGGAAATATGCCCTAGAGGCAATAATAAAAGAGTTATTATTATATTTCCTTGTTCATGATAATCGTTTATTATCCATGCTATAACTGTATTGATTGGAAACTCAAATACACGTGTGGATAAATAGACAGACTTTGTGTCCCTAGTGAGCCTCTACAGGACTAGCTCGTTGATCAAAGATGACCGCGGTTTCCAGGTCATAGACATGAGTTGTCATTTGATAACGGGATCACATCATTAGGAGAATGATGTGATGGACGAGACCCAAACGTTAAACATAGCTTTTGATCGTGTCAGTTATCGCTATAGTTTTCTGCATGTCAAGTATAAGTTCCTATGACCATGAGATCATGTAACTCACTGACACCGTAGGAGTACTTTGTGTGTGCCAAACGTCACAACGTAACTGGGTGACTATAAAGGTACTCTACAGGTATCTCCGAGGGTGTCTGTTGAGTTGACATGGATCGAGACTGGGTTTTGTCACTCCGTGTGACGGAGAGGTATCTCCGGGCCCGCTCGGTAATACGTCATCTCAATGACCTCAAAGTGACTAAGTAGTTGGTCACGGGATTATGTATTACGGTAACGAGTAAAGAGACTTGCCGGTAACGAGATTGAACTAGGTATAGAGATACCGACGATCGAATCTCGGGCAAGTAACATACCGACGAGACAAAGGGAACTGTATACGGGATTGCCTGAATCCTTGACATCGTGGTTCATCCGATGAGATCATCGAGAAACATGTGGGAACCAATATGGGTATCCAGATCCCGCTATTGGTTATTGACCTGGGAGTGTCTCGGTCATGTCTACATGGTTTCCGAACCCGCAGGGTCTACACACTTAACGTTCGGTGACGCTAGGGTTGTTAGTGAGAAAAGTGTATGGTTACCGAAGGTTGTTCGGAGTCCCGGATGAGATCCCGGACATGACGAGGGTCTCTGGAATAGTCCGGAGACGAAGATTGATATATAGGATGAAAGGTTTCGGAGTCCGGAAGTGTTCCGGAGAGCATCGGGAAATCGGCGGAGTACCGAAAAGGGGTTTCGGGGGTTCCGGAAGCAGTTCTGGGCCTAATGGGCCACAAGGGGGAACACCACAGCCCTCAAGGGGCTGTGCGCCCCCCCTGGGCCCTCTCCTTGTGCGCCAAGGGGGGTGGACCCCTCTAGGGTGGCCGCACCCCCTAAGCCTTGGGGGGCAAGGCACCTAGGGGGGGAAACCCTAGGGCCAGCCCTGGCCGCCGCCCCCCCCATGCCCTGGCCGCCGGCCCCCTAGGGGAAACCCTAGGGCGCCCCCCCTCTCATCCTTCCCCCTATATATAGAGGGGTAGAGGGAGGGCAGCCAACACAAGTTCGTGCCTCGGTGCTGCCCTCCCTCTCCCGTAATATCTTCTTCTCCCGCGGTGCTTAGGCGAAGCCCTGCCGGAGTTCTCCTCCAACATCACCACCACGCCGTCGTGCTGCCGGTTCTCCATCAACCTCTCCTCCACCCCTTGCTGGATCAAGAAGGAGGAGACATCCCCGAGCCGTACGTGTGAAGAACGCGGAGGCACCGTTGCTTCGGTGCTAGGATCTTCGGCGATCTGAATCGCGGCGAGTACGACTCCATCATCCGCGTTCATAACGCTTCCGCTTAGCGATCTACAAGGGTATGTGGATCCTACTCTCCCCTCGTAGTTGCATCTACTAGATTGATCTTGGTGAACGTAGAGAAAATTTTTGTTTTCCATGCAACGTTCCCCAACAGTGGCATCATGAGCTAGGATCTTGCGTAGATGCTTTCTCGAGTAGAACACAAAAGGGTTTGTGGCATTGATGTTTAAATTGCTGCCCTCCTTAGTCTTTCTTGATTCAGCGGTATTATAGGATGAAGCGGCCCGGACCAACTTTACATGTCCACGTACATGAGACCGGTTCCATCGACAGACATGTGACTTTTTGTTGCATAAGATGGCTGGCGGGTGTCTGTCTCTCCTATCTTAGTTGAATCGGAATAGAACAAGGCGGTCCTTGTAGAAGGTTAAATAGCAACTTGAATATCACCGTTGTGGTTTTGCGTAGGTAAGAAGCGTTCTTGCTAGATACCCATAGCAGCCACGTAAAACATGCAACAACAAATTAGAGGACGTCTAACTTGTTTTTGCAGGGTATGCATGTGATATGATATGGCCAATGACATGATGAATTATATTTGATGTATGAGATGATCATGTTGTAATAGTTAATATCGACTTGCATGTCGATGCATACGGCAACCGGCAGGAGCCATAGGGTTGTCTTTAATTTTTGTATGACCTGCGTGTCAATCATTAAGCGCTTTGTAATGCTTTACTTTATCGCTAAACGGTAGCAATAGTAGTAAGAGCATGGTGGGCGCCGACAACCCCGATGGCGACACAATGATGAAGATCATGATGATGGAGATCATGGTGTGGCGCCGGTGACGATGGAGATCATGCCGGTGCTTTGGAGATGGAGATCAAAAGCACGAGTTGATGGCCATATCATGTCACTTATGATTTGCATGTGATGTTAATCCTTTTATGCATCTTATTTTGCTTAGGACGACGGTAGCATTATAAGATGATCCTTCACTAAAATTTCAAGATAAAATTGTGTTCCCCCCGAGTGTGCGCCGTTGCGAAGGTTCGTCGTTTCGAAGCACCACGTGATGATCGGGTGTGATAGACTCTACGTTCGCATACAACGGGTGCAAGCCAGTTTTGCACATGCAGAACACTCGGGTTAGACTTGACGAGCCTAGCATGTACAGACATGGCCTCGGAACACGGAGGACCGAAAGGTCGAGCATGAGTCATATAGTAGATATGATCAACATGTTGATGTTCACCATTGACACCACCTCATCTCACGTGATGATCGGACTTGGGTTGGTGAATTTGGATCATGTCACGCTCGAATGACCGGAGGGATGTCAATTTGAGTGGGAGTTATAATTAATTTGATTAGGTAATAACTCACTTATCATGAACAATAGTCTAAAATGTCTTTGCAAATTTTGGTTGTAGATGGCTCGCGCAGTAGCTCCCCTGAATTTTAATGCGTTCCTAGAGAAAGCTAAACTGAAAGATGACGGGGGCAACTTTGTGGACTGGCTCCGCAATCTGAGGATCATCCTCACAGCTGCCCAGAAGGTTTATGTCCTAAATGCACCGCTAGGTGACCCCCCCGCTCCTGGAGCCTCTGCGGACGTTATGAACGTTTTGGCAGACGCGTTCGGATGACTATTCGATAGTGCAGTGTGCCATGTTGTACGGCTTGGAAGGAGGACTTCAAAGACGTTTTGAACGTCATGGTGCATATGAGATGTACACGGAGTTGAAGTTCATCTTTGAGAAGAATGCTAAGATCGAGAGGTATGAGACCACCGATAAATTCTTCGCTTGCAAGATGGAGGAGAATTCGTCTGTCAGTGAGCACTTACTGAAGATGTCTGGGTACTATACCCGCATAGCTGATCTGGGACTTGTGTTCCCGGATGAGGCTATCATTGACAAAATTCTCCAGTCACTCCCTCCAAGCTACAAGAGCTTCGTGCAGCAGTATAACATGCAAGGGATGAACAAGACCATCGCCGAGCTGTTTTCGATGCTGAAAGTCGCTGAGGCAGACATCCAGAAGGAGTATCAAGTGTTGATGGTCAATAAAACCACCAGTTTCAAGAAGAATGGCAAGGGCAAGAAGGGTAACTCTAAGAAGGGTGGCAAAGCAGTTGCTAATCCAGTGAAGAAACCCAAGACTGGGCCCAAGCCAGAGACTGAGTGTTTCTATTGCAAGGGGAACGGCCACTGGAAGCGGAACTGCCCCAAGTATCTGGCGGACAAGAAGGGGGCCAACAACAACAAAGGTATATGTGATATACATGTTATTGATGTGTACCTTACCAACTCTCGTTGTAGTGCCTGGGTATTTGATACCGGTTCGGTTGCTCACATTTGCAACTCTAAAAAGGAACTGCGGAATAAACGGAGGCTGGCGAAGGACGAAGTGACGATGCGCGTGGGAAATGGTTCCAAGGTTGATGTGATCGCCGTCGGCACGCTCGCTCTTCGATTACCATCGGGATTAGTTATGAACCTGAATAATTGTTATTTAGTGCCTGCGTTAAGCATGAACATTATATCTGGATCTTGTTTATTGCGAGACGGTTACTCATTTAAGTCAGAGAATAATGGTTGTTCTATTTATATGAGTAATATCTTTTATGGTCATGCACCCGAAGTTAGGGGTTTATTCTTATTGAATCTCGATAGTGATGATACACATGTTCATAACATTGATGCCAAAAGATGTAGAGTAGATAATGATAATACCACTTTCTTGTGGCACTGCCGTCTCGGTCATATCGGCGTGAAACGCATGAGGAAGCTCCATGCTGATGGACTTTTGGAGTCTCTTGATTTTGAATCACTTGACACGTGCGAGCCATGCCTCATGGGCAAAATGACAAGGACCCCGTTTTCAGGGACAATGGAACGGGCAAGTGACTTATTGGAAATCATACATACCGATGTGTGCGGTCCGATGAGTGTAACGGCGCGCGGTGGATATCGTTATTTTCTCACCTTCACTGACGACTTAAGTAGATATGGGTATATTTACTTGATGAAGCATAAGTCTGAAACTTTTGAAAAGTTCAAGCAATTTCAGAGTGAAGTTGAAAATC
Source organism: Secale cereale (assembly GCA_902687465.1). Taxonomy (NCBI): domain Eukaryota; kingdom Viridiplantae; phylum Streptophyta; class Magnoliopsida; order Poales; family Poaceae; genus Secale; species Secale cereale. Next base: position 742,733,012 of record LR738714.1, on the reverse strand, counting down.
ATCGTAACAAGAAGATCAAGTTCCTACGATCTGATCGAGGGGGAGAATATCTGAGTTATGAGTTTGGTGATCACTTAAGAAAATGTGGAATTGTTTCACAGTTGACACCACCTGGAACACCACAGCGTAATGGTGTGTCCGAACGTCGTAATCGAACCCTATTAGATATGGTACGTTCTATGATGTCTCTTGCCGATTTGCCACTATCATTTTGGGGATATGCGTTAGAGACAGCTGCATTCACTTTAAATAGGGCTCCATCTAAGTCCGTTGAGACAACACCGTATGAACTGTGGTTTGGTAAGAAACCGAAGTTGTCTTTTCTCAAGGTTTGGGGTTGCGATGCTTATGTCAAAAGGCTTCAGCCAGAAAAGCTCGAACCCAAAGCGGACAAATGTGTCTTCATAGGATACCCAAAAGAAACAGTTGGGTACACCTTCTATCTCAGATCCGAGGGCAAAGTGTTTGTCGCTAAGAACGGGTTCTTTCTCGAGAAAGATTTTCTCTCGAAAGAATTGAGTGGGAGGAAGGTAGAACTTGATGAGGTTATTGAACCTCTGCTTCAACCAGAAAGTAGCGCAGCACAGAAAGATGTTTTTGTGGAGCCTGCAGAGGTTGAAGAGGAAGCCAATGATGATGATCAAGGAGCTTCTGATCAAGTTACTACCGAACCTCGTAGGTCGACAAGGGTACGCACTGCACCTGAGTGGTATGGTAACCCTGTCTTGGAGGTCATGTTGTTAGACAACGGTGAACCTACGAGCTATGGAGAAGCGATGGTGGGCCCAGATTCCGACAAATGGTTAGAGGCCATGAAATCCGAGATGGAATCCATGTATGAAAACAAAGTATGGACTTTGGAAGTATTACCTGAAGGGCGGAAGGCCATTCAGAATAAATGGATTTTTAAGAGGAAGACGGACGCTGACGGTAATGTCACCGTGTATAAAGCTCGACTTGTGGCAAAGGGTTTTTCACAAGTTCAAGGGATTGACTACGATGAGACTTTCTCACCCGTAGCGATGCTTAAATCCGTCCGAATCATGTTAGCAATAGCTGCATATTTCGATTATGAAATTTGGCAGATGGATGTCAAAACAGCGTTCCTTAACGGTTTTCTTAAGGAAGAGTTGTATATGATGCAACCAGAAGGTTTTGTCGATCCAGAGAATGCTGACAAAGTATGCCGGCTCCAGCGTTCCATTTATGGGCTGGTGCAAGCATCTCGGAGTTGGAATCTTCGCTTTGATGAGGTGATCAAAGCGTTTGGGTTTATACAAGTTTACAATGAAGCTTGTATTTACAAGAAAGTGAGTGGGAGCTCTATAGCGTTTCTAATATTATATGTGGATGACATATTGCTGATTGGAAACAATATAGAATTTTTGGGTAGCGTGAAGGGGTATTTGAACAAGAGTTTTTCGATGAAAGATCTCGGTGAAGCTGCTTTCATATTGGGCATCAAGATCTATAGAGATAGATCAAGACGCTTGATAGGACTTTCACAAAGCACATACCTTGATAAAGTTTTGAAGAAGTTCAAAATGGATCAATCCAAGAAGGGGTTCTTGCCGGTATTGCAAGGTACGAAGTTGAGTAAGACTCAATGCCCAGTGACTGCGGATGATAGAGAAAAGATGAGTGTCGTCCCCTATGCTTCAGCCATAGGCTCTATCATGTATGCAATGCTGTGCACAAGACCAGATGTCAGCCTTGCCATAAGTATGGCCGGAAGGTTTCAGAGTAATCCTGGTATGGATCACTGGACATCGGTCAAGAATATCCTAAAGTACCTGAAAAGGACTAAGGATATGTTTCTCGTTTATGGAGGTGATCAAGAGCTCGTCGTAAAGGGTTACGTTGATGCAAGCTTTGACACTGATCCGGATGACTCTAAGTCTCAAACCGGATACGTATATATTCTCAACGGGGGAGCGGTAAGCTGGTGCAGTTCCAAGCAGAGCGTGGTAGCTGATTCTACATGTGAAGCGGAGTATATAGCTGCCTCGGAGGCGGCAAAGGAAGGTGTCTGGATGAAGGAGTTCATGACAGATCTTGGAGTTGTGCCTAGTGCACTAAACCCAATGACTCTGTTCTGTGACAACACTGGTGCCATTGCTCTAGCCAAGGAACCAAGGTTTCACAAGAGGACCAGACACATAAAGCGACGCTTCAATTCCATCCGCGATTCGGTCAAGGAGGAGGACATAAACATTTGCAAAGTACACACGGATTTGAATGTTGCAGATCCGTTGACTAAGCCTCTTCCATGGGCTAAGCACGATCAACACCAAGACTCTATGGGTGTTAGATTCATTACCTTGTAATGCTAGATTATTGACTCTAGTGCAAGTGGGAGACTGTTGGAAATATGCCCTAGAGGCAATAATAAAAGAGTTATTATTATATTTCCTTGTTCATGATAATCGTTTATTATCCATGCTATAACTGTATTGATTGGAAACTCAAATACACGTGTGGATAAATAGACAGACTTTGTGTCCCTAGTGAGCCTCTACAGGACTAGCTCGTTGATCAAAGATGACCGCGGTTTCCAGGTCATAGACATGAGTTGTCATTTGATAACGGGATCACATCATTAGGAGAATGATGTGATGGACGAGACCCAAACGTTAAACATAGCTTTTGATCGTGTCAGTTATCGCTATAGTTTTCTGCATGTCAAGTATAAGTTCCTATGACCATGAGATCATGTAACTCACTGACACCGTAGGAGTACTTTGTGTGTGCCAAACGTCACAACGTAACTGGGTGACTATAAAGGTACTCTACAGGTATCTCCGAGGGTGTCTGTTGAGTTGACATGGATCGAGACTGGGTTTTGTCACTCCGTGTGACGGAGAGGTATCTCCGGGCCCGCTCGGTAATACGTCATCTCAATGACCTCAAAGTGACTAAGTAGTTGGTCACGGGATTATGTATTACGGTAACGAGTAAAGAGACTTGCCGGTAACGAGATTGAACTAGGTATAGAGATACCGACGATCGAATCTCGGGCAAGTAACATACCGACGAGACAAAGGGAACTGTATACGGGATTGCCTGAATCCTTGACATCGTGGTTCATCCGATGAGATCATCGAGAAACATGTGGGAACCAATATGGGTATCCAGATCCCGCTATTGGTTATTGACCTGGGATTGTCTCGGTCATGTCTACATGGTTTCCGAACCCGCAGGGTCTACACACTTAACGTTCGGTGACGCTAGGGTTGTTAGTGAGAAAAGTGTATGGTTACCGAAGGTTGTTCGGAGTCCCGGATGAGATCCCGGACATGACGAGGGTCTCCGGAATGGTCCGGAGACGAAGATTGATATATAGGATGAAAGGTTTCGGAGTCCGGAAGTGTTCCGGGGAGCATCGGGAAATCGGCGGAGTACCGGAAAGGAGTTTCGGGGGGTCCGGAAGCAGTTCTGGGCCTAATGGGCCACAAGGGGGAACACCACAGCCCTCAGGGGGCTGTGCGCCCCCCCCCTGGGCCCTCTCCTTGTGCGCCAAGGGGGGTGGACCCCTCTAGGGTGGCCGCACCCCCTAGCCTTGGGGGGCAAGGCACCTAGGGGGGGAAACCCTAGGGCCTGGCCCTGGCCGCCGCCCCCCCTGCCTTGGCCGCCGCCCCCCCTTGCCCTGGCCGCCGGCCCCCTAGGGGGGAAACCCTAGGGCGCCCTCACCTCTCCACCCCCCTATATATAGTGAGGCAAAGGGAGGGCAGCAAACACAAGTTCGTGCCTCGGTGCTGCCCTCCCTCTCCCGTAATATCTTCTTCTCCCGCGGTGCTTAGGCGAAGCCCTGCCGGAGTTCTCCTCCAACATCACCACCACGCCGTCGTGCTGCCGGTTCTCCATCAACCTCTCCTCCACCCCTTGCTGGATCAAGAAGGAGGAGACGTCCCCGAGCCGTACGTGTGAAGAACGCGGAGGCACCGTTGCTTCGGTGCTAGGATCTTCGGCGATCTGAATCGCGGCGAGTACGACTCCATCATCCGCGTTCATAACGCTTCCGCTTAGCGATCTACAAGGGTATGTGGATCCTACTCTCCCCTCGTAGTTGCATCTACTAGATTGATCTTGGTGAACGTAGAGAAATTTTTTGTTTTCCATGCAACGTTCCCCAACATTTAGATCAACAATATGTCATTCACATATACTTATCAGAAATGTTGTAGTGCTCCCACTCACTTTATTGTAAATACAAGTTTCTAACAAACTTAGTATAAACCCAAAAACTTTTATCACTCCATCAAAGCGTATATTCCGACTCCGAGATGCTTGCTCTAGTCCATGGACGGATCGCTGGAGCTAGCATACCTTTTAGCATCCTTAAGATCAACAAAACCTTTCTGATCGTATCACATACAACCTTTCCTTACGAAAACTGGTAAGAAAACTTGTTTTGGCATCCATCTGCCAGATTTCATAAATGCAGCTTATGCTAACTTGATGCTGACGGACTTAAGCATCGCTACGGGTAAGAAAATCTCATCTTAGTCAACTCCTTGAACTTGTGAAAAACTCTTCGCCACAAGTCGAGCTTCATAGACGGTGACATTACCGTCCACGTCCGTCTTCTTCTTAAATATCCATTTATCTCAATGGCTTGCCGATCATCGGGCAAGTCCACCAAAGTCCATACTTTGTTTTGATACATGGATCCTATCTCGGATTTCTCGGCTTCTAACCATTTGTTAGAATATGGGCCCACCATCGCTTCTCCATAGTTCGTAGGTTCATTGTTGTCCAACAACATGACTTCTAACACAGGATCACCGTACCACTCAGGAGTAGTACATATCCTTGTCGACCTACGAGGTTCGATAGCAAATTGATCTGGAGCTTCATGATCACTATCATTAGTTTCCTCTTCAACAGTCGTAGGTTCCACAGAAACATCTTTCTGTGTTGCACTACTCTCCGGTTGAAGTGAGGGTTCGACAACCTCATCAAGTTCTATCTTCCTCCCACTCAATTCTTTCGAGAGAAACTCATTCTCGAGAAAGGACCCGTTCTTAGCGACAAACATTTTTGCCCTTGGATCTGAGACAGAAGGTATACCCAACTGTTACCATTGGGTATCCTATGAAGATGTATTTGTCCGCTTTGGGTTCGAGCTTTTTCCCGGCTGAAGCCATAAGCATCGCAGCCCCAAACATTAAGAAAACGACAACTTTGGTTTCTTGCCAAACCAGACAGCATCGTCTCAACGGACTTAGATGGTGCCCTATCTAAAGTGAATGCAGCTGTCTCTAATGCATAACCTCAAAATAATAGCGGTAGATCGGTAAGATACATCATAGATCGCACCATATCTCATAAGGTTCGATTACGACGTCCGGACACACCATTACGTTGTGGTGTTCCAGGTGGCTTCAACTGTGAAACATTTCCACAATGTCTTAAGTGATTGCCAAACTCATAATTCAGAAAATCTCCCCTTGATCAGATCGTAGGAGCATGATCTTCTTGTTATGATGATTGTTAACTTCACTCTGAAATTGCTTGAACTTTTCAAACGTTTCAGACTTTTGCTTCATTAAGTAAATATACCCATATCTACTCAAATCGTCAGTGAAGATGAGAAAATAACGATATCCACCACACGCCTTAATTCTCATTGGATCACACACATCAGCATGTATGATTTCCAACAAGTCACTTTCCCGTTTCACTATACCTGAACACGGGATCTTAGTCATCCTGCCCATGAGGCATGGCTCACATATGTCAAGCGATTCAAAATCAAGTGACTCCAAACATCCATCAGCATGGAGTTTCTTCATGCATTTTATGCCAAAATGACCTAAGCGGCAGTGCCACAAGAAAGTGGTACTATCATTATTAACTCTACATTTTTTGGTGTTAATATTATTATCATGTGTATTACTATGATCGAGATTCAATAAACCATTGGGTGCATGACCATAAAGGTATTATTCATGTAAACAGAATAACCATTATTCTCTAACTTAAATGAATAACCGTATTGCAATGAACATGATCTAATCATATTCATGCTCAATGTAGACACCTGATAACATTTATCTAGGTTCAACACTAATCCCGAAGGTAGAGGGAGCGTGCGATGGTGATCTTATCAACCTTGGAAACACTTCCAACATACATCGTCACCTCGCCCTTAGCTAGTCTCCATTCAGTCAGTAGCTTTTGCTTCAAGTCACTAATAATAGCAACTGAACCGGTATCCAATACCCAGATACTACAAGGAGTACTAGTAAGGTACACATCAATAACACGTATATCAAACATACTTGGTTGAAGTTGCCAGCTTTCTTATCTACCATGTATTTGGGGTAGTTCCGCTGCCATATGACTTTCCCCTTACAATAGAAGCACTTAGTCTCAAGGTTTGGGTTCAACCTTGGGTTCCTTCATTAGAGCGACAACTGGTTTGCCATTCATGAAGTTTCCCTTCTAGCCCTTGCCCCTTTTTTGAAACTAGTGGTCTTGTTAAACCATCAACACTTGATGCTCCTTCTTGATTTCTACTTTTGCGGTCTTAAGCACCGCTAATAGCTCCGGGATTATCTCAATCCTTTGCATGTAATAGTTCATCACGAAGTTCTAGTAGCTTGGTGATAGTGTCTAGAGAATTCCGTCAACCACTATATCATCTGGAAGATTAACTCCCACTTGGTTCAAGTGATTTTAGCACCCAGACATTCTGAGCACATGCTCACTACCTGAGCTATTCTCCTCCATCTTTTTGGCAAAAGAACTTGTCAGAGGTCTCATACCTCTCAACACGGGCATGAGCCTAAAATCCCAATTTCAGCTCTTAGAACATCTCATATGTTTTATGGCGTCCAAAACGTCATTGGAATCCCGATTCTAAGCCGTAAAGTATGGTGCACTAAACTATCAAGTAGTCATCAGGACGTGTCTGTCAGGTGTTCACAACATCCACAGACAACGTTGTAGGGGTTTGCACATCGAGCGGTGCATCAAAGACATAAGCTTTCTGTGTAGCAGTGAGGACTCCTCGGACTATGGACCCAGTCCGTATCATTGCTTACAATATCTTTCAACTTAGTCTTTCTCTAGGATGGTATTAAACAGGGAGCTACAACGCAGTTATTGGTCTACAACATAATTTGCGAAGACAACTTAGACTATTGTTCATGACAATTAAGTTCATCTATTGAACTCCCACTCAGACAGACATCTCTCTAGTCATCTAAGTGATACATGATCCGAATCGACTAGGCCGTGTCCGATCATCACGTGAGACGGACTAGTCATCAACGGTGAACATCTTCATGTTGATCGTATCTTCTATACGACTCATGTTTGACCTTTCGGTCTTCCGTGTTCCGAGGCCATGTCTGTACATGCTAGGCTCGTCAAGTCAACCCTAAGTGTATCGCGTGTGTAAATCTGTCTTACACCCGTTGTATGCGAACGTTAGAACCTATCACACCCGATCATCATGTGGTGCTTCGGAACAACGAACCTTAGCAACGGTGCACAGTTAGGGGGAACACAATTCTTGAAATTTTAGTGAGAGATCATCTTATTCACTACCGTCGTTCTAAGCAAATAAGATGTAAAACATGATAAACATCACATGCAATCAAATAGTGACATGATATGGCCAATATCATCTTGCTCATTTGATCTTCATCTTCGGGGCTCCATGATCATCATCGTCACCGGCATGACACCATGATCTCCATCATCGTGTCTTCATGAAGTCGTCTCGCCAAACATTACTTCTACTACTATGGCTAACGTTTAGCAATAAAGTAAAGTAATTACATGGCGTTATTCAGTGACACGCAGGTCATACAATAAATAAGACAACTCCTATGGCTCCTGCCGGTTGTCATTCTCATCGACATGCAAGTCGTGATTCCTATTACAAGAACATGATCAATCTCATACATCACATATATATCATTCATCACATCCTTTTGGCCATATCACATCACACGGCACATGCTGCAAGAACAAGTTAGACATCCTCTAATTGTTGTTGCAAGTTTTTACGTGGCTGCTATAAGTTTCTAGCAAGAACGTTTCTTACCTACGCCAAAACCACAACGTGATATGCCAATTTCTATTTACCCTTCATAAGGACCCTTTTCATCGAATCCGATCCGACTAAAGTGGGAGAGATAGACACCCACTAGCCACCTTATGCAACTAGTGCATGTCAGTCGGTGGAACCTGTCTCACGTAAGAGTACGTGTAAGGTCGGTCCGGGCCGCTTCATCCCACGATGCCGCCGAATCAAGATAAGACTAGTAACGGCAAGTAAATTGACAAATCCACGCCCACAACTACTTTGTGTTCTACTCGTGCAAGATACTACGCATAGACCTAGCTCATGATGCCACTGTTGGGGATCGTAGCAAAAAATCAAAATTTTACCTACGCATCACCAAGATCTATCTATGGAGTAATCTAGCAACGTGGGAGAGGGGAGTGCATCTACATACCCTTGTAAATTGCGAGCGGAAGCGTTCAAGAGAACGGGGATGATGGAGTCGTACTCGTCGTGATCCAAATCACCGATGATCCTAGCGCCGAACGGACGGCACCTCCATGTTCAACACACGTACGGAGCGGGGACGTCTCCTCCTTCTTGATCCAGCAAGGGGGGAGGAGAGGTTGATGGAGATCCAGCAGCACGACGGCGTGGTGGTGGAAGTAGCGGGATTCCAGCAGGGCTTCGCCAAGCGCTGCGGGAGGAGGGAGATGTGTCACGGGAAGGAGAGGGAGGCGCCAGGGCTTGGGGTGCCGCTCCCATGCGCCTCCCCACTATATATAGGGGTGGAGGGGGCTGGTTTCTTGCCCTCCAAGTCCATTGGGGCGTTGGCTAAGGTGGGGGAAAGAAATCCCATCATTTCCTTTCCCCACCGATTGTTATCCCCCCTTTTTAGGGATCTTGATCTTATCCCTTCGGGATATGATCTTATTCCTTCTAAGGGGGGATCTTGGTGCTCCTTGACCAGGGGTGTGGGGCCTTGCCCCCACTACCCACGTTCATGTGGGTCCCCCTATGCAGGTGGGCCCCACTTCGGAACCTTCTAGAACCTTCCCGGTACAATACCGAAAAATCCCAAACATTTTCCGGTGGCCAAAATAGGACTTCCTATATATAAATCTTTACCTCCGGACCATTCCGGAACTCCTCGTAACGTCCGGGATCTCATCCGGGACTCCGAACAACTTTCGGGTTTCCGCATACTTATATCTCTACAACCCTAGCGTCACCGAACCTTAAGTGTGTAGACCCTACGGGTTCGGGAGACACGCAGACATGACCGAGACAACTCTCCGGCCAATAACCAACAGCGGGATCTGGATACCCATGTTGGCTCCCATATGTTCCACGATGATCTCATCGGATGAACCACAATTTTTTCCTACGTTCACCAAGATCAATCTAGGAGATGCTACTACGAGAGGAGAGTTGGATCCACGTACCCTTGTAGATCGCTAAGCGGAAGCGTTAAGAACGCGGTTGATGGAGTCGTACTCGCCGCGATTCAGATCGCCGAAGATCCTAGCACCGAAGCAACGGTGCCTCCGCGTTCTTCACACGTACGGCTCGGGGACGTCTCCTCCTTCTTGATCCAGCAAGGGGTGGAGGAGAGGTTGATGGAGAGACCGGCAGCACGACGGCGTGGTGGTGATGGTGGAGGAGGATTCCAGCAGGGCTTCGCCTAAGCACCGCGGGAAGACGAATATGTTGTGGGAGAGGAAGGGCAGCACCGAGGCACAAACGTGTGTTGGCTGCCCTCCCTCTGCCCCTCTATATATAGGGGGAATAGATAGGAGGGGGGCGCCCTAGGGTTTCCCCTAGGGGGGCCGGCGGCCAGGGCAGTGGGGGGCGGCGGCCAAGGGCTGCGCAGGCCCTAGGGTTTCCCCCCCTAGGTGCCTTGCCCCCCAAGCCAGGGGGTGCGGCTGCCCTAGGAGGGGCCAGGCCCCCATGCGCCATAGGAGAGGGCCCAGGGGGGCGCACAGCCCTATGAGGGCTGTGGTGTCCCTCCTTTGTGGCCCATTAGGCCCAGAACCACTTCCGGGACCCCCGAAACCCTTTTCGGTAATCCGCCGATTTCCCGATGCTCCCCGGAACACTTCCGGACTCCGAAACCTTTCATCCTATATATCAATCTTTGTCCCCGGACCATTCCGGAGACCCTCGTCACGTCCGGGATCTCATCCGGGACTCCGAACAACCTTCGGTAACCATGCACTGTTCTCACTAACAACCCCAGCGTCACCGAACCTTAAGTGTGTAGACCCTGCGGGTTCGGAAACCATGTAGACATGACCGAGACACTCCCAGGTCAATAACCAATAGCGGGATCTGGATACCCATATTGGTTCCCACATGTTTCTCGATGATCTCATCGGATGAACCACGATGTCAAGGATTCAGGCAATCATGTATACAGTTCCCTTTGTCTCGTCGGTATGTTACTTGCCCGAGATTCGATCGTCGGTATCTCTATACCTAGTTCAATCTCGTTACCGGCAAGTCTCTTTACTCGTTACCGTAATACATAATCCCGTGACCAACTACTTAGTCACTTTGAGCTCATTGAGATGACGTATTACCGAGTGGGCCCGGAGATACCTCTCCGTCACACGGAGTGACAAATCCCAGTCTCGATCCATGTCAACTCAACAGACACCCTCGGAGATACCTGTAGAGTACCTTTATAGTCACCCAGTTACGTTGTGACGTTTGGCACACACAAAGCACTCCTACGGTGTCAGTGAGTTACATGATCTCATGGTCATAGGAACTTATACTTGACATGCAGAAAACTATAGCGATAACTGACACGATCAGAAGCTATGTTTAACGTTTGGGTCTCGTCCATCACATCATTCTCCTAATGATGTGATCCCGTTATCAAATGACAACTCATGTCTATGACCTGGAAACCGCGGTCATATTTGATCAACGAGCTAGTCCTGTAGAGGCTCACTAGGGACACAAAGTCTGTCTATTCATCCACACATGTATTTGAGTTTCCAATCAATACAGTTATAGCATGGATAATAAACGATTATCATGAACAAGGAAATATAATAATAACTCTTTTATTATTGCCTCTAGGGCATATTTCCAACAGTCTCCCACTTGCACTAGAGTCAATAATCTAGCATTACCAGGTAATGAATCTAACACCCATAGAGTCTTGGTGTTGATCATGCTTAGCCCGTGGAAGAGGCTTAGTCAACGGATCTGCAACATTCAAATCCGTGTGTACTTTGCAAATACTTATGTCCTCCTCCTTGACCGAATCACGGATGGAATTGAAGCGTCGCTTTATGTGCCTGGTCCTCTTGTGAAACCTTGGTTCCTTGGCTAGAGCAATGGCACCAGTGTTGTCACAGAACAGAGTCATTGGGTTCAGTGCACTAGGCACAACTCCAAGATCTGTCATGAACTCCTTCATCCAGACACCTTCCTTTGCCGCCTCCGAGGCAGCTATATACTCCGCTTCACATGTAGAATCAGCTACCACGCTCTGCTTGGAACTGCACCAGCTTACCGCTCCCCCGTTGAGAATATATACGTATCCGGTTTGAGACTTAGAGTCATCCGGATCAGTGTCAAAGCTTGCATCGACGTAACCCTTTACGACGAGCTCTTGATCACCTCCATAAACGAGAAACATCTCCTTAGTCCTTTTCAGGTACTTTAGGATATTCTTGACCGCTGTCCAGTGATCCATACCAGGATTACTTTGAAACCTTCCGGCCATACTTATGGCAAGGCTGACATCTGGTCTTGTGCACAACATTGCATACATGATAGAGCCTATGGCTGAAGCATAGGGGACGACACTCATCTTTTCTCTATCTTCCGCAGTCACTGGGCATTGAGTCTTACTCAACTTTGTACCTTGCAATACCGGCAAGAACCCCTTCTTGGATTGATCCATTTTGAACTTCTCCAAAACTTTATCAAGGTATGTACTTTGTGAAAGTCCTATCAAGCGTCTTGATCTATCTCTATAGATCTTGATGCCCAATATGAAAGCAGCTTCACCGAGATCCTTCATCGAAAAACTCTTGTTCAAATACCCCTTCACGCTATCGAAAAATTCTATATTGTTTCCAATCAGCAATATGTCATCCACATATAATATTAGAAACGCTATAGAGCTCCCACTCACTTTCTTGTAAATACAAGCTTCATTGTAAACTTGTACAAACCCAAACACTTTGATCACCTCATCAAAGCGAAGATTCCAACTCCGAGATGCTTGCACCAGCCCATAAATGGAACGCTGGAGCCTGCATACTTTGTCAGCATTCTCTGGATCGACAAAACCTTCCGGTTGCATCATATACAACTCTTCCTTAAGAAAACCGTTAAGGAACGCTGTTTTGACATCCATCTGCCAAATTTCATAATCGAAATATGCAGCTATTGCTAACATGATTCGGACGGATTTAAGCATCGCTACGGGTGAGAAAGTCTCATCGTAGTCAATCCCTTGAACTTGTGAAAAACCCTTTGCCACAAGTCGAGCTTTATACACGGTGACATTACCGTCAGCGTCCGTCTTCCTCTTAAAAATCCATTTATTCTGAATGGCCTTCCGCCCTTCAGGTAATACTTCCAAAGTCCATACTTTGTTTTCATACATGGATCCCATCTCGGATTTCATGGCCTCTAACCATTTGTCGGAATCCGGGCCCACCATCTCTTCTCCATAGCTCGTAGGTTCACCGTTGTCTAACAACATGACCTCCAAGACAGGGTTACCATACCACTCAGGTGCAGTGCGTACCCTTGTCGACCTACGAGGTTCGGTAGTAACTTGATCAGAAGCTCCTTGATCATCATCATTGGCTTCCTCTTCAACCTCTGCAGGCTCCACAAAAACATCTTTCTGTGCTGCGCTACTCTCTGGTTGAAGCAGAGGTTCAATAACCTCATCAAGTTCTACCTTCCTCCCACTCAATTCTTTCGAGAGAAACTCTTTCTCGAGAAAGGACCCGTTCTTAGTGACAAACACTTTGCCCTCGGATCTGAGATAGAAGGTGTACCCAACTGTTTCTTTTGGGTATCCTATGAAGACACATTTGTCCGCTTTGGGTTCGAGCTTTTCTGGCTGAAGCCTTTTGACATAAGCATCGCAACCCCAAACCTTGAGAAAAGACAACTTAGGTTTCTTACCAAACCACAGTTCATACGGTGTTGTCTCAACGGACTTAGATGGAGCCCTATTTAAAGTGAATGCAGCTGTCTCTAACGCATATCCCCAAAACGATAGTGGCAAATCGGCCAGAGACATCATAGAACGTACCATATCTAATAGGGTTCGATTACGACGTTCGGACACACCATTACGCTGTGGTGTTCCAGGTGGCGTCAACTGTGAAACAATTCCACATTTTCTTAAGTGATCACCAAACTCATAACTCAGATATTCTCCCCCTCGATCAGATCGTAGGAACTTGATCTTCTTGTTACGATGATTTTCAACTTCACTCTGAAATTGCTTGAACTTTTCAAAAGTTTCAGACTTATGCTTCATCAAGTAAATATACCCATATCTACTTAAGTCGTCAGTGAAGGTGAGAAAATAACGATATCCACCGCGCGCCGTTACACTCATCGGACCGCACACATCAGTATGTATGATTTCCAATAAGTCACTTGCCCGATCCATTGTCCCTGAAAACGGGGTCCTTGTCATCTTGCCCATGAGGCACGGCTCGCACGTGTCAAGTGATTCAAAATCAAGAGACTCCAAAAGTCCATCAGCATGGAGCTTCCTCATGCGTTTCACGCCGATATGACCCAGACGGCAGTGCCACAAGAAAGTGGTATTATCATTATCAACTCTACATCTTTTGGTATCAATGTTATGAACATGTGTATCATCACTATCGAGATTCAATAAGAATAAACCCCTAACTTCGGGTGCATGACCATAAAAGATATTACTCATATAAATAGAACAACCATTATTCTCTGATTTAAATGAGTAACCGTCTCGCAATAAACAAGATCCAGATATAATGTTCATGCTTAACGCAGGCACTAAATAACAATTATTCAGGTTCATAACTAATCCCGATGGTAATCGAAGAGCGAGCGTGCCGACGGCGATCACATCAACCTTGGAACCATTTCCCACGCGCATCGTCACTTCGTCCTTCGCCAGCCTCCGTTTATTCCGCAGTTCCTGTTTAGAGTTGCAAATGTGAGCAACCGAACCGGTATCAAATACCCAGGCACTACAACGAGAGTTGGTAAGGTACACATCAATAACATGTATATCACATATACCTTTGTTGTTGTTGGCCCCCTTCTTGTCCGACAGATACTTGGGGCAGTTCCGCTTCCAGTGGCCGTTCCCCTTGCAATAGAAACACTCAGTCTCTGGCTTGGGCCCAACCTTGGGTTTCTTCACTGGATTAGCAACTGCTTTGCCACCCTTCTTAGAGTTACCCTTCTTGCCCTTGCCATTCTTCTTGAAACTGGTGGTTTTATTGACCATCAACACTTGATACTCCTTCTGGATGTCTGCCTCAGCGACTTTCAGCATTGAAAACAGCTCGGCGATGGTTTTATTCATCCCTTGCATGTTGTACTGCTGCACGAAGCTCTTGTAGCTTGGCGGGAGTGACTGGAGAATTCTGTCAATGATAGCCTCATCCGGGAACACAAGTCCCAGATCAGCTATGCGGGTATAGTACCCAGACATCTTCAGTAAGTGTTCACTGACAGACGAATTCTCCTCCATCTTGCAAGCAAAGAATTTATCGGTGGTCTCATACCTCTCGATCTTAGCATTCTTTTCAAAGATGAACTTCAACTCCTGGTACATCTCATATGCACCATGACGTTCAAAACGCCTTTGAAGTTCTCCTTCCAAGCCGTACAACATGGCACACTGCACTATCGAATAGTCATCCGAACGGGACTGCCAGGCGTTCAAAACGTCTGCAGTGGCTGTAGGAGCGGGGGGGTCACCTAGCGGTGCATTTAGGACATAAACCTTTTGGGCAGCTGTGAGGATGATCCTCAGATTGCGGAGCCAGTCCACAAAGTTGCTCCCATCATCTTTCAGTTTAGCTTTCTCTAGGAACGCATTAAAATTCAGGGGAGCTACTGCGCGAGCCATCTACAACAAAAGATTTACAAAGACATTTTAGACTATTGTTCATGATAAGTGAGTTACTACCTAATCAAATTATTTATAACTCCCACTCAAATTGACATCCCTCTGGTCATTCAAGCGTGACATGATCCAAATTCACCAACCCAAGTCCGATCATCACGTGAGATGAGGTGGTGTCAATGGTGAACATCTACATGTTGATCATATCTACTATATGACTCATGCTCGACCTTTCGGTCTTCCGTGTTCCGAGGCCATGTCTGTACATGCTAGGCTCGTCAAGTCTAACCCGAGTGTTCTGCATGTGCAAAACTGGCTTGCACCCGTTGTATGCGAACGTAGAGTCTATCACACCCGATCATCACGTGGTGCTTCGAAACGACGAACCTTCGCAACGGCGCACACTCGGGGGGAACACAATTTTATCTTGAAATTTTAGTGAAGGATCATCTTATAATGCTACCGTCGTCCTAAGCAAAATAAGATGCATAAAAGGATTAACATCACATGCAAATCATAAGTGACATGATATGGCCATCAACTCGTGCTTTTGATCTCCATCTCCAAAGCACCGGCATGATCTCCATCGTCACCGGCGCCACACCATGATCTCCATCATCATGATCTCCATCATCGTGTCGCCATCGGGGTTGTCGCGCGCCCACCATGCTCTTACTACTATTGCTACCGTTTAGCGATAAAGTAAAGCATTACAAAGCGCTTAATGATTGACACGCAGGTCATACAAAAATTAAAGACAACCCTATGGCTCCTGCCGGTTGCCGTATGCATCGACATGCAATTCGATATTAACTATTACAACATGATCATATCATACATCAAATATATCTCATCATGTCATTGGCCATATCATATCACATACATACCCTGCAAAAACAAGTTAGACGTCCTCTAATTTGTTGTTGCATGTTTTACGTGGCTGCTATGGGTATCTAGCAAGAACGCTTCTTACCTACGCAAAGCCACAACGGTGATATTCAAGTTGCTATTTAACCTTCTACAAGGACCGCCTTGTTCTATTCCGATTCAACTAAGATAGGAGAGACAGACACCCGCCAGCCATCTTATGCAACAAAAGTCACATGTCTGTCGATGGAACCGGTCTCATGTACGTGGACATGTAAAGTTGGTCCGGGCCGCTTCATCCCATAATACCGCTGAATCAAGAAAGACTAAGGAGGGCAGCAATTTAAACATCAACGCCCACAAACCCTTTTGTGTTCTACTCGAGAAAGCATCTACGCAAGATCCTAGCTCATGATGCCACTGTTGGGGAACGTTGCATGGGAAACAAATTTTTTTCCTACGTTCACCAAGATCAATCTAGGAGATGCTACTACGAGAGGAGAGTTGGATCCACGTACCCTTGTAGATCGCTAAGCGGAAGCGTTAAGAACGCGGTTGATGGAGTCGTACTCGCCGCGATTCAGATCGCCGAAGATCCTAGCACCGAAGCAACGGTGCCTCCGCGTTCTTCACACGTACGGCTCGGGGACGTCTCCTCCTTCTTGATCCAGCAAGGGGTGGAGGAGAGGTTGATGGAGAGACCGACAGCACGACGGCGTGGTGGTGATGGTGGAGGAGGATTCCAGCAGGGCTTCGCCTAAGCACCGCGGGAAGACGAATATGTTGTGGGAGAGGAAGGGCAGCACCGAGGCACAAACGTGTGTTGGCTGCCCTCCCTCTGCCCCTCTATATATAGGGGGAATAGATAGGAGGGGGGCGCCCTAGGGTTTCCCCTAGGGGGGCCGGCGGCCAGGGCAGTGGGGGGGGCGGCGGCCAAGGGCTGCGCAGGCCCTAGGGTTTCCCCCCTAGGTGCCTTGCCCCCCAAGCCAGGGGGTGCGGCTGCCCTAGGAGGGGCCAGCCCCCCATGCGCCATAGGAGAGGGCCCAGGGGGGGGCGCACAGCCCTATGAGGGCTGTGGTGTCCCCCCTTTGTGGCCCATTAGGCCCAGAACCACTTCCGGGACCCCCGAAACCCTTTTCGGTAATCCGCCGATTTCCCGATGCTCCCCGGAACACTTCCGGACTCCGAAACCTTTCATCCTATATATATCAATCTTCGTCCCCGGACCATTCCGGAGACCCTCGTCACGTCCGGGATCTCATCCGGGACTCCGAACAACCTTCGGTAACCATGCACTGTTCTCACTAACAACCCCAGCGTCACCGAACCTTAAGTGTGTAGACCCTGCGGGTTCGGAAACCATGTAGACATGACCGAGACACTCCCAGGTCAATAACCAATAGCGGGATCTGGATACCCATATTGGTTCCCACATGTTTCTCGATGATCTCATCGGATGAACCACGATGTCAAGGATTCAGGCAATCCTGTATACAGTTCCCTTTGTCTCGTCGGTATGTTACTTGCCCGAGATTCGATCGTCGGTATCTCTATACCTAGTTCAATCTCGTTACCGGCAAGTCTCTTTACTCGTTACCGTAATACATAATCCCGTGACCAACTACTTAGTCACTTTGAGCTCATTGAGATGACGTATTACCGAGTGGGCCCGGAGATACCTCTCCGTCACACGGAGTGACAAATCCCAGTCTCGATCCATGTCAACTCAACAGACACCCTCGGAGATACCTGTAGAGTACCTTTATAGTCACCCAGTTACGTTGCGACGTTTGGCACACACAAAGCACTCCTACGGTGTCAGTGAGTTACATGATCTCATGGTCATAGGAACTTATACTTGACATGCAGAAAACTATAGCGATAACTGACACGATCAAAAGCTATGTTAACGTTTGGGTCTCGTCCATCACATCATTCTCCTAATGATGTGATCCCGTTATCAAATGACAACTCATGTCTTATGACCTGGAAACCGCGGTCATCTTTGATTAACGAGCTAGTCCTGTAGAGGCACACTAGGGACACAAAGTCTGTCTATTCATCCACACGTGTATCTGAGTTTCCAATCAATACAGTTATAGCATGGATAATAAACGATTATCATGAACAAGGAAATATAATAATAACTCTTTTATTATTGCCTCTAGGGCATATTTCCAACAGTTCTGTTGGGGAACGTTGCATGGGAAACAAAAATTTTTCCTACCGTTCACCAAGATCAATCTAGTAGATGCAACTACGAGGAAGGAGTGTGATCTACGTACCCTTGTAGATCGCTAAGCGGAAGCGTTATGAACGCGGATGATGGAGTCGTACTCGTCGCGATTCAGATCGCCGAAGACCTAGCACCGAAGCAACGGTGCCTCCGCGTTCTTCACACGTACGGCTCGGGGACGTCTCCTCCTTCTTGATCCAGCAAGGGGTGGAGGAGAGGTTGATGGAGAACCGGCAGCACGACGGCGTGGTGGTGATGGTGGAGAAGAACTCCAGCAGGGCTTCGCCTAAGCACCGCGGGAGAAGAAGATATGACGGGAGAGGGAGGGCAGCACCGAGGCACGAACTGTGTTGGCTGCCCTCCCTTTGCCCCACTATATATAGGGGGGGTGGAGAGGTTAGGGCGCCCTAGGGTTTCCCCCTAGGGGCCGGCGGCCAGGGCAAGGGGAGGCGCCCAGGCCCTAGGGTTTCCCCCCTAGGTGCCTTGCCCCCCAAGTCCCAAGGGGTGCGGCCAGCCCTAGGGGGTCCCACCCCCTTAGCCGCATGGGGAGAGGGCCCAGGGGGGGCGCACAGCCCCCTGAGGGCTGTGGTGTCCCCCCTTGTGGCCCAATAGGCCCAGAACACCTTCCGGACCCCCCGAAAACCTTCCCGGTACTCCGCCGATTTCCCGATGCTCCCCGGAACACTTCCGGTACTCCGAAACCTTTCATCCTATATATCAATCTTCGTCTCCGGACCATTCCGGAGACCCTCGTCATGTCCGGGATCTCATCCGGGACTCCGAACAACCTTCGGTAACCATGCACTCTTCTCACTAACAACCCTAGCGTCACCGAACGTTAAGTGTGTAGACCCTGCGGGTTCGGAAACCATGTAGACATGACCGAGACACTCCCAGGTCAATAACCAATAGAGGGATCTGGATACCCATATTGGCTCCTACATGTTTCTCGATGATCTCATCGGATGAACCACGATGTCAAGGATTCAGGCAATCCCGTATACAGTTCCCTTTGTCTCGTCGGTATGTTACTTGCCCGAGATTCGATCGTCGGTATCTCTATACCTAGTTCAATCTCGTTACCGGCAAGTCTCTTTACTCGTTACCGTAATACATAATCCCGTGACCAACTACTTAGTCACTTTGAGCTCATTGAGATGACGTATTACCGAGTGGGCCCGGAGATACCTCTCCGTCACACGGAGTGACAAATCCCAGTCTCGATCCATGTCAACTCAACATACACCCTCGGAGATACCTGTAGAGTACCTTTATAGTCACCCAGTTACGTTGTGACGTTTGGCACACACAAAGCACTCCTACGGTGTCAGTGAGTTACATGACCTCATGGTCATAGGAACTTATACTTGACATGCAGAAAACTATAGCGATAACTGACACGATCAAAAGCTATGTTTAACGTTTGGGTCTCGTCCATCACATCATTCTCCTAATGATGTGATCCCGTTATCAAATGACAACTCATGTCTATGACCTGGAAACCGCGGTCATCTTTGATCAACGAGCTAGTCCTGTAGAGGCTCACTAGGGACACAAAGTCTGTCTATTCATCCACACATGTATTTGAGTTTCCAATCAATACAGTTATAACATGGATAATAAACGATTATCATGAACAAGGAAATATAATAATAACTCTTTTATTATTGCCTCTAGGGCATATTTCCAACAGTGCTAGGCTTAGGATTGGGTCTTGTCCATCACATCATTCTCCTAATGATGTGATCCCGTTATCAATGACATCCAATGTCCATGGTCAGGAAACCGTGACCATCTGTTGATCAACGAGCTTGTCAACTAGAGGCTTACTAGGGACATGGTGTTTGTCTATGTATCCACACATGTATCTGAGTTTCCTATCAATACAATTCTAGCATGGATAATAAACAATTATCATGAACAAGGAAATATAATAATAACCAATTTATTATTGCCTCTAGGGCATATTTCCAACAAATACATCTTACCACTCTACACTTAAGTCTTCTCCGTTTGAGGTCCTCTATGGTCACAAGCCAAGATTCTTTGGGATTACCAATATTGCGGATGAAGCAGTGGCGGACTTGGCAACGTGGACTCGAGATAGAGCAGCGGTGATGCAGTCTGTGAAACAGCATTTGCACCGCGCTCGGCAGGTCATGAAGGCAAAAGCAGATCAGAAGCGATCTGACCGAGTGTTTGCTGTTGGCGACTGGGTGTATTTGAAGCTGCAACCATATGCTCAATCGTCAGTAGTCGTCCGTGCTAACCATAAGCTGGCGTTTCGCTATTTTGGTCCATTTCAGGTCTTGGAGCGCATCGGAGAAGTAGCTTACAGATTGGACTTGCCCCAGCAGGCGAAGATTCACCCCGTCATTTATGTCTCGCAACTTCGAGCAGGCGTGCCTCCGGACACTTCCATTATGCCAGAGTTGCCAGTACTAGATGAAGACCTCTTACCCTTCCAAGTACCTGCGAAAATCCTGCAACGACGGACAACACAGCGGGGGACTAAACAAGTGCAGCAGGTACTCGTACATTGGTCTGGTTTTCCTTCCTCTTTGGCCACCTGGGAAGACGAAGTGCCGCCGCGGGCACGGTTTCCTCGAGCCCTGGTTTGGGGACAAGCCAAGTTTCAAGGGAGGAGGAATGTCACGGGAACATCTACACGGGCCCCCGAAGACCAAGGCGCGGCCCAGTCCAACCAGACCAAGAGAAGCCCAAAACCCAACCCTCGAGTCACTGGCCCGGAATGGGCGAAATGAGCAGCTACTTAGCGTGCGTCTGTGTGTAGCGGAGGGGATATCGTTGGATCATTGAACCGAACGGCGCCGTTGGGCGATGGACCTCTTCTCCCACCTCCAGGCTCTCCTCCCCGATCCCCTTCTTGCTGAGGAATCCTAGATACAATTTGTGCCTGTAATCTGATGACTTGAGAGTAGATCGCGTGGTTGAACCCCTAGACCCGTAACATTGTGGTATGCATCAGCGACATTTGGAAGATGGTGGGCCGTGTGCTGGATTCGTGGTAGGCAGGTATGGTTTCCTCTTCCAACGTCTCAGTTGCTTGGGAGCGTCAAAACCGGAGTCCACGTGGCGGATTGTACTATGATCTTGTTTGTGGATGCTTGTACCGTTGGATTTTGTTTGTCGAGCGTAGAGATATTTTAGGCCGCATGAGACGGTCGATGCGATGGGCATCCATCCAAACGGCCGCAGCAGAGATCGCCACCACCTGCGCCGCCCCGCGCCTGGCCGAGCCCGACCGAGCATCCGTCCAACCAACCCCGCAGATCCAGCCGCCAGCGTCCACTCCAACCCGAGTCCTCGTCACTCGTCAGACCCGTGCGCCACCCACCAACACCCTCCCTCTCCCCTGCCGCCGCGCCCGCCGCCCCTCCTCCTCCTCATCCTACCAATGGCGGCGGCGCCTCCCCAGCCCACCGCGCCCGCCCCGGCCCCCGCCAACGGCGGCGGCGACGCGTTCCGCCTGGGCTTCGTCGGCGCGGGGAACCTGGCCGAGAGCATCGCGCGCGGCGTCGCGGCCTCGGGCGTCCTCCCGGCCTCCGCCGTCCGCACCGCGCCCCACCGCCGCCCCGAGCGCGCCGCCGCCTTCGCCTCCCTCGGCGCCACCATCCTCGCCTCCAACGCCCAGGTCCGTCGCTCTACTGCCCCTCCCCCATCTGATTCACCT
>LR738714.1:742699815-742710874 GCA_902687465.1 Secale cereale | reverse complement strand
GAAGCAGCCAAGCATATCAGTCTCTCTATCACGTGTTCAAAGCCTGAGACCATTCCCTCCGTGCGTGTCTCACGTGATGTTCTTCGTTTCCTTGTCGTCTTAGGTTGTCGACGACAGTGATGTGATCGTCATCTCCGTCAAGCCCCAGATTGGTGAGTGCACCAACCCGTATTTTCAGCCCCTCAAGGCAATCAATCACTGATGCGTTTCTTCTCCAGATAGTACTATTTGCTTAGTCCCTGAAATCAATCGCTGACGCCTCAGATTTCGCAATTTGGGCCTTTGTTTTGCACGCTTATGAGATTATTCTGCACATATGTGAAATTGCAGTGAAGCAGGTTCTGGTTGAGCTCAAGCCCTTGCTGTCTGAAGAAAAGCTTCTGGTCTCCATTGCCGCTGGCATCAAGATGAAAGATTTGCAGGTCAGTCAGTGTGCACTCACGGCCTATCCAATTTCTCAATCTGTAATTTGGGTTAAACTACCCTCCATCCAAATTGTACTCTAGTAAGTCGAGCGATGCACCATTATCTCTCCATAAGAATCAGACTGACACTTAAGTTGTAGTATGTCAACAACTCAACATGCAGAGACATCTTCATTTTTTATTTTTTGCTCTTTTGATTCCAGGATTGGTCTGGTCAGCGCCGAATTATCAGAGTAATGCCAAACACTCCCTCTGCTGTCGGACAAGCAGCATCAGGTAACATATGCTGACTTGTCTCTTCTACACTTCACCTTTTCACATGCAGTCTATCAACTACACACATAATATTGTTATTGTCAACTAATCATTCTTATGAAGCTATCACTTACAAGAACTGTGTGGTGATCTCTCTCTAGTGATACCTTAAGAAAATGTTACTCTTATTTGTTCAGGTGACGAGTCTAAATGAATGCTAGGCAGTATTATCCCATGGATTTGCTCCATTGCTATGCTTAATGACTAATTCAAACATGACCTCTCATTTGTTCTTTTATTTCTGCTTTTCTCTTCTATTATTGCTGCCTCTGAAATACCAAGGTTTACCTAATTGCAAATTTCAGTTTTTTGACTTTTAAATTTTTCAATAGTCAGTATGTTGTGTTGATTCATTATTATCTACCACGACTGTAACTTTGAATTTGAAACGTGCAGCACATTATCTCCTCTGATTTTTTTCCAGTAAAAGGACTACCATTCCTTGATGCTATGAATTTATATTAGTGGTAGAAATTTGGTTATGCTAGTAGAACTTACTAACTGGAGGTAGTATTACTATAATTTGGTAATGCCATTTTTCACACAGTTTACACTGTTGAGTGTTTCTTGCTGATGTTGTTTCATGTACTCAGTGATGTGTCTAGGAGAGACGGCTACTGAGAATGATGAGAATCGTGTAAAGAGCTTATTTAGTGCCATTGGAAAAGTTTGGACAGCTGAAGAAAAATATTTTGATGCGGTTACTGGCTTGAGGTATGTAACAGATTCTTTATGAAAAGCAAGGCCAAAAATAGGCCGTGATTGGTTCCAAAATCGAGAATGAACATGCATTTCCATCCATTTGAATACAGTGGTAGTGGTCCGGCCTACATTTTCTTAGCAATAGAGGCCATGGCTGATGGTGGAGTTGCTGCCGGGCTTCCTCGGGATCTTGCTCTTGGTCTTGCAGCTCAGACAGTAAGTGCCTGTTCCATATTCTGTTCCTTTTTGTAGTCAATTCTGCACTATCTTGCTTAGTTATTAAGCTGGAAGCTTGTGTATAGTTCCTTTGTGATTATGATTTCAAGTTCTCAGTATACTTTTCTATACTTTTCTTTTCCGGAGTTATAACGATGCAATTTGTGGATCTTCTACATTTTTTCATTAACCGCCGTGTCATATTTATCTGCTATTTAGGTTCTAGGTGCTGCAACCATGGTTAGTGAGACGGGTAAGCATCCAGGCCAGCTGAAGGATCAGGTCACTTCCCCTGCAGGAACCACCATTGCTGGTGTTCATGAGCTCGAGAAGGGCTCATTTCGTGGCACATTGATAAATGCCGTTGTTGCTGCCACAACAAGATGCCGAGAGCTCTCGAAGAATTAGTCCTCTTATAATTTTAGTAGCCATTATTAGGTTTGCTACAATTCCGCAATAAAATGGTGTAGACATGATTTATGAGATCTTTAAATCTCAGACTCCAACAAGTTGTCAACATATTTTCCTGGTCTTATCTGTGTGATGTTACAACTAATTGGCATCCATTAACCAGTGCTCTGATACATGGAAACCAAGTGCTCATTTGACACTCCGTATCATCTTGAGATTGACAAAGTCACCAAAAGCACCTCGTAGTCGGACGGAACGTCTCCTCCCACTAAACACACAATTCTGAAATAAACAGGAATTAATGCTAGCATCAGCCTGGTCGGCTCGGGATACCATTGTCCCCTAATCATCTAACCACAGGTTGATTTCGCTCTCATCTGACACTCACGATAACATCAAATCACATCATTTTCTGTATGTTCAATCTGTCCTTCATTTGGTATTGTCTCTACAAATATGTCATACACACCGACAATTTGAGACACTACCTTATTATGAACAAAGTTTCCACAACAATCCGGTATGCATCGCCATTTGCTATGACATATATACAGAGAACTTACAAGCCTTCAACAGCACCAAAATGTTACATGTAATTACGAGAATGCCAACGATCCTCAGGAGACCATTTGTCTTCATGCCTACCAAGCGAGTACCCCACAGCAGGTATATCAGCGAGATGCAGAGGATCTGGTTCTATACCGTAGTCTGTCAATGGTCGGTGCTCAAGGATCTTGTCATGTTCAGTAACAAAATCTGGAATCTCAACTTCACCCTTTTTTATGTCCGCCCATAGATACTCCAGCCGACTAACATACTTGATTTTCCAATACAGCCTGCAATGGACAAACAATAAAAGTGAGTTAGTATATACTGAAAGGTGGGTGCAGATTGGCTGCACTAGGAGTGAGCAGTCTTTTAGTTCTGAGTAAACAAAATCAGGTGACATGAGTTCAACATAAATGGTAGACTGAACCATAACAAATCAACAAATGAATGAATTGACGGGCTCTGCAATTTGCCTGTCACAAGTAAGATTACTTCTTATGATTCATGAACGGCACAACACAACCCTGGAAGCCCATTCAGTAAATTATTCACAAACCAGAGAAGGTAAACAAAAACCATAATGCTTGTATACAATTATTCACTAGTTTCCTTATGTTGTTGGAAGCAAGCTCCTTATGAAATGGTATGCAAGTTTTCTGGCTATCATTATAAAACAACCCAACATGTTTGAGCATTTTTAATGACCAAGAACTGTATGAGAGAAAACTGACCCTCCGCTTAAGAAGAGCCTGCCTAGTGTGGCTATGGCGAGCCAGGAATAAAGCCCGGGATGCAGGAAGTAGAATATTTGCAGCCTTTCCTTGTACTCGGCTGGAAGTTCTTCATAAATCCCCCTCAAGATTGTCATTCCAGGATTGTTATCATCTGACTGCACAGTGGTGTGTACGTACAAGATGCAGAATGGACCCTCTGGCAACTCGGTGCGGAGCTTGTGAAACACATACCTCTTCAGTCGTCCACTATCTATAACAGGAGCTGGAATACCAAAATAAAACGCCATGTGAGTGTTACAAGGAGTGGTAGAAAACTAATACTCCCCCGTTCCCAAATAAGGGTCATGATTTTAGTTCAAATTTGAAATAAAACCACGACACTTATTTTGGAACGGAGAGAGTATCGCATTAGCAGCAAAGCTTGAAGCATCAGAACGTCAAGTGCGTAGTAGAAGTAGTGAACCTCCTTGTGTCAAATGGTGATCGTGTCTGTGAGCTGAATTTGAGAAATAATGCTAGGTCATCCAACAGGAAGTTAGGCCAATATGACATGGAAATGAACCATCCACTACTAGTACTAGCCAAGAAGCTACATACAAATCGGCAAGTTAGTTCCCTTAGAAAATGGTATGATCGAGTCTGCCAACTAATATAAGATCTTTTAGATCACCACTTATTAGTTTACAGAGGGAGTACTAATTTGCAGTACTGAGTCTGTTATCAAACCTGAAACTAGATCAACAGGGGATGGTACCACTAGCAAAGAAGCCGCATACAAAGCAGATTAGTATCGAAATGAACAATCATGAAGCTTGCATCTCCAACATCCAGAACTTGCCGATTTCGACAACGAATCACCGAACCCTGGACGCGCACCAGCCAATCGCCAACTACCACCCGATAAATCCCAGGATGAGAAGAGGACGGAAAGTAAGGGGAGGGGTCTGGCGCACCGGGGAAGAACTTGCCGACGACCCGGACGACGGCCCGGCCGGATCTGTCCGCGCCCTGCACGCGGACGACCTGGAGCTCCTCGAGGTCGGAGAAGTCGTCGCCGAGGTCCGGGACGCAGTCGTGCCACTCCTCACGGTCGGCGTGGGAGGCGAGGAGCGCCGCGCCGGCGTCCACCGCGAAGTCGGACCCTATCACCATCACGGAGAAGTCGCTCCCGCCGCCGCCGCCGGAGCCCGATGCGAGCGCCATGGCCGCCCCTCCTGCCTGCTCCAGAGTCCCGCGAGCCCGGTCCAGGTAAGTGGTGCGGAGAATGTCCAGGGCGGCGCACATACGACTAGCCCACAGTAATTCATGGGCCGCTTTAGGCCCATGCAATACCTTGGTAGGGTCGCATTAGGCTTGTGCCTGGGCTCTTCTCCGTCATCTCTGCTTCTAATTGTCTCAATTTTTTTCTCTATCTCTAATCTCTAATCTCTACTCTTATAAAAAACAGAGTTGGTGATGATGGTGTGCCTGCCATCCTGCAATATAGGCCGTCGATTTATATCTGACGGATAGGAAGGAAACTATGACAATTTTGCAAAAGGATACCCGCACTCCTCTCCACATTTGCAAATAAGGCTTTACCTCATTCATTCTTTTCTCTCATAACATAAACTACTCATACAAATGTATCTTAATGTTCCGTGCAACGCATGGGCATCTTGCTAGTCCTATAAAAAAAACTAAGTTGATGCTGATGGTGTGTCTGCCATCTACTCCCTCAATTCGGATTTACTCGTCGTGGTTTTAGTCAATTAGTTGTGGCACTCTTAAGCCCCTTCCTCTCGTTCGATCTGGAACCTTCGTGGCTTCGTCTCTCCCCATTCGCCAACCCACACCTCCCTCAGGATCTGGTCAGTGTCGTTGCCGCCGTCGTCCACTCATCTCTTCCCACTCCCCCACCCGCACCTCCCCAAGGATCTGGCGTGGTGGCCCCATCGGCGCCGTCCGCCCCCAGTGCCTCGCGTGTCAGTTCTTTGTCGCAGAAGTCCACCGCCCTCCGGCACCACAACTCCCACCCCCACCCCACCTCCCATCTGGGCCATCTCCTCTCCCTCCTTCCCCGTCTCCTCGTCTCCAACCTCCGCAAGTAAGCCACTGACACTATTTGTTCCTTAATGCATCTCCCGCCTCCTCCTCTATCCCAGTCGTCCCACCGCCCACCATCACAGCCACGCACATCCTCCTCGCTATCTCTGGATAGCGTTATAGGGAAAGGATGTGCGTGCATGCGTTCATATGGGTGAGTGTTTGTGAGCATCTGTGTCGTACTTTGTTGGCACTGGTGCTCGCGTTTTCTTGAATTTATTTTAGGATCTTTGTTGATATTCTTTCGGTGGGAGGAGATGTTACCGTCGACTACAAAGTTGCCTGCTGTGACTGTCGTGGTTCTAAGTCTGACAGCAGATGTAGGGGGTACGAATGGAGAGGCAAGGTTCTAGCTATGGCGAGGTTGTACACAGAGTGTTTAGCGAGTTCAGGCCCTTCTCGGAGGAAGTAAAAGCCCTACGTCTCGGTGCCCGGAGGCTTGGTCGACTGATGTATGTATGTATGTGTTACAGAGGTGACAACCCTTGTTCTGGAGGAGGGGGTGGCTTATATAGTGTGCCAGGACCCCAGCCATGCTCCACGTTACCAAGGGCTTTAAGGTACATTAAGGTAGGCGTTACTGATAACGCCTGCAGTAAAGGATAATTAAGGGGTTTACTACGGGGAGTAAATATAGGACCGTTGTTGTTCAACAGGCGCTTGGTCTTCGGAGGTCGAGTGCCTGCTCCAGTCGAGTGGAGTTGAGTCGTCCTGAGTACATGAGTCAGTCGAGTGAAGTGTCTCCTTGGACCGTCTCAGTTGGCTGTCTCTACTGTCATGGGTCTTGTCTTTTGATCTCCTAGGGTAGTGACCTTGGGTGGGGCCCTTTGGTCAGGCTTATGACCCTACCCTAGGTCCGTAACCTCGTCAGTAGCCCCCGAATGGATTGGGGCTTGAGCAAGGGGATGCTGAGGGAGGCTCTGGTCTTGAGTCGACGTCCATGGGGCATGTTGTTTCGGAGTTCGTGACTTGGGCAGGCTCCCTCAGTTGTGTCTTGGTCGCCTCGATCGATTTCGAAGCCGTTGATGAATTAGCTGCTTTTGCGTCGACTGGATGTCTTGCGTCGACTGGGTTTTGCGCTGGGCGTCGGGCGTCATGAGCGCGTGCCGTTCCCGACGGAATCGGTTGCCTTCTGTCCGCCGGATCCGGTGGGGCTTTCGAAATTTAGGAGAGCGCGCGGGACGGGACGTGCCGCATCAATCGGAGGGGTGCGGTTCGGACGCCTCGATTCCCGCGCCTCCTTTTTCGCCACGTATCGCGTCAGCGCCTGTTACGGGATCGGATAAGATCGTGTGGGGCCACCGGTCAGTCACTCTACCGAGCCGTTATAAAGGCGCGCCGAGTCAGCCGCGGGGGGCACTGTGCGCCCAGCCTTCTCCCGTTCGCCTTGTCTTCTCCGCAGAGTTCCTGCTTCTTCGCCGCGTCCCCGCTCCTTCCTGCTTCTCTCCGCCGCGACCGTCGTCTCGCGAGCCATGGTTAAGGACAAGACCGCGGCCATGGAGCGCTCCAAGAAAGCGGCGTCGGGGAAGGGGCAGCGAGCCGGCCGGGTCGGCTCGTCGTCGAGGTCCGGACTCCCCGCTGGATGGATCCAGGGGGATTGGATCCGGTCCACCGTCGTTGTGGAAGACCTGGAGGAGCTGGAGGAGGAGGGGCTGATCGCCGGCGGCTCCTGGCGGGCGCTGGGGGGAGAGCTCGAGCCCCGGCCGCAGGAGGGCGAGTGTGTACTCCATGCCACCCACGTCGACCGAGGTTTTTCTACGCCTCCGCACCCTTTCTTCCATACGTTTCTGATCTTCTTTGGTGCCCAACTGCATTATTTCACGCCCAACTCCATCGCTTTTCTCTCCGCTTTCGTTTCCATGTGCGAGAACTTCCTTGGTTGCCGACCGCACTGGGGATTGTTCAAGCACATCTTCACCTGCCGCTCCCAGACCGTCAAGAGAGTGAACCCGAGTGACGGCAAGACGTACGTCCTCCAGGCGTGCGGCGGGCTCGGGATTCAGCTTAGGAATAGGAGTGCCTTCCCTCCCATGAACCTTCCAGAGTCGATCCGGGGCTGGCAGTC
Source organism: Secale cereale (assembly GCA_902687465.1). Lineage (NCBI taxonomy): Eukaryota > Viridiplantae > Streptophyta > Magnoliopsida > Poales > Poaceae > Secale > Secale cereale. The sequence continues at coordinate 742,703,372 of LR738714.1, read as the reverse complement.
GACCTGGTTTTACTACAAGGACAGTCCGACTCCGGGTCAGTCGACTGGCCTTCCTCTATTTACCCTAGGTCGAGCCAGCCCGCCTCCTTCGATGGTAGTGAGCAAGGCAGAGAGGGCCGAGGTAGACATGTTGATGGAGAGGGTCGTCCAGCTAGTCCGCGAGGGGGTCACGGGGATGGACTTGTTCGAGGTGTACATCACGCGGAGGATTCAGCCGCTTCAAGCCCGGGACCACCCGATGTGGCTGTACTCTGGTACCGACGACTCGTCGCGAGTCCACCCGGAGGCGGCCCACCCGGAGTACGTAGTGCGGTGCTTGAAGAGCATCACCGGGAACAAGGACAACCCCAGGGGGTCGGGGAGGATCATCCCATTCGACGCCGACCACCTGCCAGACAAGGTTAGCCTTCCGCTCCCGAGTGACGTGTCCGTCGATTGATTTGTGGCCTTTGCTGATGGTTCCGACTGGTATTTGGTCAACTTCTTTTCTTTGCAGATTTATACAGAGATATACTCGCTGCCCAACGGGGACTTGGGCCAGGAGGGCGAGGAGGGTACAGGCGACGCCGCCGAATGGAAGTCGGAGGAGGAGACCGAGGAGAGCGAGGATTACAGCAGCGGGGAGGAGGTCGAGTCACCTCCCCGCGTCGAGCGCCGCTCCAAGGAGAAGAACGACCCAGGGGCCGCTCGACCTCAGGTGGGTCCCTCGGGGTCTCGGACACCCAAGCGTACCCGCACGACCACCCCCGAGCCGGCTGAGAAGACGCTCAAGCAGCCCAAGGTCACCACCACCAAGCCCTGGAAGGCCCTGCCAAGGATTAAGGTGGATGTACCCATCGCCTCCACGTAAGTGTCACTTGGGTTTGCTTTTCTCTGTTTCTTGGGGGTCGACTGCAGTTTTGGTCGACTCATTTCTTGACTGAATTTTTCAGAGCCGCTGCTTCCACGACCTCGATGGACATCGATCGGGGTCGAGATGACGAGGAGACCGCGGATGCCGCGACATCTCGTGTAGGTATGGGCTCTACGAGACTTGTCTTATCCTTCCTTTCCTTCGCGGGTGATGGTCGACTGACTTGGTTTCTTGCTTGATCCGAAGCGCCGCGCCTCGTCATAGAGCTGCCGGACGACGACGAAGACGAGGGGCAGCTGGGGGAGGACCACCGACGCGCAAGGAAGAAGGGCCGGAAGGCACCTTCTGGCTCGGGGGCCCAGCGACAGGAGGACGCGGCCCGAACCGCGGTCTCCTTCGTCGTCCCCGTGTCGACCGCGCACGTCGTCGACCCACCGTCTGTGCCGAACGTCGACCCAACGCCCGCCCCGGTTGTCGACCCAGTGCCGATTCACGCCGTCGATCCAGCGCCTGCGCCTGCGGCTGGCTCGACGCCCACTGCTTTGTCTGTCCTCTTCTCCACCTACCGCCTCCCGGAGGACCCTGTGGGGGCGGCACAAGAGGCCGTTCGCCAGGCGGAGGTGATGATGGGGCGGATAAAGGCGGCGTATGAGGCCAGCATGGCAGCTTACGACGCCAGCTCTGCTCTTCGGGCCAACGTCCAGGTATGTTGACTTTGTCGGAGTGTTTTCTGATTTCGAGAGAAATCTTGCTTGCTTTGTTTTGCAAGGTATCACACCCACTGGTTGTTCTTCTTTTTTTTTGAGCTCGCACCGGGCTGACCTCGGCCGAGTGAAACCAGTGAGGGCATGCTCAGTGCACCCAGTGGGTGTAGTCCCCGAGGCCGTGGTCGACTGCTGGCGGTCGGCCATGGTCTTACTATAGAACTTCCATGCTGTTGGTTTTTTTTAGCTCGCGCCGGACTGATCTTGGCCGAGTGAAACCAGTGGGGGCACGCTCAGTGCACCCACTGGGTGTAGTCCCCGAGGCTGCGGTTGAGTGATCTGACTCGGCTGTAGTATTATAATCTTGCTTTGTTCTGTTGATGCAGAAATCTTGCGAGTTCGGGGCCAAGTTTGCAGATCTTGAGCAGAAGCAAATCCAGCTTAATCTTGACTTGCAGTTGGCCCGGGATCATCTGAAGAAGACGCAAGACGATGCGGCTGGTAACTTACTTCTGTCTTCTGTCGATTGACTTTTCGCTAGAGTGTTCCTTCATGTTCATCTGTCCAGTGGCGGCTTTGGTACGTCAACTGAGGGCAGCTTTGGAACAAAAGGATCTTGACCTGGCGGCGGCGCAGCAGGCGGCTCAGGAGAAGTCGGAGCTGGCGGCAAAGAAGCTGGCTTTCGTGGGCGCGCTCGAGGCGGAGATTATCCGACTGAGAGGCTCACTCGACGCGGCCAACCAGGAGGTGACTCAGCTGAAGAAGTCCAAGGCCGACTTGAACGACAAGTACGAGGCTCTCTTTGGGAAGAGGCTCGATCTTGAGGCGTATCTGGGCGACATCACCAAAAAATGGTACCTCGTGCTCGAAGGTATGTCCCCTTTGGATTGGTTGAAATTGGACTGGTCGACCCGTATCCTATCTGCTGACTCGACTTGTTGTTCTTGGTGTAGAGTTCTGTCGTAACTTTGAAGAGGAGACTGGCCGGGTCGAGCCTGGCTTGGACCCCACCAACTCCATTGTGAAGGACGAGGTTTCCATGAACATACTGAGGCTGGAGTCCTGCCTTACCGCGGCCATTGACTACCTGGGATGACTGAAGGCGGTGATGGCCCGAATCGACGCTGCGCTCTCGAGGGGAGTTGTGCAGGAGAACGACCTCGAGTCCTTGATGACTCGACTCAACGAGGTCCCCGAACGAGTGCAGGAATGGAAGAAGTCGGCCGCCTGGGGAGGAGCAGACGTGGCGCTGGCTTTGGTCCGTGTGCACTGCAGGGAGGTGAAGGAGAGGAAGCTTGCTGCGCTGAAGGTCGCAAACACGAAGGAGCTCCAATTCCAGTCCTTCATGGAGACTTTCTTGGAGGCTGCCACTCGTATCGCCGACGGGATTGACTTGGAAGAATTTGTCGCGCCTACAAGCCCGCCTCCTCCCGAGCCATGACTTTGATACATTAATTTTATTTGCCGCGGAATGCCGCGTGGATTTGTACTCGTTAAACTCTGGTGGGTCTGTGGCCCAAGTACTCTTGCCCGATCCTTGCGGGGCTTTTATTTGATTTTGATCCTTTGATGCGTCGCTCTCCTTCTGACTATCTGATTCTTTGAGTAGTCGTCTTTGGCCAAGCTCTCCCCCGAGTGAGAGGATCGTTCTCCACTCGGAGCAGAATGTTTATAACTTAGGCGATTCCAAGCTACGTTGTACTTGTGGCGGAGTTCGGAGGACCGAACCGCTTTGTACTTGTGGCGTAGCTCGGAGGACCGCAGCTAAGCCCCCCGAGTGAGAGGGTTGCTCTTCACTCGGAGTAGATAGTTGTAACTTAGGCGAGTCACGGGGTCGCAGCTAAGCCCCCGAGTGAGAGGGTCGCTCTTCACTCGGAGTAGTATGTTTAAAACTTAGGCGATTCCAAGCTACGTTGTACTTGTGGCGGAGTTCGGAGGACCGAACCGCCTTGTACTTGTGGCCTAGCTCGGAGGACCGCAGCTAAGCCCCCGAGTGAGAG
>LR738714.1:742669622-742699489 GCA_902687465.1 Secale cereale | reverse complement strand
TAGATAGTTGTAACTTAGGCGATTCCAAGCTACGTTGTACTTGTGGCGGAGTTCGGAGGACCGAACCGCCTTGTACTTGTGGCGTAGCTCGGAGGACCGCAGCTAAGCCCCCGAGTGAGAGGGTTGCTCTTCACTCGGAGTAGATAGTTGTAACTTAGGCGAGTCACGGGGTCACAGCTAAGCCCCCGAGTGAGAGGGTCGCTCTTCACTCGGAGTAGAATGTTTAAAACTTAGGCGATTCCAAGCTACGTTGTACTTGTGGCAGAGTTCGGAGGACCGAACCGCTTTGTACTTGTGGCGTAGCTCGGAGGATCGCAGCTAAGCACCCACTGGGGGATTTAGGGGACACCAATTGTTAGGAGATCATTGCTATCTTGTCTTTGAAACAAATTGGGGAATCTTTATTACAACCCGACCGTCGAGTGTTTTAAGTGTAAAAACGGCGGAGTAGGTCTGCATTCCATGAATGAGGTTCGTCTTTCTTCTGGGCTACATTGTAGAGGTGGTAAGCTCCATTGCGCAGCACCTTTGTGATGATGAACGGGCCTTCCCAGGCTGGGGCGAGCTTGTGCGGACGTTTCTGATGCACTCGGAGGACCAGGTCTCCTTCCTGGAACGCTCGACTTCTCACGTTGCGAGCATGGAATCGACGCAGGTCCTGTTGGTAGATGGTCGAGCGGATCAGGGCCACCTCTCTTTTCTCTTCCAAAAGGTCGACTGCATCTTGACGAGCTTGCTCTGCCTCGGCTTCGGAGAAGAGTTCTACTCTGGGGGCGTTGTGTAATAAGTCGCTCGGCAACATAGCTTCGGCCCCATAGACCAGGAAGAAAGGGGTACGGCCAGTCGACCGATTCGGAGTTGTCCTCAGACCCCATAGGACGGAAGGAAGCTCAGTTACCCAAGCCCCGGCGGCATGCTTGAGGTCGCGCATGAGCGTGGTTTTAAGCCTTGAAGAATCAGCCCATTTTCTCTTTCTGCTTGTCCGTTCGACTGAGGGTGTGCCACGGAGGCGTAGTTGACTCGCGTCCCTTGGGAAGTACAGAAAGCTCTGAATTCATTCGGGTCAAAGTTGGAGCCGTTGTCTGTGATGATGCTGTGAGGGACCCCATATCTGAATATTAGTTCCTTAATGAAGCTGATGGCGGTGCTTGACTCGAGATTTTTGATGGGTTTGGCCTCAATCCACTTGGTGAACTTATCGACTGCTACCAGAAGGTGGGTGAATCCGCTCCTGCCTGTCCTGAAGGGGCCGACCATATCTAAGCCCCAAACAGCGAAGGGCCAGACTAGAGGGATGGTTTTGAGGGCGGATGCTGGCTTGTGCGACATGTTGGAGTAGAACTGACACCCCGCGCATTTATCCACAATATCTTAGCCATCCCGTTGGCGCGGGGCCAGTAAAATCCGGCTCGGTATGCTTTGGCCACGATAGTCCGAGAGGAAGCGTGGTGGCCGCAAGTCCCTGAGTGGATTTCATCCAAGATTAGTCGACCTTCCTCCGGATCGATACAGCGCTGGGCGACTCCAGTGATGCTTTCTCTGTAGAGCTGACCTTGAATGACTGTGAACACTTTGGATCGGCGGACGATCTGGCGCGCCTCCTCTTCATCCTCTGGGAGTTCTTGCCTGAGCAGATACGATATATATGGCACAGTCCAATCAGGCGTGATCACTAGGACCTCCATGATCAAGTCGACCACGGAAGGCACTTCGACCTCAGTCGGATCCGTCGCGCTGACTGGCTGCGGGGGCTCTTCCGTGAAGGGGTCTTCCTTGACTGAGAGAGTGTGCAGATGCTCTAGGAACACATTCTTGGGTATGGACCTCCGAGTCGACCCAATTTTTGCGAGGACGTCGGCTAGCTGATTCTTTGCTCTGGGCACATGATGGAGCTCTAAGCCTTCGAACTTCCTTTCAAGCTTTCGCACTGCACTGCAATAACTAGTCATTGCTGGGCTCTTGACGTCCCATTCTTTCATTACTTGGTTCACCACTAGGTCGGAATCACCGTAGACCATCAGGCGACGGACGCCGAGTGAGATGGCCATACGCAACCCATACAAAAGTGCTTCGTACTCAGCCTCGTTGTTTGATGAATCAAAATGGATCTGAAGGACGTAGCTGAGCTTGTCGCTCCTGGGAGAGATCAGGACAACTGATGGCTTCTCGCCCCTCGTTGGTTACCCCAAGTGGAAGGTTTGAGATGCAGTGTAGCGGAAGTTTTCCCTTGGCAATACCAAGGATCGATTTCCCTGAGACTCCCAGTTTCAACAAGAAGGTGTCAACTGCTAACGGCGCCAGATATTTAGCAATCAACGTGGACCTGCACACAGATACAAATAACTTTGCTCCCAACGAGTACAGAGAGGTTGTCAATCCCTCCGGCCTTGTAGTTTACAAATGATCAAACGCAAGTGATAATAGTGATAGGTATAATTGCAATAGTAAGTAAAAGCGGAAAAGTAAATAGCGGATGTGATCAATGATGGTAATATGGACCGGAGTCTCATGATGTTCACTAGTGATGTCTCTCTCCCAAAAGACGATAAAACAGCTATGTGAGGTAAACGAATTACAGCTGGGCAATTGACAGGACCATGTGCGCAAACCAATGCTGACTAAGTTGCAAGAAAGGTAGAGGTTCAAAGCATGGGCGGTACGCCGAGGTAAGTAGACCGAAATCCATCTGCATCTACTACTAATCATCCACCTTGAGATATCTATCCAGAACATCTTGCTGGTATTAAGTTGCGAGTCCCACCCATAGTGTAAACTCAAGGCAACAGACAACTGCATTAAAAGAACTTTGCGTAAAGTAAACAATCCTTGCACCCGCGGGCGCAAGCACCGTTGTTTTCCCCCTTGTGGCAACATCACATCCCCTAGACTCATGTTTCTGTCACTCAAACTAGTCATCGAGGGGCATGAACCCACAATCAAGCATAACGTTCCCTCTTGGAGTCACTACCTACTACTTGGCCAAAGCAATAAATAACAACGGAGAACATGCAAGAGTTACTTACAAACATAAATATAAAAGAGGTGAATCAAATATATTACTCAAACACAATCTGAACATAATCTCATAATCCATCGGATCCCAGCAAACTCATCATAGCAACAGCATAAGGATTACATATGTGCCTCGATCATGTAGGGCAGCTCACGAGGACTAATTAGTGAAGCACAAGAATGGGAGGAGAACATCACATAGCTACTGGTCATGGACCCATGGTCCAAGGGAGACTACTCACAACTCATCCGGGAGGCGTCCATGGTGGTGGAGAAGCTCCCGGTGGTGATCCTCCCCTCCGGCAGGGTGCCGGGAAGAGTTCTCATGGTGCTCCCGATCTTGGAAGCGGCGGCGGTGGCGGAACAGAGATGAGATCGCGAAAAAGAGTTCCCGTCTCGAGGGTTTCGGGAGACGCTTTAAATATATGCCAAAGGGGGGCATCAGACGAGCCTCGGGGGGCCCAGGCGCCCCCCCGGCGCGGCCCAAGGGGGCGCGCCACCAGGTCGCCTGGGGCCCTGGTGGCCCCCCTCCGGCTGTGCTTCGGGTGCCTAGTAGCTTCTAGAACGCTGATTTTTTATATAATTTTTCTGGATTTTTTCTGGTAGTTCTCGTAATGTGAAAACCTGAAATACAAAAACAGCCGAAAACAGAAACTGGCACTGGGGTGCACTGAGTTAATAGGTTAGTCCAAATATGATCAAAAGTGTATGGAAGTGTATAAATAACATAGCAATATCACCCAAAAGAGGCATGGAGCAAGCAGAAATTATAGATACGTTTTGGACGTATCAACATCCCCAAGCTTAATTCCTGCTCGTCCTCGAGTAGGTAAATGATAACAAGAATAATTTCTGTGGTGACATGCTATTAACCATATAGGACTTTTTCATAGTCACATGACAAAAGCTTACTGAGACAATGAATCTATAGTAATTAAGTTGCCTCATGAGAAAATCACAAAGAACTGAAAGTTTTACAATATGATATTGAAACATCAAATAGATTTGTAATGAACATGGTGTGCAAATATGATAAAGTGATATCTAGCTTGCCCCCTTTAGTGAAGCAAAACATAAATGCAGGGGCACCTCCAAGGTTTAAGTGATGACTAGATACAATGATTTCAAAATAAACGATATCACAATCATGCAAAAGACAATGCTACTTTGGGACAATGCACATTACACTCAGAATGACAATCATGCTCTCAGTAGTTGGTGCTTTTAAAAGAAGGTGGAGACTCTCGAACCGTGGCTTTTGTTGGCAAGGTTGAAAACCCGTAGTCGGAAACAAAGACAAAACATGTACCAGAGCTCTTGGTTTTAAAACAGAGGTATTTTTTTTTTAAATCATGCATGTTTCGTCAACGAATGCTAGCAGACAACTCAATCACTTCTTGAGATGGACAAGTTTCGAGGAACGGCTCCCGAATGAGGACGATCACATCCTCTTAATCTCCTTTGTTTATCACTGCCAAAGTTTTCTGATTTCTCATGAACAAAGCGTGAAGGAGGGTTTGTTTGTTATATTATCTTTTTGAGCCGGGCGCACTCAATGCCAGTTCCTTCTCGTATTATGGGTTTGCACATTATACATGCAATCCCGGGGTGAAGCTTGTCCAACTTAAAAAGATCATGAATTAACTACTACTTCCTCATGGACTTACAACAGAGGCACAAAATAGGATTGCTTTTTCTTTGAATAATTTCGAGATGGTACATGCAAGTCTCCATTAGGAATGGCAGGTAAATACCATGTAGGAAGGTATGGTGGACTCATATGGCATAACTGGTATAAAGGAATGTGGATGCACAAGCAGTCAGTCCGCTTAGTACAGGCGAAGGTTAGCAAAAGACTGGGAGCGACCAACTAAGAGAGCAATGACGGTCATAATCATGCAGAGCGACAAAGCAACATTAAATCAGGCATGGAAGTTATATCGCTACTCAGAAACAAAAGATCATCAAGGCTTGACAGACTTTCTTTACAGTCTTAAATATGCGTGAGCATACGCCAAGTCAATCAAAATAAATTTTTTGAAGGAAGATATTACTAAACCATACCACATCATAGGCAAACAAATCATGTTGGTACTCCAATAACACATTGAGAACCCCCCAGCTATTTGAGACTAACCATAAGAAAACATGAACTACTAAGCGCCATTATGCACGTAGCATCTTTATCATAGACATATCAACCAATGCAACGGAAGCAAACTCTCTTAATAAGATAAGCATGATAACTAAAGAGAGTTCAAGCAACCAACTAAACAAAAGCTCTTTAAAAAGATAAGCATGAAAGTTAAGAGCTAAGCATGATAGTAGCTATTAAAAGACAAAGAACACACACAGCAAGGATAGACATGAAAAATTCTATGTTATGTTCTAGGTAGAAGTGGAGCGTGTTTCTCTCCCACATAAAGAAAGCTGAGTTCCGACTCGTTATGAAAAGCTAAAGAAAACTAAAAGAAAACTAAAAGCAAGACGCTCCAAGCATAGCACATAACACATGAAGTGATTAAAATATAGTGGAACGAAAGACGAACTGATAATGTTGATGGAGAAGGGGATGCACGGGGGCATCCCCAAGCTTAGACGCTTGAGTCTCCTTGAATATTTCTTGGGGGTGCATGGGGGCATCCCCAAGCTTGAGCGTTTGACACTCCTGAATCTTTTTATCATCTTCCCTCGCACACTTGAAAACTCCCTTCATACACAACTCATCATAATCTGATTAGCGAGGTTAGTACCCATAATAAAATAATTGTTCCTTGCTGGAAATAAAGATATTCTTGAAGTTCTACTGTTTCTCAAGATTGCCAAAAGGTTTTTGCAAAGAAAAAGCAAGCTCTAGGTTTGCAAAATGAAGGAAAGGCAAAACAGGACAGAATCTGTGAAAAAGAGAACAGCAGGTAGTAAATGATTTTTCCGGGGCACTTCTGTAACTCTAATAAAAAAACTCAGAACAGACGCCCGAAAGACAATTGTATAGAGCACGCTGTCGAAAAAATTCAGACCAAAAAGATGACCTGGTGATTTTATACGAATTTTTCTGTCCAAGGACAGAATCTGTTTCCTGGACAGCACGTCACAACTTTTGAACTTTCTTGCAATCAGAGGCTACACTTGGCACAAAGCTGAAAAGTAAAGATACAATGATGTTGCTACAGTAGTAACAAACATCAAGACCACTAAAACTGAAAGAACAAACTGAAAGCAAAGACAACAAGGGTTGCCTCCCTAGAGCTCTTTCTTTATAGCCATAAAGATAGGCTTAAGACTTTAATGATGCTCTCGTAGGAATAAGAGTTGAAGAAGAAAAGAGAGCATCAAGAAGCAAATACCAAACACATTTAAGCCTAACATGCTTCCTATGCATAGGAATATTGCAATACAATAATTCATTGAAGCACAAAGCAATAAGCATAGGAAGACAAAACAAGTGCAGCTTCAAAACCTTCAACATAAAGAGAGGGAACTTGATATTATCGAAATATCTATAAGCATATGTTCCCTTCTCATAATAATTTTCAGTGGGATCACGAATAAACTCAACAATATAAGCATCACATAAAGCATTGCTACCATGATCCACATGCAAAAAGGTATCATTACTCTTCATATAAGCAAAATCTTTTTTATTAGGAATAGTGAGAGTAAAGCAATCATAACCATCATGGTAATCATTGTATTTAGGAGGCATATCATAATCATAATAAATTTTATCCTCAATAGTAGGTGGACTGAAAACATCATATTCATCATTGTAATCATATATAGGAAGCAAAGTATCATAAAAGTAAATTTTCTCTTCAAAAGTTGGGGGACTAAAAATATCATGTTCATCAAACGTGTCATCCCCAAGCTTAGAGCTTTCCATGTCACTAGCAATATTGATATTCAAAGAAAGCATACTAATAACATCACCACCATCATGATTGTTATGCAAATAATAAAGTTCCATAGGTTTTTTAATTTTCTCTTCAAACACATCATGTCCCAAAGCAAGGTAGAGCTTATAAAGCTCTCTCATATTTTTGTTGTTTTCCATTAAGCAAAACTAGTGAAAAGACATAAAGAAAACTGAAAGGTAAACTAACAAGACTAAAAAGCAAAGATAAAAGATAGCGTGCAACTCCCCTATCTTGAAGAGTGGAGTCCCCGGCAACGGCGCCAGAAAACTTTGCTTGATGGCTTCTCGCCCCTCGTTGGTTACCCCAAGTGGAAGGTTTGAGATGCAGTATAGCGGAAGTTTTCCCTTGGCAATACCAAGGATCGATTTCCTGAGACTCCCAGTTTCTACAAGAAGGTGTCAACTGCTAACGGCGCCAGATATTTAGCAATCAACATGGACCTGCACACAGATACAAATAACTTTGCTCCCAACGAGTACAGAGAGGTTGTCAATCCCTCCGGCCTTGTAGTTTACAAAGGATCAAACGCAAGTGATAATAGTGATAGGTATAATTGCAATAGTAAGTAAAAGCAGAAAAGTAAATAGCGGATGTGATCAATGATGGTAATATGGACCGGAGTCTCATGATGTTCACTAGTAATGTCTCTCTCCCAAAAGACGATAAAACAGCTATGTGAGGTAAACGAATTACAGCTGGGCAATTGACAGGACCATGTGCGCAAACCAATGCTGACTAAGTTGCAAGAAAGGTAGAGGTTCAAAGCATGGGCGGTACGCCGAGGTAAGTAGACCGAAATCCATCTGTATCTACTACTAATCATCCACCTTGAGATATCTATCCAGAACATCTCGCTGGTATTAAGTTGCGAGTCCCACCCATAGTGTAAACTCAAGGCAACAAACAACTGCATTAAAAGAACTTTGCGTAAAGTAAACAATCCTTGCACCCGCGGGCGCAAGCACCGTTGTTTTCCCCCTTGTGGCAACAACACATCATAAGGATTACATATGTGCCTCGATCATGTAGGGCAGCTCACGAGGACTAATTAGTGAAGCACAAGAACGGGAGGAGAACATCACATAGCTACTGGTCATGGACCCATGGTCCAAGGGAGACTACTCACAACTCATCCGGGAGGCGTCCATGGTGGTGGAGAAGCTCCCGGTGGTGATCCTCCCCTCCGGCAGGGTGCCGGGAAGAGTTCTCCTGGTGCTCCCGATCTTGGAAGCGGCGGCGGCGGCGAAACAGAGATGAGATCGCGAAAAAGAGTTCCCCTCTCGAGGGTTTCGGGAGACGCTTTAAATATATGCCAAAGGGGGGCATCAGACGAGGCTCGGGGGGCCCAGGCGCCCCCCCCCCGGCGCGGCCCAGGGGGGGGGGGCGCCACCAGGGCGCCTGGTGGCCCCCCTCCGGCTGTGCTTCGGGTGCCTGGTAGCTTCTAGAACGCTGATTTTTTATATAATTTTTCTGGATTTTTTCTGGCAGTTCTCGTAATGTGAAAACCTGAAATACAAAAACAGCCGAAAACAGAAACTGGCACTGGGGTGCACTGGGTTAATAGGTTACTCCAAATATGATCAAAAGTGTATGGAAGTGTATAAATATCATAGAAATATCACCCAAAAGAGGCATGGAGCAAGCAGAAATTATAGATACGTTTTGGACGTATCAACCACCGCGGCCTCTCCCTGAGCGGCTGGGTCGGCCTTACGCTTGTTCTTCCGATTGTGGTTCTGGTCATCCTGTCCGGCTGGTTTCTTGTCGCTACGGAGCCGGTCGGCCTCTTTGCCATTGGCGTACCGACTGGAAATCTCCATCATCCGCGACAGGGACATGTCGCCTGTTCGGCCAAACTTCAGATTCAACTCTCTATTGCACACGCCTCCTTGAAAGCGCACACCGCCAGGTGCACGGAAACGTTTTCCACTGTGTGATGCAGAGTGGTCCACCGCTGAATGTAGTCCCTCAAAGTTTCACTCGGCTTCTGTGTGCAATGCTGAAGCACCGTGAGTCCAGCAGGTCGCTTGCAGGTGCCTTCAAAGGTCCGAACGAACACCCGAGCGAGCTCTTCCCAACTGTATATGCTCCTGGGGGCTAACTGGTTGAGCCACGCCCGAGCTGAGCCTCCCAGCATCAAGGGGAGGTGTTTCATGGCCACGTCGTCGTTGCCTCCTCCGATCTGCACGGCCACTCGGTAGTCTTCCAGCCACGTGTCCGGCTTCGACTCACCGGTGAATTTGCTTACTCCGGCCGCCAGCCTGAAGTTCGGGGGGATCTCCGCGGCCCTGATTGCGCTGCAGAAGCATTCGGGCTCGGAGGCCAGCGCTCGGCTGCCGCTGGGTTGGTCTCCGCCTCGCTCGTCCCTGGACGCCCGGTTACGGTCGACTCGACCCTGCACGAGGATAGACCTCGCATCGAAGCCCGGCTTTCGGGGATCCGGGGGAACCCTACGCTCGTCGTCTCTCAAGCGCCTGCCCACGTGCCGCGGGGGCGAGTGTGATCCACTCCCCGGAGGAGGGGTAGGCGCTCGACGGCGGTCGTAGCGTCCGTGTCGACGGTCGAGTGGATCGTCGTTCCGACCCAGGGGCCGGTCATGCCGCGGGCCACGTTCCTCACGCCTCAGGGGCGATCTTGGACTGTGGGCCGACCATACGGTGTGTGCAGCCACCGATCTGCTGTGAATCCTGTTGCGCGACTGAGAGACAGCCGCGTTCTGCTCTTCAGCTGTTCGGAGCAAAGCTCGGATCTGCTGAAGACCTCTTCCAGCTTCCGACTGGGAGGGTTGAATCGACTCCGTGATACGAGCCGCGGCTTCGACGTTTTGGACTGGTGTGCGGAACACCCGAGTCTCGCGCTGACGTGATTGCCGCGGCCGTCGACTTGACTCGGGGGCCAGTCGGCGGGCCTGTTCGACGAGTGAACGCTGGATGTTTTCCAGGCGCGCGTGCTCGGCCAAGGTGGCCACGCGCGTGGCTTCAAGGGCCAAAGCTTCTGGGGAATCTCCCACGATGGGGGTGAAGAGTGCATCTCCGTTGCGGCGACAAAGCTCAGCTCTTTGCTCGGAGGTTGGGGCTGAGGGATGTAGCCGTCGTTGTCGTGTGCCCGATCGCCACCGCTGCCGCCGTTCTCCCGACGAGGAAAACCTGGCGGGACGCCCCGTGTATCGACCATAAGAATTTCCGCTGTGGGATCGCTGCTCCCGCACTCGAAAACAGAATCTCCGAGCCCGGTCGACTGATCGGCCGTCCCGTAAAGGTAACCGTCAGGCTCAATGGCCGCGACTTGTGGGGTGGCCGTTTGACGGGCCACCGCATGCTGCACCCACCGCTGGAGCCGTGAACGACCGGATCGCTTACGGGGGCGTCCAGCGGGGATGGTGGACGATGAGTACCGGGTCGACAGCTGTAGAAGGAGGACGCCGCCGGCTCCGGCGCGAAAGTGTGTGGCCCCGCGAGCGGGTAGAGCCTCAACGTCGAGTGGGGCTTCCTGAAGCCACGCGGAGTCGTCGGCGACGAAGACCAGCGCGCCGAGCCGGATCTCGTGGCCCGACGCCAAAACACTGCCTAACACCATGATGGAAGTGGTCGGGGAATAGATCGCAACTTCACCAAATGTCGCTAAGACGCCTTGCCCCACGGTGGGCGCCAACTGTCATGGTTCTAAGTCTGACAGCAGATGTAGGGGGTACGAATGGAGAGGCAAGGTTCTAGCTATGGCGAGGTTGTACACAGAGTGTTTAGCGAGTTCACGCCCTTCTCGGAGGAAGTAAAAGCCCTATGTCTCGGTGCCCGGAGGCTTGGTCGACTGATGTATGTATGTATGTGTTACAGAGGTGCCAACCCTTGTTTTGGAGGAGGGGGGTGGCTTATATAGTGTGCCAGGACCCCAACCATGCTCCACGTTACCAAGGGCTTTAAGGTACATTAAGGCAGGCGTTACTGATAACGCCTGCAGTAAAGGATAATTAAGGGGTTTACTACGGGGAGTAAATATAGGACCGTTGCTGTTCAACAGGCGCTTGGTCTTCGGAGGTCGAGTGCCTGCTCCAGTCGAGTGGAGTTGAGTCGTCCTGAGTACATGAGTCAGTCAAGTGAAGTGTCTCCTTGGACCGTCTCAGTCGGCTGTCTCTACTATCATGGGTCTTCTCTTTTGATCTCCTAGGGTAGTGACCTTGGGTGGGGCCCTTTGGTCAGGCTTATGACCCTACCCTAGGTCCGTAACCTTGTCAATGACTTTGTCAATCTCAAGATGTTGTGTCAGCTCAGTATCTCGAAGATTCTCAGGTAGGTTATACATGTGTGTGTTTGTGTGTTTAAGGTTAAATGTACGTGCGTACATGTGAGCATCCGTGTTCAAGATTTTGGGTTTCGTTTTGCAGATTTTACTGCCCTTGAACGGAATGGAGGAATTTCAGAATTTTTTGGGAGAATCTCGGACGAAAAGAACAATCCAAGAATGAATGTTTGAAAGAAAAATGATGGAATCTGAATGAAAATTGACCGAAATTTGACAAAAGACCTTGAAATCAAGAAAATAGAGAGCAGATCCAACAGCGTCGTGGTTGCTCGAGCACACAGCAACGACGACCCCCAAATCCCGCACATGGGCCACCTCTGCATGTGCACTGCGCAACAATCGCTCAAGGTGTGACGCTTTGTGGGTTGCGGACATGATGATCGCGGCAAATTTGACAATTTTGATCTGTTGGCGTAATCAATTCACGGAATGAACTGCATGCGGAACTATTTCACAGCCATGACCTTTTTGGGTAGCGCCTACCACGATGGCGCTGCACCCTACTATGCAGCGCCTGGCTCAGGGGCGTTGCACGCCTGTCCACCGTGGCAGCCTCCAGGCCCGCACCCGGCCGTGCAGCGCCTCCGAGCTAGGCGCCACACAATGTAATGTGGAGCGCCTCTGAGTCAGGCGCTGCACTATGACTTATCCAGCAGTCGCGCGAAGGCCCAATCCCCACCCATTGCAGTTACAGAAGAGAGAAGAGAGGAGGCTGTGGCGGCTGCTGGATCCCATCCTCTCCCTCTCTCAATCTCATCCCCAAAAAACTTCAGATCTGAGGGTATTGTCCGTGGAGTTCTTCACCCTTCCATCCTACAAGATACACTCCTCCGACCCCCTTCTTTCTATCCATACATTTTTTTAAAGATTTGTGTAATCCTTTTTTGATTAGATTAGAATCTTGCATATGAGGGATTTTTTATTTGTAGATGATTTATAAGTTATATGTAACCTTAGTTTAGTTAGTATGTATTGAAAAAATTTGCTTCTATGTTGGAAACCTACATTATGTTAGATTGTATTAGATGCTATTTTAGATGAGTTAGATGAATTGAATATTAGTTATATGAAAAAGATATTTGAATTGAAGTAGGCTTAGTTTAGTTATTTTGTATTCATAGGATGATGTTATTTATATGGTTTGAGAAGAAAGCATTTTTTCAAATTTTGCATCTAGTAGCCGTAGTTTTGTTTTTGTGTATTCAAAAGTTAATCGTGTTGACAAGAAAGCTTTTTCTTCAAATGGTTAGGATGGATTGGCTTCTCGATAATCACGGGGACAAACAACACCGGTCTTACGCTATGTCGGTGGATCAGCGGGTAATAATGAAAGTTGCCGGTGTTAATTATTCCGTTATTTTTCAAACACATACCCCCATATTTAATGATTTGTTTGTTTTGCTTGTAGGAGCTTGCACCTCTGAAGCTTCGGGCTCACAGAGTCAACCTTGGGTGGATGCGCTATGATGAGCGCTACACACCGTATGTTAGGGAGACAGGACTTCTCCCTTTCATTCAGTTGGTCAGCCGGTCGACGCCACCCAACAATGCTCCGGCACTCACAGCGCTCATTGATCATTGGAGGCCGGAGACACACAGTTTCCATCTGCGGACCGGGGAGATGACCGTGACGCTTCAGGATATAGCAATGACCACCGGTCTTCCTATCGATGGCAATCCTTTATGTATGAGCACTGATTCAGATGGGTGGCGCGAGCAGATGCATGCCCTTATCGGTATGGTTCCTCCGGAGCCTCATGAACCAGAAGTTGAAGGCAAGAGGAAGGAAAGAGTCGCAGCCGGTGCCCCTTACACCTGGATTACTACGCACTTTGGTACTTGCCCTTTGGAGGCTGATGAGGACACGGTGAAGACACATGCTCGTGTCTACATGTGGTATGTGATATCCAGGACTATGTTTGCTGATGGCACAGGCAAGAATGCTACATGGATGTGGCTGAAGGCGTTGACCGTCTTCGATAGCAAATGGAGTTGGGGTTCGGCGACACTGGCTTCCTTAAGGTTCACATCTCCTTCAAACTAGCACTTAACATGTGTTGGTACGTTCGATGTCTCATTCACTTGTTCATGTTGCAGCGCCAGGGCCAAAAGTTAAGGCGGCTATCAAATCTTTTCGGTTGTCGTGACCCCGAGTATGTATCACCAGAACGTTCTATTATCACAGAGAGCTTTCTGTTGCTCTCTTTCGGCTGCTGGATAAGTCATTGTGCAGCGCCTGGCTCGGAGGCGCTTCACATTACCATGTGTGGCGCCTAGCTCGGAGGCGCTGCACGGCCGGGTGCGGGCCTGGGGGCTGCCACGGTGGACAGGCGTGCAACGCCGCTGCGCTAGGCGCTGCACAGTAGGGTGCAGCGCCATCGTGACAGGCGCTACACAAAAAGGTCATGACTGTAAAATAGTTTCACGGGCAGTTCATTCCGTGAATTGATTACGCCAACAGGTCAAAATTGTCAAATTTGCCGATGATCACCGATGGGAAAGACAATGCTTGTGCATGAGATTCATATAGGAGAGCTTGAAAGGATGATGGCCGGAGGCAGCACTGCCCTCTCTCACTTGGCTCGCGAGCCATTCAGCCGCCACGTGAAGCATGTTGGAACTGAGGATCAACGAACGATCAGACAGAACACGAGGAGACATTTGCCGAGCGACAAACGACCGCGGCGACGGATGCCTCGCCGGGGACGAATGCCATTTCTTTTCTCTGTATTTCACTCGACTCACGCAACCAGTACAGAGGCGGGGGATTATACACGAGGCACACACATCCGGTCCACCACACGCACGCATGACACGACCACCACATGGCCACTAACTGCACACACTCATCTACTCAATAAACAGACCAAGTCCATATCGAGAATTCCATATTCCTCGTACAGACTCCAGTCGACCAGTCCTCGACTCCGACGGCCGCCTCTCCTCCTCGCCTCGTCTGCTCCTCGCAGTTCCTCGCCGCCGCTGTTCGCGCCCGACGCCCTTGCCGGCGCCCAGCCGTCGAGGAAGCTCCCGCGTCCCGCCTCTCTTCTCCAGCCCGTCCGCCTCCCTGCCCCAGCGGCGAGCCCCAGGTCCCAGCGCGCGGCTGCACCTCTGCCCTGCTGGAGCGCCGGCTGCCTGCGCCCCTGCCGCCGCTCGCCGGGCGACTGTTTGGTGGCCCTGCCCTCGCCGGCTCGCCCCCCTCCAAAATCCAAATCCGGCTGCAGTAAGGTACCAAATCAAATACCCCCGAATATATGATTTAGGGTTTGCTTTTTTGTACTGTGAACACATAGATAACTTTGCACTCATTTCGGCCTCAATTAGCTTTATTGATAGAAAGTAGTACTAATAGAAAGTAGTATTCTTGCAGAATTGTTGAAGAATGAAGAGGGCAGCAGACATTGTTTCTCTTTTCCAAAGAGAAGTATGAAGATAGGTAAGAAGAAGAAGGCAGAGAATATGCCGGATGTGGCTGAAGAGCAGACCCGCGAAGTTGTGTGTGTGACGGTTGTGATCGAAGAGCAAATTGAAGAACCAACATTGTCTATGTCAAATGTGACCATACAGCAAACTGAAGATGTGTCACCGCCATCACCACCGGTTTATGATTTTAGTCGTCTTAAACATGATCCTGGGGAAAGGCTACCCATTGCAAGTTATCCTATCAATGATCAAGATGCAGTTCGAAGATCATATATCCTTAAAAAGCCTTTCAAACCTTATGCACATGACTTTAAAAAAAGAACAATTGGGAGTAGAGAACGTTCGTTCAATCCTTTGTGGCTTTATAATCATAGTTGGCTTGAATATAGTATCAAGAAGGAATCTGCATTTTGCTTTGTATGTTACTTGTTCAAAGAGAAAAAAAACTAGTGGTAAGGGAACTAATGCATTTATTGATGGTGGTTGGAGTAATTGGAATAGAGAGGATGCTCTTCTTAAGTATGTTGGTTGTGTACCAAGTGTGCATAATGCAGCTCAAGAGAGATATAACTTATTTGTGAATCCTCGTGCATCAATTGATGATCTTTTTGTGAAGGTGAACAGTGAGGATTCACGTCTTTACAAGATAAGGTTGAAGTATTCACTTAGATGCTTGTAGTTTCTTCTTCATCAAGGATTGGCATTTCGTGGGCATGATGAAAGTGAACAGTCTAGCAATAGAGGAAACTTCCTTGAGCTATTGAAGTGGCTTGCAGCAAATAGTGAGGAGGCGAATAAGTATGTTTTGAAGAATGCACCCGGTAACTGCCAATTGACATCTCATCAGATACAACAGCAGATTATTCAATGTTGTGCACAACTTACTAGAAAGCAAATTATTAATGAACTTGGTGATGAGCACTATGCTATTCTAGCTGATGAGTCTAGTGATGTATCACATAAAGACAACTAGCTTTATGCTTGCGTTTTGTTGTTAAAGTAGGGAAGCCGTGTGAGCACTTTCTTGGAGTTGTTCATGTAAGTGACACTACTTCATTGTCACTTAAAGAAGCAATTGAAACTTTACTTATTGATCATGGTTTGACTATAACACAAATTCGTGGGCAAGGATATGATGGGGCTAGTAATATGAGAGGAGAAATTAAAGGATTGAAAACATTGATCATGAAAGAGTCACCTTCTGCATATTATATTCATTGTTTTGCACATCAACTCCAGCTAGTTCTTGTTGATGTTGCCAAGGGAAATGATGATTGTGTGTGGTTTTTTGACCGAGTTTCTTTATTACTGAATGTTATTGGAGTGTCTTGTAAGCGTCATGACATGCTTCGAGATGCTAGACTTCATAATATCATGAAACTACTTGAATGTGGTGAGTTACAAACTGGGAGTGGTTTGAATCAAGAGATGTGGTTACCTAGGCCTGGCGATACTCGGTGGGGCTCTCATTTCAATGCACACTTGATGCTTGTCATTCTTGGATACACAAGTGATTTGTCTGATTGTTTGCAAAGAAGAGACCAAGATATTCTTACTGTAATGGCACTTGTTAGAACTGCAAAAAGTAGTATACAAGAGCTTAGGGCTAATGGGTGGGATGCATTTCTGCAAAAGGTAACACTATTTTGTAACAAGCATGGCATTCAAGTTCCTATAATGGAAGATAATTATGTGCCTTATGGAAGATCAACACGGTTTGCTAGACCCCAAACAAATGATGATCACTTTCAAAGAGAAGTTTTTCTTGGATCGGAGTCATTGATCAAATTAGTCAAGAGCTTGAAAATCGTTTTGATGAGATCAATATGGAGCTGCTATCTTGTATGTCTGCTTTGAATTCCGCCAACTCATTTGCTGCTTTTGATGCACAAAAGGTATGCAAACTTGCTTCTAAAATTTGTATTGCTTTCAAAATTGGTACAAAATCTCTTTAACTCATTTGTTTCTTTTGATGCACACAATGTATGAAGACTTGCTGAGTTTTATCCCAAAGACTTTTCAAGTGCCGACTTGATACACCTTGAACTACAACTTGATAACTATATTGATGACATGAGAAATGATGAGAACTTTCAAGGCCTTGGAAATCTTGTTGATCTCTCGGTTAAGCTTGTTCAAACAGGGAGACATATAGTTCATCATTTGGTGTACTTGCTTTTAAAATTGGTATTGATTCTCCCGGTGGCAACAACAAATGTTGAGAGAGCATTCTCTGCCATGAGTTTTGTCAAGAACATGTTGAGAAATAAGATGGGCGATAGCCTTTTGGATGATTGCCTAGTCACATACATTGAGAGGGATGCTTTCTCCGAGGTGAATGAAGATGACATAATTGATACCTTCATGGCAATGCAAAAGCGTAGGCCAGAAAGATAGTCTTTTTCAACTTCTCAAGGTATGTGCTATGGTCCATGTACTATTTACTATGTAGGCTTCTTTATGCAAAACTGAGATTTAATTGAGAATTTTAGTGTGTTCGTAAGACCATATTGATCTATTTCTATGTGATATTGGTAATTAGTTATAAAAAAATTTGGGGGTGGACCACCCTGATGTGAAATGCTAGCTCCGCCACTGAACTCAGCCATGCATTGCCATGCACTAACAGCCCACAACTCTAGCTAACATCCGCTGCCTTACAGCCCACAACTCTAGCTAACAGTCACTGCCTTATGAGCCGGACCCGGAGCACGCGCAGGCACCGGATACCACTGGCACATGCATGGCTTATTGCCAACAAAGGAGTGGTGAGTGTTGAGTATGTGATTATTAGAGCATCTCCAGCCACGCCCCCAACAGGCCCCCCAGACCACTTTTTAGGCGCCGGCGCCAAAAAAATGGCCCAGCCGCCCCCCCAGGACGCCGAAAATCACCGGATTGGGCCGAAACTGGCGCCGGCGGACCCAACCCGAACCCGGGGCGCTGGAGGTCGCCTGGGGGCGCCAGACGAGGCATTATTTGGCGCGAATGTGATGGGCCCGCCCTGTCAGCGACGCGCTGCTTCGTCGTCCTCATCGCCTCGGTTCCCGCGGGAATCAATGCCAAAGCTGCCGCACTGCCGCGCCGTCGCCTGCCCATTGATGCCGCGCAGTGAACCGTCGCGTCGCCCGGCACCACGGGTGCCCGCCACGCGTCGCCTGGCATGCGCCTCTCGCCGCCCGAGCTCCGGCTATAAAAGCAGCCCACCTCGCCGATGAACGCCACACCGCAACACATCGTCCCCCCGCACTCTCTACACTGCCACGCGTGGTTCACCGCTTCCTCCGGCCGCTGGGTGCTTCGTCGCCGACACCCACTGCGCCGCCATGCCGCCTCGCCGCCGTGGAGGTGCGGGCTACTGCGGCGTCCGGGTTCGTCCGTCCGGCACCTACTCCGCCGAGATTCAGTCGGGCGACGTGCGCCTCCGCCTCGGAACCTTCAACACCGCTCAGGAGGGCGCCCGCGCGTACGACGTTGCGGCGTGGCGCCTCCGGCGTTCCCGTTGGGACATGAACTTCACGGACGTGTCGACTCTGGAGCGGGCACAGGAGTTGGCGCCTCCCCCGCGGCTTTGAACCGACGAAGATCGTCGGAAGAACCGTAGGCGGGCGCACCGTCTCACCCTGGCCGAGATGGACGAGGAAGCCATGGCGACGTGGCGCCAAAACTTTCCGCAAGACATCATCAACGAGCACCAGTTCTTGGCCGAGAAGAGGGCAGAGAGGAAGAAGAGGAGGAATGAGCGAGCGGCTTATCGCGAGGACAAGCGAGCGCGGAAGGCGGTCGCTAAGTTCAACATCGAGCTAGGAGATGCGTCCTCCTGGGACTCCACCGACGAGCGGTTCCTTGACGCCTACGCTGAGACGTCGGAGGAGGACATCACCGAGTCCGAGTCCGAGTCGGAGAATGACTAGTAGTAGTAGGTCGTAGATAAGACTATGTGAACTATCTATTTATCTATCTATCGTAGGATAAAGATTATGTGAACTATCTATCTATCTATCTATCTATCTATCTATCTATCTATGTGAACTATCTATCTATCTATCTATGTGAACTATCTACGAGAACGTCGAGCCTGGGCCGTTTTGCGCCGGAAATGGGCTGAAAAGCACCGAAAATGGGCTGAAAGCGCCGAAATGGGCCGATATCGGCGCCTGGGGGCGGCGACTGGGAACGCACTGGCACCCAAGCCAAAACTAGCGCCGGCTCACCCCCAGGCGGCGGTTTTCGGCGCGTCCTGGGGGGCCAACGGCTGGAGATGCTCTTAGGAAAGTTAGGATAGTGTAGGATACTATTCTACCTTGCCTTGTACTCCAACTAGATCATTGTACTCCTATATACGTATATGCCCACGAGGCTCAAGCAATACATCAAACTATTCCACCAAACCTCTCACTCCCTTCTAACATGGTATCAGCCTAACCGATCCAAACCCTAGCCGCCGCTGCTTCCGCACCCGCGTGACGCCCCTGGGGCGGTCGGCCTCCATGACCGCCACCGGGGGCCTCGCCGCCCGTACCTAGGGTTCGTCCGCCGGCCGTGTTGGCCGGCTGCCCTAGAGAGTCTTTTTTCCCGAGCCATTGCTCCGGGTTTTTTTTGCTCTTTCGCCGGTCGTTTTGATCGGCGTTTTTCTTTTTGGTTTTCCGATCTAATCTTGATCGGTTAGCATCGCCCGCCGCCGCTGTCGACTCCCATGCGCGTCTACTCCGACCCCGGCGCGACCAGACGGCCTCTCCTCCGACCCGGCGGCCACGCTCGCAGAGGCGGCCCGTCCGGACCAGCCGCCGTCCGCGCGTCGGTCCGGTCGTCGCCCTGCGCCGGCCGTCACCGCCCTGCTCCGATCGGAACACCTGCATCGCCCCGACCTGGCCGCTCCGCGTAGGCCCGCCCATCGATCCACGTCACCCGCCTCTGCCGCGTCTGCACGGCGGCCCGACGGTCTACCTCGCCGACCTCGTCCTCGGCTGCATCAGGCTCGTCGGCTGCCTCTACTTGGGCGCCGCTGCTCCGTTGGTCGCTCGGGCCTCGCTGCCCGGGCACCGGCGCTGCTTTGGCAGCCCGGGTGCTGGCGCTGACGGCCCACGCCGTCCGTCGTCGCCGGCCTCATCCAGGACTCCGCCGCCACCACACCTCCATCGAGCGGCGTCCCAGACCTCGCGTGCGATTGGCTTGATCACCCGCTCGCCGCTGCGATCCGCCTTATCTATGTCGCGCGACCAACCTGGCCCGTTGGTTGCGCGCGCGTCCGCAGGTCCCGTGAAGATTGTCCCGAGTTCAGTGCGCCCCTCTGCCGATCGAGCAACGGGCTGCCGCCACGTCGCCCCGTCGGGCTGCAGCGCCGCCGCCCCGTGGTTCTCCTCGCGGCTGCATCGACTCGTGTGTCGCCGCTGCGTCGCCCCTATGGGCCGTAGTGTCGCGATACGCGGTCCCCGCCGCCGCCCCGAGGCCGTCCTCGCGGTTGCACCGACTCGCGAACCGCCTTTGCGTCGCCCCTTCGGGCCGTAGCGTCGCGGCCTGCGATCCCCGCCGCCGCCCCGAGGTCTTCCCGCCGTCGCCCCGACTCGTCTGCCGCCGCTGCGTCGCCCCTTCGGCCGTAGTGCCGCGGCACGCGGTCCACCCCGCCGTCACCGCGCGTCGACTTCCCATGGTATGTGTTGGAGATATGCCCTAGAGGCAATAATAAAAGCATTATTATTATATCTCCTTGTTCATGATAATTGTCTGTTATTCATGCTTGAATTGTATTGTACGAAAACAGCGATACATGTGTGAATACATAGACCAAAATGAGTCCCTGGTAGGCCTCTAGTAACCAGCTCGTTGATCAACAGATGGTCACGGTTTCCTGACCATGGACATGAGATGTCAGTGATAACGGGATCACATCATTAGGAGAATGATGTGATGGACAAGACCCAAACTTGAGCATAACACGAGATCGTATAGTTCGTAATGCATAAGCTTTTCGGTGTCAAGTATTTATTCCTTAGACCATGAGGTTGTACAACTCCCGGATATCGTAGGAGTGCTTTGGGTGTGCCAACCGTCACAACGTAACTGGGTGGCTATAAAGGTACGCATCGGGTATCTCCGAAAGTGTCTGTTGAGTTGGTACGAACCGAGACTGGGATGTTGTCACTCCGTATGACGGAGAGGTACCTCTGGGCCCACTCGGTAAGACATCATCATGAGCTCAATGTGACTAAGTAGTTAGTCACGGGATGATGGATTACGGATCGAGTAAAGAGACTTGCCATAACGAGATTGAACAAGGTATCGGGAATACCGACGATCGAATCTCGGGCAAGTACCGTACCGATGGACAAAGGGAATGACATACGGGATTGAGTGAATCCTTGACACGGTGGTTCATCCGATGAAGATCATAGAGGAACACGTGGGAACCAACATGGGTATCCAGATCCCGCTGTTGGTTATTGACCGGAGAGTGGTCTCGGTCATGTCTACGTGTCTCCCGAACCCGTAGGGTCTACACACTTAAGGTTCGGTAACGCTAGGGTCATAGAGATTAATGCACGTGGAAACCCGAAAGTTGTTCGGAGTCCCGGATGAGATCCCGGACGTCACGAGGAGTTCCGGAATGGTCCGGAGGTAAAGATTGATATATGGGAAGTCCAGTTTCGGCCAACGGGTGATCTCCGGTGGTCACCGGGAGCGTCCCGGGACCACCGGAGGGGCCCCGGGGGTCCACCGGGTGGGGCCACCCCTCCCGGTGGGGCCCCTAGGCCGCAAGGGGATGTGTCCAGCCCTCAGGGCTGGCGCACCACCAAGGGAGGCCCACCTCTCCTGCGCCTAGGGATAAACCCTAAGGGGAAGGGGGGCCACCACTTGCCTTGGGGGAGGGGGACTCCTCCCTGGCCGCCGCCCCCCCCTTGCAGATTGGATCTGCAAGGGGCTGGCGCCCCCCTGGCCCCCTATATATATGTGGGGGAGGGAGAGGGCAGCCGCACCTCAGCCCTGGCGCCTCTCCCCCTCCCGTCACACCTCCCAACTCCTAACGCAGGGCGCCCGGCAAAGCCCTGCTGCGATCTCCACTGCATCCGTCATCACGCCGTCGTGCTGCCGGATCTCTGACGACTTCTCCTCCCCCCTTGCTGGATCAAGAAGGAGGTGACGTTGCTGCACCGTACGTGTGTTGAACGCGGAGGTGCCGTCCGTTCGGCGCTAGATCATCGGTGACGAAGAACGTGAAGAGTACGACTACTTCATCCTTGCTTCGTTGAAAGCTTTCGCACGCAATCTTCATAACGGTATGTAGATGCACTCTTAGTTACTCATTGCTAGATGTCTCCATAGATGGATCTTGGTGAAGACGTAGAAATTTTTTGATTTATGCTACGTTCCCCACCAGTGGCATCTGAGCCTAGGTTTTATGCGTAGCATCTTGGCACGAGTAGAACACAAAGCAGTTGTGGGCGTATGATCTTGTTCAACTTTCTTACCGTTACTAGTCAATCTTGATTCGGCGGTATTGTGGGATGAAGCGGCCCGGACCGACCTTACACGTACGCTTACGTGAGACTGGTTCCACCGACAGACATGCACTAGATGCATAAGGTGGCTGGCGGGTGTCTGTCTCTCCTACTTTAGTCGGATCGGATTCGATGAAAAGGGTCCTTATGAAGGGTAAATAGAAGTTGACAAATCACGTTGTGGTTTTGGCGTAGGTAAGAAACGTTCTTGCTAGAAACCCTATAGAAGCCACGTAAAACTTGCAACAACAATTAGAGGACGTCTAACTTGTTTTTGCAGCATGTGTTTTGTGACGTGGTATGGCCAAGAACGAAGATGTGATGAATGATATATGTGATGTATGAGATTGATCATGTTTTTGTAATAGGGAATCATGACTTGCATGTCGATGAACTTGACAACCGGCAGGAGCCATAGGAGTTGTCTTTATTATTGTATGACCTGCGTGTCACTGAATAACGCCATGTAATTACTTTACTTCGTTGCTAAACGTTAGCTATAGTAGTAGAAGTAATAGTTGGCGTGACGACTTCCTCAAGACACGATGATGGAGATCATGATGATGAAGATCATGGTGTCGAGCCGGTGACAAGATGATCATGGTGCCCCGAAGATGGAGATCCAAGGAGCAAGATGATATTGGCCATATCATGTCACTATAATTGATTGCATGTGATGTTTATCATGTTTTTGCATCTTGTTTACTTAGAACGACGGTAGTAAATAAGATGATCTCTCACTAAAATTTCAAGTAATGTGTTTCCCCTAACTGTGCACCGTTGCTAAAGCTCGTTGTTCCGAAGCACCACGTGATGATCGGGTGTGATAGGTTCTAACGTTCACATACAACGGGTGTAAGACAGATTTACACACGCGATACACTTAGGGTTCACTTGACGAGCCTAGCATGTACAGACATGGCCTCGGAACACGGAAGACCGAAAGGTCGAACATGAGTCGTATAGAAGATACGATCAACATGAAGATGTTCACCGTTTTTGACTAGTCCGTCTCACGTGATGATCGGACACGGACTACTCGATTCGGATCATGTATCACTTAAGATGACAAGAGAGATGTAATTCTGAGTGGGAGTTCATTAAAATTTGATTAAGATGAACTTAATTATCATGAACTTAGTCTAAATTCTTTACAATATCTCTTGTAGATCAAATGGCCCACGCTCCAGTTTCCCTTAACTTCAACGCGTTCCTAGAGAAAACCAAGCTGAAAGACGATGGTAGCAACTATACGGATTGGGTCCGTAACCTGAGGATTATCCTCATAGCTGCCAAGAGAACTTATGTCCTAGAAGCACCGCTAGGTGATGCACCCGCTCTCCCGGCGACCCAAGACGTTTTGAACGCCTGGCGGTCGCGTAGTGATGATTACTCCCTGGTTCAGTGCGGCATGCTTTACAGTTTAGAATCGGGGCTTCAAAAGCGTTTTGAGCACCATGGAGCATATGAGATGTTCGAAGAGCTGAAAATGGTTTTCCAAGCTCATGCCCGAGTCGAGAGATATGATGTCTCCGACGCATTCTACAGCTGTAAGATGGAGGAGAATAATTCTGTCAGTGAGCACATCCTCAAGATTTCAGGATTGCACAACCGCTTGTCTCGGCTGGGAATGAATCTCCCAGATGAAGCGGTCGTTGACAGAATCCTCCAGTCGCTCCCACCAAGCTTCAAGAGCTTCGTGCTGAATTTCAATATGCAGGGGATGGAGAAGTCCATTCCCGAGGTGTATTCGATGCTGAAATCAGCGGAGGTAGACATCAAGAAAGAACATCAAGTGTTGATGGTCAATAAAACCACTAAGTTCAAGAAAGGCAAGGGTAAGAAGAACTTCAAGAAGGACGGCAAGCAAGTTGCCGCGCCTGGCAAGCCTGTTGCCGGGAAGAAGCCAAAGTATGGACCCAAGCCTGAGACTGAGTGCTTTTATTGCAAGGGAACGGGTCACTGGAAGCGGAACTGCCCCAAATACTTAGCAGACAAGAAGGCCGGCAACGTCAAAGGTATATATTATATACATGTTATTGATGTGTACCTTACCAGCACTCGTAGTAGCTCCTGGGTATTCGATACCGGTGCAGTTGCTCACATTTGTAACTCAAAACAGGAGCTGCGGAATAAACGGAGACTGGCGAAGGATGAGGTGACGATGCGCGTCGGGAATGGTTCCAAGGTCGATGTGATCGCCGTCGGCACGCTACCTCTACATCTACCCTCGGGATTAGTTTTGAACCTGAATAATTGTTATTTAGTACCAGCTTTGAGCATGAACATTGTTTCTGGATCTCGTCTTATGCGAGATGGATATTCTTTCAAATCGGAGAATAATGGTTGTTCTATTTATTTGAGAGATATGTTTTATGGTCATGCCCCGCTGGTCAATGGTTTATTTTTGATGAATCTCGAACGTAGTGATACACATATTCATAGTGTAGATGCCAAAAGATGTAAAGTTGATAATGATAGTCCCACATACTTGTGGCATTGCCGCCTTGGTCATATTGGTGTCAAACGTATGAAGAAGCTCCATTCAGATGGACTTCTAGAGTCTCTTGATTATGAATCATTTGACACGTGCGAACCATGCCTCTTGGGCAAGATGACCAAGACTCCGTTCTCCGGAACAATGGAGCAAGCAACCAACTTGTTGGAAATCATACATACTGATGTGTGCGGTCCAATGAGTGTTGAGGCTCGCGGAGGCTACCGTTATGTTCTCACCCTCACGGATGACTTGAGTAGATATGGGTATATCTATTTGATGAAACACAAGTCTGAGACCTTTGAAAAGTTCAAGGAATTTCAGAATGAGGTTGAGAATCAACGTGACAGAAAAATAAAGTTGCGATCGGATCGTGGGGGTGAATATTTAAGTCATGAATTTGGCACACACCTTAGAAGCTGTGGAATTGTTTCACAATTGACACGGCCCGGAACACCTCAACGTAACGGTGTGTCCGAACGTCGAAATCGTACTCTGTTGGACATGGTGCGATCTATGATGTCCCTCACCGATTTACCGCTATCTTTTTGGGGTTATGCTTTAGAGACTGCCGCATTCACTTTAAATAGGGCTCCGTCAAAATCCGTTGAGACGACTCCATATGAACTTTGGTTTGGCAATAAACCGAAGCTGTCGTTTCTGAAAGTTTGGGGTTGCGATGCTTATGTCAAGAAACTTCAACCTGAAAAGCTCGAACCCAAATCGGAGAAATGCGTCTTCATAGGATACCCAAAGGAAACTATTGGGTACACCTTCTACCACAGATCCGAAGGCAAAGTCTTTGTTGCCAAGAATGGATGCTTTCTGGAGAAAGAGTTTCTCTCGAAAGAAGTGAGTGGGAGGAAAGTAGAACTTGATGAGGTGACAGTCACCCCTCCTGGACCGGAAAGTAGCGCAGCGCAGGAAACTGTTCCTGAGGTGCCTGCACCGACAAGGGAGGAAGTTAATGATAATGATCATGAAGAAACAGATCAAGTTACTACTGAACTTCGAAGGTCCACAAGGGCACGTTCCGCACCAGAGTGGTACGGCAACCCTGTCCTGGAAATCATGTTGTTAGACAACGGTGAACCTTCGAACTATGAAGAAGCGATGGCGGGCCTAGATTCCAATAAATGGCTTGGAGCCATGAAATCCGAGATTGAATCCATGTATGAAAACAAAGTATGGACTTTGGTGGACTTGCCTGATGATAGGCACGCCATAGAAAACAAATGGATATTTAAGAAGAAGACAGACGCGGATGGTAATGTGACCATCTATAAGGCTCGGCTTGTCGCTAAAGGTTATCGACAAGTTCAAGGGATTGACTACGACGAGACTTTCTCTCCCGTAGCGATGCTGAAGTCAGTCAGAATCATGTTAGCTATTGCCGCATTTTATGATTATGAGATATGGCAAATGGACGTCAAAACAACATTCCTTAACGGCTTCCTCAAGGAAGAGTTGTATATGATGCAACCGGAAGGTTTTGTCGATCCAGAGAACGCTAACAAGGTATGCAAGCTCCAGCGCTCGATTTACGGGCTGGTGCAAGCATCTCGGAGTTGGAATATTCGCTTTGATGAGGTGATCAAAGCGTTTGGCTTTATACAGACTTATGGAGAAGCCTGTATTTACAAGAAAGTGAGTGGGAGCTCTGTAGCATTCCTCATATTATATGTGGATGACATATTGCTGATGGGAAATGATATAGAATTCTTGGAAAATGTAAAGGCCTACTTGAATAAAAGTTTTTCAATGAAGGACCTTGGAGAAGCTGCTTACATATTAGGCATCAAAATCTATAGAGATAGATCGAGACGCCTCATTGGTCTTTCACAAAGTACATACCTTGACAAAATATTGAAGAAGTTCAATATGGATCAGTCAAAGAAAGGATTCTTGCCTGTTTTGCAAGGTATGAGATTGAGTAAGACTCAGTCGCCGACCACGGCAGAAGATAGAGAAAAGATGAGTGTCATTCCCTATGCCTCGGCCATAGGTTCTATCATGTATGCCATGCTGTGTACCAGACCTGATGTGAACCTTGCCATAAGTTTGGTAGGGAGGTACCAAAGTGATCCCGGTACGGAACACTGGACAGCGGTCAAGAACATCCTGAAGTACCTGAAAAGGACTAAGGATATGTTTCTCGTTTATGGAGGTGACGAAGAGCTCGTCGTAAAGGGTTACGTTGATGCTAGCTTCGATACAGATCTGGATGACTCACAAACCGGATACGTGTATATTTTGAATGGAGGGGCAGTCAGCTGGTGCAGTTGCAAGCAAAGCGTGGTGGCAGCATCTACATGTGAAGCGGAGTACATAGCTGCTTCTGAAGCAGCGCAGGAAGGAGTCTGGATGAAGGAGTTCATCACCGACTTAGGAGTCATTCCAAGCGCGTCAAGCCCGATGACTCTCTTCTGTGACAACACTGGTGCTATTGCTATTACCAAGGAGCCCAGGTTTCACAAGAAGACCAAGCACATCAAGCGCCGTTTCAACTCCATCCGGAATTATGTTCAGGATGGAGACATAGATATTTGTAAAGTGCATACGGATCTGAATGTAGCAGACCCGTTGACTAAACCTCTTTCACGAGCAAAACATGATCAACACCAGAACTCTATGGGTGTTCGATTCATCACAATGTAACTAGATTATTGACTCTAGTGCAAGTGGGAGACTGTTGGAGATATGCCCTAGTGGCAATAATAAAAGCATTATTATTATATCTCCTTGTCCATGATAATTGTCTGTTATTCATGCTTGAATTGTATTGTACGGAAACAGCGATACATGTGTGAATACATAGACCAAAATGAGTCCCTGGTAGGCCTCTAGTAACCAGCTCGTTGATCAACAGATGGTCACGGTTTCCTGACCATGGACATGAGATGTCAGTGATAACGGGTTCACATCATTAGGAGAATGATGTGATGGACAAGACCCAAACTTGAGCATAACACGAGATCGTATAGTTCGTAATGCATAAGCTTTTCGGTGTCAAGTATTTAT
The DNA here is from genome assembly GCA_902687465.1 of Secale cereale. NCBI lineage: Eukaryota > Viridiplantae > Streptophyta > Magnoliopsida > Poales > Poaceae > Secale > Secale cereale. The sequence goes on along the minus strand of LR738714.1, from coordinate 742,671,824 downwards.
TCCTTAGACCATGAGGTTGTACAACTCCCGGATACCGTAGGAGTGCTTTGGGTGTGCCAACCGTCACAACGTAACTGGGTGGCTATAAAGGTACGCATCGGGTATCTCCGAAAGTGTTTGTTGAGTTGGTACGAACCGAGACTGGGATGTTGTCACTCCGTATGACGGAGAGGTACCTCTGGGCCCACTCGGTAAGACATCATCATGAGCTCAATGTTACTAAGTAGTTAGTCACGGGATGATGGATTACGGATCGAGTAAAGAGACTTGCCATAACGAGATTGAACAAGGTATCGGGAATACCGACGATCGAATCTCGGGCAAGTACCGTACCGATGGACAAAGGGAATGACATACGGGATTGAGTGAATCCTTGACACGGTGGTTCATCCGATGAAGATCATCGAGGAACACGTGGGAACCAACATGGGTATCCAGATCCCGCTGTTGGTTATTGACCGGAGAGTGGTCTCGGTCATGTCTACGTGTCTCCCGAACCCGTAGGGTCTACACACTTAAGGTTCGGTAACGCTAGGGTCATAGAGATTAATGCACGTGGAAACCCGAAAGTTGTTCGGAGTCCCGGATGAGATCCCGGACGTCACGAGGAGTTCCGGAATGGTCCGGAGGTAAAGATTGATATATGGGAAGTCCAGTTTCGGCCAACGGGTGATCTCCGGGGGTCACCGGGAGCGTCCCGGGACCACCGGAGGGGCCCCGGGGGTCCACCGGGTGGGGCCACCCCTCCCGGTGGGGCCCCTAGGCCGCAAGGGGATGTGTCCAGCCCTCAGGGCTGGCGCACCACCAAGGGAGGCCCACCTCCCCTGCGCCTAGGGATAAACCCTAAGGGGAAGGGGGGCCACCACTTGCCTTGGGGGAGGGGGACTCCTCCCTGGCCGCCGCCCCCCCTTACAGATTGGATCTGCAAGGGGCTGGCGCCCCTGGCCCCCTATATATATGTGGGGGGGGGGAGAGGGCAGCCGCACCTCAGCCCTGGCGCCTCTCCCCCTCCCGTCACACCTCCCAACTCCTAACGCAGGGCGCCCGACGAAGCCCTGCTGCGATCTCCACTGCATCCGTCATCACGCCGTCGTGCTGCCGGATCTCTGACGACTTCTCCTCCCCCCTTGCTGGATCAAGAAGGAGGTTACGTTGCTGCACCGTACGTGTGTTGAACGCGGAGGTGCCGTCCGTTCGGCGCTAGATCATCGGTGACGAAGAACGTGAAGAGTACGACTACTTCATCCTTGCTTCGTTGAAAGCTTCCGCACGCAATCTTCATAACGGTATGTAGATGCACTCTTAGTTACTCGTTGCTAGATGTCTCCATAGATGGATCTTGGTGAAGACGTAGAAATTTTTTGATTTATGCAACGTTCCCCAACAATATGCGCTGCACTATGTCCCTTGGCGCGGGAACGTCACCATTCGCGCCGGTCTTCGTCACGCTGTCAGGGTTCTTCGCCTACTTCGAGCACCGCCGCCGCTGCCGTCAGGCCGCCGCCGCCGCTCTTCTTTGGTCGCCGCCGCCGCTACCTTCGTAGCTGCCGCCGTCGCCCATCCACCCCCTTCATCTTCGTCCAAGCACCAGCCCATCGCCAGCGTCGCCGTCATCTACGCCGACCACTTCGTCTACTCCGACCACCGTTGGTGACATCGGCCCCACGCCGATGGACGCCGCAATCGTCGCCGAGTTCTTCTCTGCTGGCCCCTCCGACTTCTCCGACATGGCGTACAGCTCGTGCAGGTCCCTCGTCTACGCATGCCCGGTGCTAGCAACACCGATGTGTGCCTTCATCCACGACGTGTCCCCGGGCCTGGCAAGCCTGGTCGATGCTTCGTCAACTTCGTCTTCGTCCGTCTATGCATGCCTGGTGCTGGCAACACCGGTGCATGCCTTCGTCTACGACGTGTCCCCGGGCTTGACAAACTCGCCGCGACACGTCGTCAACAACATCTTCTTTCCGGCGCACCACTACTTCGACACCACAGCGCCCATGTTAACTCGGCGCCCCCTTGCGCCCGCGGCTCCACGGCGACTTCCTCGACACCGGCTACCCCGACTCGACATTGACCACGGCATTCTTCGCACGGCTACCTCGACAACGGCTCCACCACCCTACGCTCTCGGCTACCTCGACAAACGGCACAAAGGGCTACCGCCTTGCTTGAGCAACCTTGTTGGCTTCCACTCCAGCCACG
>LR738714.1:742655418-742669471 GCA_902687465.1 Secale cereale | reverse complement strand
CCAGCCACGACTTCCACGGTGCAACGACCGTTACGGCTGTGGGGGGGGGGGGTGTCCGTCGGCTTGCCTTCGGATTCTTCTCCAGTCTCACCGTCTGCGTCGCTACCGTCGTGACTGCGGGGGATGTTGAGTATCATGATTATTAGGAAAGCTAGGATAGTGTATGATATTATTCTACCTTGCCTTGTACTCCAAGTAGATCATTGTACTCCTATATACGTATATGCCCACGAGGCTCAAGCAATACATCAAACTATTCCACCAAACCTCTCTCTCCCTTCTAACAGTGAGGAAGAAACGAAAACTAGGGTATCTGGAAGCTACGCTTCAGAATTTTATACCAGGGGTGCCATTCGTGGGCTATTGTAAATCGGGCTGGGCCAGAAATTTAAAACATGCCGAATTATTTGGCCGGTATACAGTTTCACTGGGCCTAAGCGAAATGGACGAATTTCGCCAGGAATGTTAGAATTTCGGGCGAAATCCAAATCCTTCTCTGTGTTGTTCTGTGTTAAATAAAGATAGCAAACACAAAAGAAAATAAATCTAATAGTAAACTAATTAAAAAACCAATACGTGTCAGCTTGAAATTCAATCACGCAAAGTACTTCAAACGCATGGCAAGAGTGCTAGCATAGCAGCTTTTAGTCTTCCATATATTTGGTGCCTTAAGCATCAAATAGGACATTCCACGGACACACAGTGAGACGAATGGACTATTCTCCAGCTCTGTCATCTCTGGCCATGATAACATGTATGGCATGTCACCTCCACACATGCACCTGGGCGCCAATCTGCAGATAGTTTGGTTCACGTGCACACCTCCGTGCATTGAAAGATTCGGTGCCTATTGTAAGCCTGAGACGCTTGTGCTTTTAGAGCAGGATGCTGTCTCGTAGTCTAAATATCAGATCGAGGTCGGCCCTCTAGCAAAGCACAAGAGTATTGCTTGAGCTTAACTCCTGACATCTCCTATTCCCATACTGCTCGTCCGTCGGTTCTCGTGTGATCTCTCGGTGAATATTGATGAGTTGGCCATTTGGTATCTCTTCTCTTGAGGCACTAGAGCCGAGATCCGTGGTTCTGTAAAATTCATAGTGACTGAAGCTATATATAGCCTGGTTGCTAACGTGAACATGTGTAGCTAGTTCTAATGCATTTGGCAGATGGTTGGTCGCCGTCGTTACATGATGTTTGGTGGACATGTCTATCCAAATGATTACGGTCATTCACTACCAAACCTTTGGGTAGCTAGCTTCGAGCTAACTTTTGGTTGTTTCATATGAACTTTGCTCAATTCCATATTGCATAGGCAATATAAGTTTTGACCATTAGCGTAACTGTTGTTATAATTACTTACCTCTCAAGTAGAAATATGACTGAATGCCACCAAGTTCTCGAAACCATGCACATGTCATCAGGGGCGGAGCCAGGATTTTGGTATAGGGGGGGCCAAGTTGAGTTGATAAAATAAATGTCTAGAGCAAAAATATAACTACCTTAATACCATAATAATATGTCATTTTGAGGCCATAAAAGAATGGATACATTTGTTTTAGTTTAAATATAGTTCTGACATTTTCAACAAGATGAAATTTTTTAACAAATTCATCCCGAGAAAACTTGGCTACTAATTTTATTGAACGTATATTTTCATGCGATACAGAAGTAGTTGTCTCCTATTTGGGGGCTCTTAAAATGCAAACTAAGCTTTAGTGTTTGAGGGAGCTTTCTATATTCTAACTTTCCAACCGTAAGTTTCAGAAATAGCCTCACAACACAAACAAAAGAACTGAATTTGATGTATAATTTTGACACATCAAGAAGTAAAATCTGATGTATAATTTCGACACATACAAGAACTAAAATCCCTTATAGAATTAGCATCATGACAGAAGAACTGAGAGAGATCAATATAGTAATCGCTAATGCTACTGCTAACCTTGGCTAATTCCTTCCGGACTGAAGAATTGACGAGGGCAGCCTGAGGACATAGCTCTTCGTCCCATCATAGCACATGCGGTTTCAATCTAATCCCAACCATGAAGGGGCGGCAACGGCAGCTGCGGCGGCAGGGGCGCAGCGAGGAGCGTAGACGGCAGTGGCGCAACGCTAATCACACACGTGAATAGCGGAAGAGGGTAATTACGTTTTTTAGAGGCAAGAGGCTAATTACTGTTTTTATGAAGTGGCAAGAGGCTAATTACGTAAGGCCTGGAAGACTGACGGGAGGAAGCCATCTGTCCACTCGTGGGCTGTCTCATGGGCTTTTTCTTCTTCTCTCATCTTACGCTGGTGATGGGAGGGGCCAAGTACATGCAACTATATGAGTTTTTGCTAATTAACCAGTACGTGCTAAACGTTTCTTCGATCGTTAGGGGGGGCCAGGCCCCTGCTCCCTCCCCCCCTGTCTCCGCCACTGCATGTCATATCCAAGTAGTACTATATATTTGATGATACTCATTCATCCCTATGCACAAGATATAGCATTACCTATATCCATGGTAAAAAGGTTTAAAAGCTCAAAAGTGCCACATGCATTATGGGCTGCACAAAATGTACACTCTGTACCTATATGAACAAATGGTGGTGGAACGGTAGAAGTGCCCAAGCTAGAAGTTATTGACAGCCTAATTTGTGAAACTTCCGAACATATCCCTTTTAATTTATTTTATTATCTGTGTAACAGACGGAAAGAACAATTCGAAGTTACTATATTTCATTGAATTCCCACAAATATGCTCATGTCGTGATTGAGAATCAGCTGAATTTGCTTACCCTTGTATTCTATTGTACTTTCAGAAACCCCTGCATTTTCAAAAATTCCACATGGGTCCTAATATGGTCATATTATTTGAGCAGTTGGTCCTTGTTGGGATCCATGTGTATGCAGGTATAAGATGGCGTATTGATGTGTTCTTGAGGTTCATTGTACAGCGCCCCTGATATTGTGTAGACCGCATTTATTGATGGACGCCACAGTATTCTTGTACTATTCCGGCGTTTGCCATTTTTTATGGTTCCGTTTGTGCTCACACCTAGGGTCAGTTCTTTTGGGCAGTCTAAAAATAAATTGCGTCTCCCCAGCTTAGAAAATAAGATGCCTCCAAAATTTGTTGAAACTTGTAAATTAATTATTGCATAACTAGTTTAGAAGCCCCAAAGAATAAGAGAGGCGGCTTATGAGAAAAACTGGGAAGAAGACGGCTTATTTTCTTAAGCGGCCAAAAGAACTGGCCTCTAGACCGATTTTGACTCGTGCATGCAGAAGCTAGAAGAGAAATTTATTGCGCCAGGGACTTCACCAGTCCAACAGTTCTAATCATTCAAACTTTGAATTCAAAGACTACTAGCTGCATCAACCATGCATGCTGCACACACAGCACTAGCCTACAAGAACCAGCAGTTACTAGCATTACAACATGAAAGACCTACTACCAGTTTGACATGTCAATTTCCTATAGCACAACTGGAAAAAACTAAACACCGTCACGAAAAGCTGAAACACAGCCACACATCGGTTTCAAACTAAACACTTAATTAGCACTTGACAATACCAGCTTTCAACTCACTACATCTCCCCTGCTTGTCATTCGCAAGTATTCTTGGTGTGCCCTTCACCAACGCATTTACTGAATTTAGATTTCTTCCTCGGTTGTGGAATGTCCCTCTCTCCGGGGAAGTTGTTCTTTTGTGGCCTTGGGATTTGCAAATACTACAAAATCTACTTCTCGAGCTCATCTCCACGTACGACGCTCTTTTTTTGATAAAGGGAATTTATTAATATCACGAAGATACCAATTACACCTCAGCCTCTGCACCAACAAGATATCAAAAGACATCAAGGATCGAGAAGACCGGCATGAACCAAACCATAGTTTTGGAGCAAAAAGAACAACAGGGCCAATCACCGCGGGACTCCGCCAGATCCAGACGGACCGGACCTGGGCAGTGTCCCCGCCACGCCCAGATGTGCGCCGAACCACCACGCAGCAGCTGCAAGGGAAGCAGCTCGCGCCCATCTGGACTCCACCCACGCGCCAAGCCAACGGCAGCACGTCGCCCCGGGGCAAGGACGCTCGGCCGCCGGCCCGCAACCGGCCAGATCTGACCCCACCACGAACGAAGTCCCCCGTTTCCTAGATGTCGGCAGCACCTCACGCCGGCGGCTCGCCCGCCGCTCCCCTGCACCGCGCATGCAGGCACCACGCCGCGCAGCCCGCGCCCCCGCGTTGCGCACCACGCACCTCTGCACAACGGAGCAGACCGCTCTGCCCCACCATGCGAGAGGAAAGGGAGGATGCCCGCCGCCACCGACACCACACGGGCTTTGCCCGGCGGCGTTCGCCGGTGGCGGCAGGGAGAGGAGATGTGGCGGAGGGGCGGGTCCCTGGCGGCGAGGGTTTGCGCCCGGGTCGCCCGCGGGGGAGCGACATGGGGCACGTACGACGCCCTCTCTCGGGCATTTGGTGGTTTTCTCTTCTTGCATGGTGCCGCTAATCCAACTTCGTGATACGTGACATTCGGTCGTCTTCACATTCTCCTAGCTCGCTCATCGTCGGTATCTGCCACATTGCTGTTATCCACACAGTCTTGAAGCCCTAACCTGTCACGACATTTGTCTAAAGGCTCCATCACCGACATGGCCTGGTCTAAAAGCCCCATCAAAGTTTCATATGCCTCAACACTTGTCTCTCCAAGTTGAACCAGTTCCAACGCCCACATTTGGTTGTGCTGGAAAGTTAGGGATGTGTTGTTGATCTAGTCTAGTTGGTAGTGCTTCAAGTAATCCGGTAAAATATCTCTTGCATCTTTTGTCCGCCTTTTCACTATATGGCCCTCTGTTTTTTGTCATGCCAATAGTATGCATGACCTGCAAGTACACCTTACGTTGGTTAGTCGATCAAAACTATTTAGTTTGCAGAGAGAATAGTACATGTGGGTTGTACCTTCAGAACATGATGACATAGCATGCCCATATGTTCAAAGAGGACACATTCTCTTTCAAAACGTGCTCGGCCATAATTAATTTGAACTCATTACATCTCCCCTGATTGCCGTTCGCAAGTATTCTTCCCGTGCCTTTCACCACTGCATTTACTGCATTTGGATTTCCCCCTACTGTTTTTCAATCGTATAAGATTTCAAACTGCTCGAACATCGAACGGGTGTACAACTCTCAATACAGCACAAATGTTAGACCTCCGACACGGCAATTCTTTTTGTCTTAATGAAATGGCACTTATGATTTTACACGTTTTGATCTAGTAATCTCTTCTAGTAAATGCAAAACCAAAAAAGTTCAACAGTCAAACTGACCGTGCCATGATGAAACCTAGGTGGCACAAGGCAAGGCGAACCATCGGCAACCTCCTCCACGCAGGCCACGCAGCCGGGCATGGAAAACGATAAAGTAGCCCGAACTAAAATATTTTTATCCGTGTGGCTGTTAAGGGCATTTTTAATCGATCAACAATAATAAACTAGAGAAGTAAAAAACTGATTTTACTCCTCTAACTGGTACCTAGCCAATCCCCAATCGGCGCTAATGGAGGATAAATTATCCTCAACCGCGTAGCGCCTTCCTATATTTACTCCACCGCGTCACGCTCGAGTAAAAAAATCCCACTTCCACTCCTTGTCCTCTCCACCTCCTCTGCCTCTTCTCCTCCCCATCCCCACCATCAGTGACTCCCCTCGTCGCTCCCTGCCACCCCCTCTCGTCCCAGTGGCCGGACGCGGTGACCGGAGGTCCCTGCCGCCGATCCATAGCGTCGATCCGCGCAGCGACACCCCGGGTCCGTCGTTAAGTGGCGCATCTTCAAGCCGCCGCCGCACGGCCGATGCGCCGGTCTCCACCCGACTCGCTGACTTCCCGGACCTCCCTCTGCCGTGGGAGCCGCAGAGGACATACACCTCGACGTCCGGCAGTGTGCGTGGGGGTCATGGTTAGCGGAGATCACCGACCAAGAGACACACACAAGGAAGTGGGTTGGGTTATTCCACACAGAGGAGCCTGCGGTGCTAGAATAAGACTGGTGACTGGTCCGGTTCCAAAGCGCCTCCACAAGCTCAACTTCCCTTTTGGGACAGCGCATGTCCACCTCGCCCCGCCGGTAGCGGGTGTGGTGAGCGCGGCGATGGCTCGGGAGGACCAAGATGCGAGGGAGTGCCTCGCGGCAGAGGCCGCCTATGAGGCATACATGGTGGACCTTCGCCGGCGGCACCCCGAGCTCGTGGTGGTGGAGCGGACGATATTCGTGGACAATGGTGGGGAGGTCATCATCATCTCCGACGACGAGGTGCAAGATGGTGAGGAGGACGACGAGGAGGAGCGGGAGTTCAATGTTGAGGAGTGGCGGCGCATCTTCACCGGCTGTGACAGCGACGGCACCGGCCCGGACCCATGTCTCGCCATCGGGCATGTCGAGGCAAGATTGTCTCAACCTCCACTACGGCCGATGATGATGAGTAGTCTAGTGTAGTGTAAGTTTAGTGTAGTTTAAGTTTGAATTTATGTTTAATTTTCGTTGTCAAGACTAGGTTGAACTTATGTTTAAAAGTATGCAAATTTCGGTTCAAACTAGGTTGAATTTATGTTTTACTTCGCTAGGTTTAGGGGATCGACTAGAACCGATCAAAACTTATATATACTTCACTAAGCTTTGCTCGGCCGGTTCCTTCTCTACTTTTTACGGATTTGTTAGAAATGCTCTAAACACAACACCCAGCCGCATCAGTATCAGTTTTTTGTAGAGAAACAGGGCACCCGCCCCAGACCCACTTTTATAAATGAGACCAATACCAGTCACCGGCTGTATAGGTTATCCACCCTCAAAAAAAAAAAAAAAAACTGTATAGGTTATCGACCCGGCCCACTTATACTCCACTAGAGAAACAGGGCACCCGCATCAGTCTCATTCTGTTTAATACAGAAGCAATCCACGGTCACACGCTTCAATGTGCTAAATAATCAACCTTTTTTACGCAACGATGAATTTTTACTCTTATGGTAATACACACAGAGGACCCATAAAGTTAGGCATACTAATCTACAAACATGAAGACTACCTGAAACAGGACAGCAGGTAAAACGCTCTGTGAGGGGTAAAAATTCACAGATTGCTCCATGTACTAGTACTCCCTCCGTAAACTAATATAAGAGCATCTCCAACAGCCGCGCTATACAAGCGCCGCGCCGTAAAAAAAGCAGTTTTAGCGCGCGCGCAACCCGGCGGGCAGCTCCAGCGGACGCGCAAAAACGACGCGCGCGCCATTTCCAATTCAGCGCGTTGGCCGAAACGCAATCCCGCGCCCGTTATTTGCTGCGCCGGCTCGCGCGCGCGCGACTCTCCCGCGCTCGTCACTGCTCTCTCCCGCGCTCGCTCGCTCCCTCCTCCACTCTCGCGACCGCGCCGCCGCCCCCATCCGACCGCGTCGCCGCCGCCGCTCGCGCCCCCGGCGACCGTTCATCGCTTCCCCGGCCTATCCCCGCACCGCCGTCACCGCTCGTGCCCGCCGGCGACCACTCAAGCGCTTCCCCGGTCTGTCTCCGCTGCGGCCGCCGCCCGCGCCCCCCGGCGACCGTTCAGGCGCTTCGCCGGCCTCCCCGCGCCGCCGCGCTTCCGCCCCACCCCCTCCTAGTCCGGCCGGACCTCGCGCGCCTCTGACGTCCGAGGAACAGCGCCCGAGGGCTCGCTGCCGCGCCGCGCCCGCAAGGTTTTCGACAAAACGCCTACAAGGTATGTATTGCTCCAAACTTATGAATTTGGTGCATATTTTGAATTGTAGTTTTGATAGTATATATTGAACATTGTAGATGAGTTCGTCGTATGATTCTTCCGAAGAAGAATTTGATATGGAAGAGGAGGAGGATCTTGCAATGATTATAGCTATGCATATCAATAAAAAACCGAAGCACGGTGGTTCGGTTATGGGTCGGGATAAAATTTGGAGAGATAGGATTGATGCCCATAACAGATTGATGAAGAACTATTTCGTGGAGAATCCCACATACCCGGAGTCATATTTTCGTCGCCGGTTTAGGATGAGCACAGACTTGTTCAAGCGCATTGCAGGCATAGCACCTTTCTGAAGGTGACAGCCGCTTTGCGTATGTTTGCATACGGTATCCCGACCGATCTAGTTGATGATCACTTGGCTATGGGTGAGAGCCAAGCCATCATGTGTGTCAAGCGCTTTGCAGTGGGAATTGTGCAAGTGTTTGGCGAGGAGTATTTGAGATCTCCCACTGCTGAAGATGCCGCAAGGCTATTGGCGATGAACAAATCTCGCGGCTTTCCTGGCATGCTTGGCTCAATAGATTGCATGCATTGGAGTTGGAAAAATTGTCCAAAGGCATGGCATGGGCAATTCCACGGCCAAAAAAAAGGTTCCACTAAAATCCTTGAAGCGGTGGCCGATCAGGAGACTTGGATTTGGTATGCATTCTTTGGAATGCCTGGATCTTTGAATGACATCAATGTTGTCAACCGGTCACCACTGATGAATAAGATTGCGAATGGTGAGTTGCCACCGGTGCAGTTTGTAGCAAATGACCATACGTACAATTATGGCTATTATCGAGCGGATGGCATCTATCCAAAGTGGCAAATCTTCGTGAAGCCGTTGAAAAAGCCAGAAGGTAAAAAATATCTTGATTTCCACAATGCTCAGGCGGCTGATAGAAAAGATGTGGAGAGAGCATTTGGGATTTTGCAAGCCCAATTTGCTATTGTGAGAGGACCGGCTAGATTTTGGGATCAAAAAATACTTTGGTACATCATGCACGCTTGTGTGATCATGCACAATACGATCATCGAGAATGAGCGTGGCCAATATTTAGACTACTCACAGTATGAGCTCTTGGTATCAAATCGTCGATCATGCAGGCCCCTCCATCCCCGCCGCGATGCGGCAGACCCTTCCTCCTGAAGCAATCCACCCCTCTCTTGCAGTAATAAAAGCAAAAAATTCTGGACCAGTATGATGTTAGAGAAGAACCACAGGTCCAACTCAAGAGCGCAACACCATTTCGCAGAGTGTGGACCTGCCACGCCTCCTCCAGCAGCAGTACATATGCTGTATTATACGCGGCGTACTGTTCCCATCTGACATACGCCATTTTTCACGGCTCGCACACGGTTCATTAGGGCATTTACAATGCGGGCGCTTAGGGCATATACAATGGTTGATAAAATAGCCTTATCTTAAGTTTTGCATGTAAATTAGATATGACAAAAAAAAAATGTGTACAATGGATCATCTCTTAGTCTTATCTACAATAATAGTTGTTCCTAAAAACATGGTGAGACAAATTGTGCTAAGAGATCATCTCTTAGGGCATGTACAATGGTTGATAAGATAGTCTTATCTTAAGTTTTGCATGTAAATTAGAAATGACAAAAAAACAAGTCTACAATGGGTCATCTCTTAGCCTTATCTTCAATAATTAGTTATTCTAAAAACATGGTGAGACAAATTGTGCTAAGCTATCATCTCTTGTCTTCTCTTAAATAAGATAAGACAAGTCTTCTCTTATGATTTCTCTCTCATCCATCTCATCATTTATCTTACGTGGCATCCTTAAGATAGAACCATTGTACATGCCCTTAGCTTTTCTTGAATAAGATAAGACAAACCTTCTCTTATGATTTCTCTCTCATCCACCTCATCATTTATCCTACGTGACACTTTTAAGATAGAACCATTGTACATGCCCTTAGGCCCGGGCGCTAGGGATTAAATCCCGATCGTTTTGATAGTTATTCCTTCTTTCCTGGCTATTTTCGTTGCATCGACGCATTAGTTGGAGCCGGGCGCTTAAAAAACGCATACAAAACACAGCTGCTAGCGCCAGCTGCTTGTGCATGTTTATATATTCAGAATTTAAGCGCCCATGCGTTGGAGGGCATCTACAACGCAAGCTCTTACGACAGGCGCTAGGGTGCCAATCCTGTGCGTTTCGTCTAATTCCTGGTCGATCCCAGGATATCGGCTTGCGTCGACGCAACCCCTGTCATCGGGCGCCAGCACTTTTTTTTTTGCATGAGATTGTTTGCGAGGAGCCGGGCGCTACCACGAGCGCTAAAAAATTGTTGGAAAATTTCGTCGCCTCAACTGTTCGTACGACGCTTCTACCAGGCCCGTTGACAAGGGAGGCCAAATTGGCCGACCGCACAGGGCCCTTGAATTTTTGGGGCCCCCAGTCCAGAAAATATTATGTGTATATATGAGAAAAAGGGCCCAGTAAACCAACACTCAGGCAGCCCATTCTAGCAACCAAATTTGTCTCAAAAAAAAGGAACCAAATACATGCACGCACGCAGCCTCGCAGCCTGCCCGTTGGTTTTTGCCGTAACTCCCGATGGCATAGCACGCACATGTTCCACTTTATCCCTGTTTTAGCGATCGCCAGATCGAGGAGAGGCCTCTAGCAGCGCAAGGGGCGGCAGGGCGACGGCAGCCGGCAGGCGCGGGCGGCGGGAGCAGGAGACGTGCGTACGCGGCCGCCGGCCGGCTACGCTCCACCTCGCCGTATTAGACCATCTCCGGCCGTTGGCCCCTTAGGGCGTCGTTTGAGGGTAAGCCGGCGTAAAAATTGGGTCTGAGGGCGAGTTGGTCCCCAGCCGATGGTCCCAGGACCGCCTCCAGGCGCGTTTAAAGAAAAAATATAGCATAGTTCGACGAAGTTCGGTTAAAAACACATTAAATTTCGGCCAAACATGATAAATTTTGGCGAAGTTCGCGGATTTTCATTAAACTAATTTAAAAAAAACTGGCTGGAGTCGTCGTCGGCCTTCTCCTCCTTGACACGGGCGCCCCTACTGGACCCCTGCCCGGCGTCGCCATGGCGGACTGGTGGTGGCGCGTCGTCGTCGTCGCCGTCGCTGTCGTAGATGACGACGACTCCGCCTTCGTCGCGGCAGCGTCGGCGCTCCGCGAAGCGGCGGAGGACGGCGCACTGGCGCTCCTTCTCCTTGTCATGCCGCTCCTTCTCCATCGCTATGGAGTCCCTGCGCGCCCATTCCAGGGCCGCGCCGTCGTCGTCGAGCTCCGTCTTCACCGGCGCGGCCGGCTCCTTCTTAACCGGTGTCAGCCCCGGATCCGTCTTCACCGGCGCGAGCCCCGGCTCCGTCTTTGGCTTGATGAAGCGCGGAGGAGGAGCCGATGAGGAGCCGCGCCGGCCGCCCTAGTTGATGACGACGGCGCTGCGAGACAGTTGGGGGAAGACGAGCCGCCGTGTCACTGACACGGCTGGCCCGCGGCTTTTTCGCGCCAAAACAGTTCGCCCCGGCGCCCCCCAGCGCGCCGGGTTCGGCCTGGGCCCGCCGGCGCTGTTTTCGGTCCAGGCCGGCGAAAATCGGGCTCCTGAGGACGCGACTGGGCCGTTTTTTCGGCACCGGCACGAAAAAATCGCCAGGGGAGGCCTTCCTGGGGGCGCGGCTGGAGATGCTCTTAGGTATTACAGCCACTACGGCGCATCGTCCCTGCCGGCGTAAATCCTGTTATAAGAAGCCCTATTTTATTTTGCTAGTGTCGGCTTGTTTTTGTTAAACAATGTTACATCAAGGTGAATTATGTTTTATGCAAGGTGAAATATTGCATAGAATTTGGAATGATTCATATTATTTTTGTCTGATTTATTAAAAGAAAGAATCATGCATAGAAGGAACTATGATTCCGGTGCTGAAAAGCATAGGAAGAAAACAAAACTATAAGCAGATGCTTGATCCCAAAAGGGTACTCTTGATAAATGTCCTGAAAGAATCTGACCGCGAAACGGAGAAGATTAATTATAAAGATATGATCGAAGATTTCAATTGAAGAAATACTACACGGGTACGTTCTTCAGTAGACATGAGGTCAGTTTATTGCTCCAGTACCATCTTTACTATTTTACAATTAGTATTATGTATATTTTCTAAATATTGTATCAAATTACACATATTTGAAGTTACATAATTAAACGAAAGTATGCTTTACTTTGATTTAGTTCCTTAGGTACATGATTTAAAAAATATGAGGGCCCTACTTTGATTCTCGTCCCGGGCCCCCAAATTTCTAGAGACGGCCCTGGCTTCTACATTGCAGAGGGAGGCGCTAGTGTAGCTGCCTGCTCCTTTTTTATTCGTATAGCGCCCATGCATAGCGCAGAGCGTTGGAGACATGGACTCTTACATGAGTGTTAAACATAAAATCCTTTTCTTATTTTCCAATTAGCGCCTGTACAAGAGTCCCTCCATTGAAGATGCCCTAAATGCGCTGTCCACCTGTTGATCCTGTCCATTGGATGGTCTAGGTAATAATAAGTATAACGATACTAAAGGGGAAGGTTTGCATATACACGGCGGCGTCAATGAAAGAACAGTAATTATACATACGATATATGACAGTAATTTCGATGAACAGTAATTACTGGTGGACAGTAACCTTATACGCAATGCGTTCTTCCTCTAGATTTTTTTCCTCAGAAAAAATATGCAATTATTGCACATCATTTCTCTCCTCTACCTCTCCCTCACGTCCTTATATAGAGAATTAAGATTTAGAATTTTCTATGCACAACTTCTCGATACCGATGTACCGATACACAACACCGGCGTACCAATACGCAGCCGCCTCAATCATCTCCTTATTCTTTCCGATGATAATATAAACATAGCACAAAAATAGTAGGCTGGAATTGTATAAAAACTAGACCGGTTACTGTCCATTTTTACAACCCACCAAAAATTAAAGGTACACTAGCAAATACCCGACAATAACCAGACATTTTTCTAATGAATTCTGGACTACTAACCGAAACAGTAGCCCTAATAAACCGAAACAACAACTCCAAATAATCCGGAGCAATAAAACTAGCAAAACGGAACAACACCCGAATAAATCGGAAAAAAAATTGAATATATTTTACGCATCATTTCTCTCTCCTTCCTTCGCCCTGACGTCCTTATATATAGAGTTCACATTTAGAATTTTCTATACATCATTTCTCGACACCGACGTACCGATACACAAGACTGGCGTACCAATACACAGTCGCCTCAATTATCTCCTAATTCTTTTCGATGATAGTATTAACAGAACACAAAAACAGTAGGCTGGAATTGTATATTTACACGAGCAGTAATCCGTGAAAAAGAAACTAAACCGGTTACTGCCCATTTTTACAACTAAACAACAATTAAAAGTACACTAGCAAATACCCGAACAATAAACGGATATTTTCTGAATTAATTCTGAAGTACTAACCGAAACAGTAACCCAAATAAACCGAAACAACAACTTCGAATAACTCGTAGAAATAAAACTTGCGATACGGAACAACACCCGAATAAACCACTTATACTCCACTTTATTTTAGGGAAACAGGGCACCCGCATCAGTCTCATTCTGTTTAATACAGAAGCAATCCACGGTCACACGCTTCAATGTGCTAAATAATCAACCTTTTTTACGCAGCGATGAATTTTTACTCTTATGGTAATACACACAGAGGACCCATAAAGTTAGGCATACTAATCTACAAACATGGAGACTACCTGAAACAGGACATCAGGTAAAACGCTCTGTGAGGGGTAAAAATTCACAGATTGCTCCATGTACTAGTACTTCTTAATCCAGCAAGGCGACGGCGTATCCGGCTTGAGGGCCGACTCCGGAGACTCCGCTCAACCATTTTTGCATGCTCTCGCCGTCATCAGGCTCCACGTCCGTATAAGGGATCAAATCGTTCCTCCTGAAGCAATCCACCCCTCTCTTGCAGTAATAAAAGCAAAAAATTCTGGACCAGTATGATGTTAGAGAAGAACCACAGGTCCAACTCAAGAGCGCAACACCATTTCGCACAGTGGCGGAGCCAGGATTTTCAACATGGGTATGCGGAGTCATTTTTTTTTTGCTGCACAACAATGTATGACATAAAAATGTTCATAATAATAACGACGAAACTATAAACTTATCTTCAACGCCTTTGAATTGAAGCTTTGTCCCACCAACGCTTCAAATCACCGGACTTGTTATTCAGTTTTCACACCTGTCAAAAAAAAAA
>LR738714.1:742625145-742655369 GCA_902687465.1 Secale cereale | reverse complement strand
AAAAAAAAAAAACATGTTAGATATGTAGATGGTGGCATGGCAGACAGTCTTACAAATTTGAATGTTCATAATTCTGGATTTTAGATGGATAAAATATAAAAATTCAAACTGTTTTTCTTGCACTTCTGCACAAGTTTTATAGCGAGCCATTGGAAACCACACTAAAAATTGACTCGATGCTATAATAGATTAATCAAAAAATAGGGAATGAAATAATCAGGAATGAAGATAATCCTCTATTCTTTACTAACAATTTGAAGAAATAAAATTAATGAACACTCAGAAGAACCAATCAGATGATTGGTGAACTGCCCACGCCCTCGTTGCTGACTTGATGGCAGATGCGTCGAGTGCGTACCGGGTAGGAGGATGTTGGCAGGCTAAGCAGATCAATCAGGGAGGGGCGGCAATCCGTGACGGTCGAAAACTGATGCAGCGGTTCCTTCCCGAAGTTCCGATGGCCAATACGGGCATGCGGCATGGCGATGCTCAAGTTTCACGATGCGGCGGTTGTATCAGCGGAATCGCAGGCTCGAGGCACTGTTTTTGAGTGATCTCGGTGTCTCGATCAATCGGCCAGCGTTAAGCGTCTAAGATAAGGCCCAGTAGCAGAGTACCGCCCAATATAGGCCTTAGTAGCGCTGAATCGTTCGTTTCATCGTTTCGACATACAACTAGACAGCCATACGATCCAAAAAGGCATACATAAGCTTTATATACTGCATCTTTTTTGCAAACAACTTTGGGTATGCATTGCATACCCTTGCATTAGCCTAGCTCCGCCCCTGATTTCGCAGAGTGTGGACCTGCCACGCCTCCTCCAGCGGCAGTACATATGCTGTATTATACGTGGTGTACTATTCCCACCTGTCATACGCCATTAGTCACGGCTCGCACACGGTTCATTAATTACGCTGTCCACCTATTGATCCGGTCCATTGGACGGTCTAGGTAATAATACCATACTAGAAGATGCCGGTCTTCTGCTACGTGTGTGGGCACATGGGCCATACTTACCTTGAACATGGTAATGGGAAACATGATCAACAGTCCATGGAGTGGGGAGCATTCATGCTAGCACCACGTCCGGGAGAGAGGAGACAACAAAGCCAGAGTTCGATGGGGGTTCAGAGGGACAGAGCAACTTCTGCAAGGATGAACCCGGACCCGGAGGACGTTGATCTCAAGGACACGGGAACGAGTCCTATAAAAGCACTGGGAGGGCCGTCTGGAGACAAGTTTACAGGGCGGAAGAGATTAACATTTGATGAGGCGAATACAGACCCAGTGCCTCATGCAAGTTTACTGACGGGTCAGGCCCATGACACTCTGATCGACTTGTCGACTGCAATGGTGGTTCACGCACAGAGCAAGCTGACCACAGAGAAGGAAGGGGAGGACGGTGATACTTCATCGCATGACTCAAAGAGATCGAAGACGGGCAACACGGCTGTGATGGATGCCAGCCACAATTTACCGGCGAGCTCCGAGAAGGGGCTCGACCGGTCGCAATGAAAATCCTCGTGTGGAACTGCCGCGGGATGCGTAAGCCTGCGGCAGTTCGGGCGCTCTTGGGGATCCAAGAGCGAATAAAACCAGATGTGTTGTTCCTGTCTGAAACACACCTGGATAAGGCTAAGGCAGGAAAGTTGAGAAGGCGATTAGGTTTTGATGAGATGGAGGTTTCGGAAAGTGGTGGCAGAAGCGGGGGTTTGATCATGTTTTGGCATACAGTACTGGGAGTTTCTTCTCGAGATGCCCATTCAAATTACATAGATATACGGATCAAGGAGACATCAGCAGAGGGATGGCGTTTCACAGGTTTCTACGGTGAGCCAAGCAGTGACCGAAAGCATCTTTCGTGGGATTACTTGCGAGATCTGCAAGCTACGACCAACTTGCCATGGCTAGTGGCAGGTGATTTTAACAAAATTTTGCAAGCTAGCGAAAAGGAAGGAGGGGCTGCACGCCCTCAAAGATGTATGCAAGCCTTCAGTACTTCCTTAAGTGACTGTGAGCTCGACGATCTCGGCTATTCGGGCGACATCTTCAGCTGGCGTAGAGGGAGAATTCGTGAACGTCTCGACAGAGCAGTGGCAAATAGCTCTTGGGCTGATCTCTTTCCGGCTTACGGGGTTGTGAACGAATCTTTCAATAAATCGGACCACCGGCCGATTCTAATTGACACTGATTTTCAGCTTGGTTTACAGCCCAGGGGACCGACGGGACCGAGGAAATTTGAGGCTAGATGGCTCGCGGAAGAGGATGTGGAGGTGATAGTTCAAGCTGCCCGGGACCGTGCAAAAGCCAATGAAACCGAGCCCTATTCCCAGGTCACATGGGAAATTCCTGCATCCCTACATACTTGGGATAGAGAGACACTAAAAGGGCCCAGGACCCGTTTGAGGAAACTACAGAAACAGTTAAACGAGGTGCTTTCGGGGCCCTTGACGGACGAGGCTATGGCTCATCAACACGATTTACACATGCAAATTGAAAAACTGCTTGAGCAAGAGGAGATATATTGGATGCAGAGGGGACGCGCCGACTGGCTTTGTCGGGGCGATCAAAACACGGACTTCTTTCACCGTGCTGCTACTGGAAGGCGCAAGAAAAACTTCATTACAAAGTTGAAAGGAGCGTCAGGGGACTGGATTGAGGAGGAGAGCCAACTCAAGGGCCATGTGGCGCAATATTTTGAGGGACTGTTTTCCTCGGAAGTGCTAGAACCAGACCAAGCTGTCTTGGACAAGATTAAGGCTCGGGTATCTGCTGAGATGAATGAGGAATTAACAAGACCCTACTCCAGGGATGAAGTGAAGAGAGCTATGTATAACATCGGGGATCTTAAAGCACCAGGGCCTGATGGCTTACACGCGGTGTTTTATAAAAGGTTCTGTCATATAATTGGAGAGGATCTTATTGATGAAGTGCTGATGGCAGTTAACAACAGGAAGATACCTGAAGGATGGAACAACACTACAATAGTTCTCATCCCAAAGGTGGAAATCCCAGAAGTCATAACTCAGTTCCGCCCAATTAGCCTATGCAATGTGGTGTACAAGGTGATTTCAAAATTGCTAGCTAACAGAATGAAAAATCTGTTGCCAGAGCTTATTTCTCCTAATCAAAGTGCTTTCGTTCCCGGGCGTTTGATTACGGATAATTTCTTAGTTGCTTTCGAGACGTATCATGCCATCAAGAGGAAGAGAACCGGGAAGTTCGGAATCTGTGCGGTGAAACTTGACATGCACAAGGCCTATGACAAGGTCGAGTGGGTGTTCCTCGAGAGAGTCATGCTTCAGATGGGATTCACAGCGGACTGGGTGTCACTCATTATGGAGTGTGTACGGTCAGTCAAGTATCAAGTTCGTTTTGATAACTCTCTAACAGATTTCTTTGTTCCCTCTCGAGGCCTCTGTCAAGGAGACCCGCTATCACCTTATCTTTTCTGCTTTGTGCGGAGGGCCTCTCTAGCCTGCTGACCCATGAGGAGGAGATGGGAAACTTGATAGGGGTGAGAGTATGCCGGGATGCTCCGGCCGTATCTCACCTCCTCTTCGCGGATGACTCCCTCATCATGATGCGAGCAGACGCAAACAATGCAACAAGTCTTCGCCGAGCCCTTGATGATTACTGTGCCGCTTCGGGACAACTAGTCAGCGAGGCAAAATCGAGCATCTTCTTCAGCCCCTGTACGGCAGTGGAAGTACAGGCTGAGGTTTGCACAACATTGAACATTATGGCTGAGGCAATTACTGATAAGTACTTGGGACTGCCCCCGATTGTTGGGGTGGAGAGGACTGACTGTTTCCAACATATTGTTGATAGAATCTTGAACAGGATCAGAGGGTGGAAGGAGAAAAAGCTCTCCTTTGGAGGGAGAGAAGTGTTGCTGAAGGCCATCATCCAAGCTATTCCTTCATATGCTATGCAATGCTTTAAGCTTCCAAAACAAATTTGCAACGCTATAACAACAGCTATGTCTCAGTACTGGTGGGGAGATGAGGATGAGAAGAAACATATGCACTGGTTCGCGTGGTGGAAGATGTGCGTACCGAAGAGCAATGGAGGTATGGGATTTTGAGACGTACACTGCTTTAACATGGCTTTCCTAGCTAAGCAGTGCTGGAGACTGCTAGCAGAACCAGATTCTTTATGCGCCAGGGTACTGAGAGCTAAGTATTTTCCGGACGGCGACTTACTAAACTGTGCCCTCAAGAAAGGTAGCTCTTATACATGGCAGAGCTTGTGGAGTGGCATTCAGACTTTCAAAAAAGGCTATATATGGAGAGTGGGAGACGGCACACAAATAAGCATTTGGAATGATCCATGGGTGCCCAGCAGCCCAACTAGAAAGTTTATGATGCCACGAGGTAATACCCTACTCACGAAAGTTTCTGAACTTATGGACGTGGATAATGGAGTTTGGGATGAGCAACTCATCAGACATATATTTTGGCCCATTGATGCAAATCGAATTTTGAACATACCCCTGGCTACAGGGATGATGGAGGATTTTGTTTCTTGGCACTACAACAAGACTGGCATTTTCTCGGTCAGGACGGCTTATCACATGGAGTGGGACTATCAACATGGACGAAAGTTGAGACAAACGAATTCGGTATTGTCTTCAAGTACTAGTCCAGTTTGGCGCATTCTATGGAAGCTTCGAGTACCGGCAAAAATTAAAGTGCATGTATGGCGAGCTCTATATGGTGCCATTCCGTGCCGAGGGGTGTTGGCTAACCGACATATGATCACAACATCGGACTGCCCAGTTTGTGAAGCAGACTGTGAAAGTGTTCGCCATTCGTTCTTCAGATGCAACAGGGTAAAAGAGATTTGGACAAAGCTTGGGTTGATCTCTACGATAAATGAGCTATGTGAAACTGAATTGGAGGGCTCGTCGGTTCTTGGAGACCTGTTGCTAATGCCCAACGCCGCCATTCCATCGCTCCCGGGTGTTACCAGGAAGGAGCTTGTGGCGGTGGCTGTGTGGTATATCTGGTGGGAACGTCGGGGCTTTACCCACGGCGAGGCCCTGCGGGAGCCGGCTCGGTCGGCCCAAGCTATTGCCACTCTCACAAAAAACTTCATGAGATCAAGGAAGCAAGGGGTAACGCGGACAAAACGGCATGGATGGACCAGACCATCTGAGGGGTTTGTCAGTCTAAATGTTGATGCTTCCTTTGATGTAGACAGCGGAACTGGAGGAACGGGAGCCATCATTAGAGACTACACGCGAGCGTTCATTGCGGCGTCGTCGAGCAGTATCCCTTTTGCTGAAGACGCAGCAACGGCAGATGCTAGAGGTCTCAAAGATGGCTTGATCCTGGCGAACAACGTTGGGTGCAACAACGTGGAGATCCAAGCTGATTGCATGGAGGTGATTGAAACCATGTAGCAAGGAGGGAATTCGCTTGGCCCAGCGGCGCCGTATATGAAGAGTGTGCCTTTTTATGTCGTAATTTTACTTCTGTTAAGTTCTGTCATTGTCCTAGGTAGGCCAATATGGCGGCAGATTTGTTGGCTACAAAGTGGGAGCCCTCGAGAACTATAGTGTGGCAGACCGAGGCTCCAGATTTTATGCTTGATGTACTCTCAAACGATGTAGCCTTGTCTTCGCATGAAATATAAACCGCCATGATGGCATTTCCCTCAAAAAAAAATACCATACTAGAAGGACAGGCGCGCTTTGCTGCGCCTGTTTTTTTTTGTGAAGTTGTACTATAAGATGGAGAACGGCATTTTGGAGCTCGGCCTTCATGGAGGCTTTTTTTTACAAACATTCAAAATTCTTTTTTTTGTTTAAAAAAATTCTGGAAAAATTGTACAGGTATAAATGGATGTGATGTGTATGTGTGCAAAATTTTAGGGTGAAATACCTTGAGATGCGATCTATGCAAAAAGAACAAATTCATGTACTTTTGGGCTGAATAGTATCATGTGTTAAAAGGCCATAGATTTGTCTTTTCTGCGAAGTCCTCATTTCAACGTATTTCGTCCTGAAAATTTACACACATGTGTGTTATACCTCCATATATGTATGTATTTTTTACAGAAAATTTTTTTGCGAGGTTTTTACAGAATTTTTTGAAATGTAAAAATATGAAAATTATGGAATTTTGAACTTTTCAAAAATAAGCCTCCATGGAGGCTCAGCTCCAAAAGCAATTTTCGCATAAGATGCAGGTATGAGCCATATGTACGCTTCCCTGCGTTGTTATATTCTTCGTTTGAAGTTATCTTGTACAGTATGACCGAAACAACATTCTGGATTGTTCCCAGGATGTGGACGCGTAGCTAATCGTATGTATGTTCTGGTAAAGCAAAACAGCTACGCTGGTAAACATGTCCGTGTCCTGCATACAAGTGTGTTAATTAATCCATCAACATAGGGTATGTCTTGATTCCGTGCTTAGTTAGCTCCATGCCAGTTCAAGCTGGACCTGCATGGTTATCATTAGCACCAGCACTACCGAGGTGTTTGTTTCGCGCTACTGTAACGTAATCCGATTACAGCGTTAACAGGTCCTGCTAAATCGTGTTTGTTTCCCTTGCTCTGTAATCCGATAAGGCCTCCTTTGGTTCATAGGATATGAATTTTATAGGAATAGAAAAATCATAGGAAGTGAGATGACATGCATCTCAATTCCTATAAAGAAAGAGATGTCATTTGATGCATAAAATAGGAATTTTTTCATTGAGTCTAGGCTAATGTTTTTTTTCCTCCAAAATGTGAATGATTGATTCCTATCCTACATAGGAATATGAATCAATTCCTATAAACCAAAGGGCTTCAAAGGAATTTTTCCTTTGCAAATCCTATCCTATAGAGTTCCTACAAAATATCTACAAACCAAAAGAGGCCTAACATGGTATCAAATCCCAGCCTAATACAAAACTGAACCGCTGAAAATCTGTTGTAACAGATTACGCTGCAGCCATCTCCTCTCCGCACCAGATGCGATCGCACGAGCTATGCGGCCTCCTTCCTCGTTCCTCACGCGCGTCAAGGAAGCTTTGCCGACACTCTTTGTTTCCTCTCTGGCCTGTACATGAACACCATGTCGTCATGGCCGAAACTTGGTCGGAGGAGCAGATCGACGGCGAGGTGGTCGGAGCCTCGGACGGCTTCTCGACCATCGGCCAGCCTTGCATCGAACTGGAGGTCCAGTACGTGCATGTAGCGCCGGTCATGGCCTTGTCCAGCCGACGGAGGCATCGGCGTCGGCTCGTCGCTCCTCAGCGTGCCTGCGGCGCCTCATCTCCACCTTCAGCGGTTCAGCCTTGACGGCAGGTGGCCGCTCGCCGGGGCCGGCGATGGCAGCGGCCGTGGCGGCGCTCACTCACGCTCATACCGTCCGGGTACTCCGCCGCCATATCCAGCGGTGGCCCGCCACTGCCGGCCCAACGTTACAGCAGATAGCCAAACAAATTGTCTGTTTTGTCCATTCCGTTTACATTAACACTGTAAACTCATTACGTTTACGTTCGCGTAACCAATCCGGAACCAAACACCTCCTACATCTCATGCAAGCTTATGCTAGAGTATGTCTTCGCCTACAAGCCCAAAAATTTATCATCCTAATCATGATGCCACCCATTCTCAGTGCCATTGCTAGTAAATATGTTGTATACTCCTGGATTCACTCATACAAGTACCATCTTCTAGTCTTGTTCGAAAGATCAGTGTGTTTAAATATGCCCCCAACACTCCTAATGCACTGCACGCGTAGGTGTAACTTTCAATTAGCATTCCTCTCGTCCTCACACATGGTCCCATGCCCGTCGATTTGCAAGCTACTGGCTAGAAAAGAAAAGAAGAACAAAGGAGGCTGTACAATTTTTTCAGAAAACAACAACTGGATATATATTCAACATGCTAGAGGGCGAGGCGTCCTTTATGTAGAAGTACTAGCAGGTACTAATATGCGCACGCCACGCCGTAGAAGTGCCGATCATGACATTAGTTGCTACCTGCTACTCATTAGTTTTACATTTCTATCTGAGAGGCATAATGGTTGCAATACTGATTTTTACAAGCGAAAACAATGGATCACATCACCTATTTTAGGATGCACAAGAGGGTCCATCACGTATACATAAAATTGGCACAACGTTCTGGATTCAGAAGTAAGACATTCGAGTTAGACTAAAGCTCCATGATGGAGGTCTCAAATATTTCCTTATTACCAATATGGTGTTATTTCGTAAGCCAACGGACACACGTCAGTTTCACATAGTCGCGCTTGGGTTCCAAAAGTTCAATGAAATTAGGAAATACATTGGGCTACAATGATGAGTTATCCACATGCCATACTACTTTAGAAAATATCTCCAACATTGCACTCCGCTAACTCAAATGTGGTATGTTGGCATGAATACTTATCTCAAACACTATTACAACTTTTCCAGAAATAAACTTGAAGCATAGTTACTTCATTGATATGTTGGCATGAATTACCACAATCCACCTTGCGGATTAGATGCACATTCACCCGTGCTACAGCTAGCTCTTAAGAGCATGGTTAACAGTATAGTCGGTTGTTGGCTATATGTTGTAACTATGCCGTAGAGGCAATAATAAAGTTGTTATTATTATATTTCTATGTTAATAATTAAGTTTATATTTCTATTTTGTAATTGCAATAGTACTCAAATTTGAGATTCAGAGGAAAAAACCCAGTTGCATGTGCGGAAAGATACACATCAAGCATATCCCATGTTAGGCCTCTTGACTTGCCCATGTATTGTTGATGGTTTTCTTTTTCTTTTTTGCACAGTCCCCATTTCAACATTTTTTTTTAGCATCAGTACAGACACAAGCGCTCATATACACGCGCATACACTCACCCCTATGAACGCACATACGCACACCCTACCCCTATGAACGCCTCCGAGAGACTGAGCCGGCATATCATCTTGAGATTTACGAAGTCACCGTAGACGCCTCGTCGTCGACGGGAACGTCTCCTTATTTCAACATATTTCGTCCTGAAAATTTACACACATGTGTGTTATACCTCCATATATGTCTGTATTTTTTACAGAATTTTTTGAAATGTAAAAATATGAAAATTATGGAATTTTGAACTTTTCAAAAATCAGCCTCCATGAAGGCCCAGCTCCAAAAGCAATTTTCGAATAAGATGCAGGTATGAGCCATATCTACGCTTCGCTGCGTTGTTATATTCTTCGTTTGAAGTTATCTTGTACAGTATGACCGAAACAACATTCTGGATTGTTCCCAGGATGTGGACGCGTAGCTAATCGTATGCATGTTCTGGTAAAGCAAAATAGCTACGCTGGTAAACATGTCCGTGTCCTGCATACAAGTTTGTTAATTAATCCATCAACATAGGGTCTGTCTTGATTCCGTGTTTAGTTAGCTCCAGGCCAGTTCAAGTTGGACCTGCATGGTTATCATTAGCACCAGCACTACATCTCATGCAAGCTTATGCTAGAGTATGTCTTCGCCTACAAGCCCAGAAATTTATCATCCTAATCATGATGCCACCCATTCTCAGTGCCATTGCTAGTAAATATATTGTATACTCCTGGATTAACTCATACAAGTACCATCTTCTAGTCTTGGTCGAAAGATCTCTGTATTTAAATATGCCCCCAACACTCCTAATGCACTGCACGCGTAGGCAGTGGCGGACCCACCAATGGGGCGAGCTGGGGCGGCCGCCCCGGGTCGCTGGCGGCGAAAGATGGACCCCCACGTACGTATGTTCCTCCGGCGGCCGTCACAACGATCAGGAAAGGCAGCGGCGGCGGCGTCTCTGTTCGTGCGCAGCGAGGCGAGCGATCGAAGCAGTAAGAGATAGGAAAGAGATTTGGGCCGGTCAGCCGGTGTACTGGGCTATTTTCTATGGGCCCAAATAGATGTCTCTCCACTAAGTGTATTGGGCCGGTGTGCAGAGTCTCCATCTCCATCGATCCAAAATCCACCGATCCAGAAATCCATCGATCTATCCCCTCCCTCTGCACGACCTAACTGCTCGCTGCTCGCTACTGCAGTGCTGCGCCACCGCCGGAGCCCAGAGTCCAGGCCGCCAGGGGTACCCGGGCGCGGGCGACGGCGACTGCATCTGCTCCCTCCTGCATCGACAGGAGAGGGGGCTGGACCAGTGGGGGCCGCGGTGTGGGGCGGTGCTGGTGCTTGAGGTCGGGCCAGCGGCGGGGGGCGACAATGGGGGGTGGTGCCGGTGATGGATTCCGGCGACGAGATGGATTCCGGCGAAGAAGTGGATTGAATAGGCATAGCTGCTGCTGCCGAGCTCGAAGAAGCTGAGGCTGAGGCAGCTGCTGTCGAAGATGCAGAGGCAGTAGCTTCGGCGGCCAGAGCCAAACGAAAGCGACCACATGACTCCGACGATTGGCAGGTATCCTCTTCTACTCTTCTTGTATCCTTCCTTTACCGCTTCCTTTGATATGTTAGTAAGTTTGTTGGAAACTTGGAATGTTGAATTACAAATAGCCATGGGTAGTTAGCAGTAACAAGACACTTAGTTTTGGTGCCATTTGATGTTGTAGGGCATTCCTCCGGCATTTAATTTAGCTGATGTGGATCCTGATCCTGGCACGCGTAAGCAAATTGAAGAGTATGCAACTCCAGAAATTAGAGATGAAATGAGAAGGGCATATTTGTCGAAAGGTGTGGGACGTTTGTATGGTCATGATTTTCCTCGTACTCATTTAGGAAAAGATTGGCGGAACTTCAAAGCATTGGTGACAAGTTTGGCCATGATGTCTTCACTAAGAAAGGGTTCAAAAATTGGAAGAAGGCATTGGAAATATTCAATGCTCATGTAGGTGGACCAAACAGTGCTCACAACAATGCTAGAAGACGGTGTGAAGATTTTAAAAACCAAAAGCAAAGTGTGTCATATGCAATGACTTGTCATGTTGAGAAATCACATATTGAGTATGAAGAGCGTTTGAGGGCTGTTGTAGGTGTGGTAAGGTTTCTTGTCTCTCAAGGTCTAGCTTTTCGTGGGCACGATGAGACTACCACTTCCATGAACAAGGGTAATTTCCTTGAGATGTTGGATTGGTATGCAGAAAGATGCAAAGATGTAGCAGATGTGGTCCATAAAAATGCTCCTGGCAATCATCAATTGACTTGCCATAAAATCCAAAAACAAATAGTACAAGCATGTGCCGAAGTGACTACAAAAGTGATAATGAATGAGCTTTGTGAAAGTAATTTCTCTCTACTTGTTGATGAGTCTCGTGATGTATCGGTTAGAAAGCAAATGGCTGTGATTGTGAGGTTAGTCATTTGTCATGATTGTTCTAATTCTGAATGTAAATACTCTACCCTCGCATGCTTGTTTTAATTTTATATTTTGTTGCTTGCAGGTTCGCGAACCAAAAAGGGGAGTCTTTGGAAAGATTGCTTGGTGTTGAACATGTTCTTGATACTACATCTGCTTCTTTGAAAAGATCTTTGGATGCAATGTTTCTTAAACATAATTTATCCATGTCTAGATTGAGAGGACAAGGATATGATGGTGCGTCAAATATGCGTGGAGAACTTAATGGTTTGAAGAAATTGGTGCTAGATGTCAACCCATATGCTTTTTATGTGCATTGTTTTGCCCACCAACTTCAATTGGTGGTTGTTGCTGTTGTCAAGGGAGTTCTAGCTGTTAGTGATTTCTTTGGCCATACAAATAAGATTGTCAATATGGTTAGTGCTTTTTAGTTCTTATGGCTTATGGTTATTTGCAAATCCAAATAGTATGTATCTCACCATTATAAAATACTAACCACACTTACTCTTTTCTTGTAGGTAAGCGCCTCATGTAAAAGGAAAGGTGCATTGTTGCAGAAGCATCATGACAAGCTGGTTGTGCAATTAGAGCATGGGGAGATTTTGTCAGGAAAAGGCCAGCATCAAGAGACAAGTTTAGCAAGACCCGGTGATACACGATGGGGGTCACACCACAAGACTCTAATCAGGATCTATCAAATGTGGGATTCTGTGGTTGAAGTGCTACATGGTATTTCTCTTGATGGAGTAGATGCAGATGATAGAGGTTTGGCTTCTGGCTTTATGATAAACATGGAAACTTTTGAATTTGTTCTTATCTTGCATTTGATGCTTCGAGTGCTTGGTTTAACCAATGATTTGTCACAAGCATTGCAACAAAAAGATCATAATATAGTCTGTGCTATGAATATGATTGTGTCAGTGAAAAGTCTATTACAAAAGTTGAGAGATGATGGATGGGAGCCTCTCTTGATATCCACTACTAACTTTTGTGCTGCAAGAAATATAATAGTGCCCAATATGGATGATAACATTTCAGCAAGGGGTTACCCAAGAAGATCACGCAAAATGGTTACTTGTCTCCATCATTACAAGGTAACTATATTCAATGAGGTGTTGGACAGAAATATAGTTGAGATGAATAATCGATTTAGTGAAACTTCTACACGCTTGTTGAAGTGCATTGCTTGCCTTGATCCTAGAGACTCATTTAGCAACTTTGATCATGATAAGCTAGTTGAGCTTGCAAATATTTACTCTATCGATTTCTCTTCACAAGAGCGCTATCTGTTGACCGATCAACTCAACATATATATTGATGTGATGAAAAGAAGTACTGAATTCTTGGCTTGCGATAGTTTGAGTTCTCTTGCTTGCATGTTGGTTCAAAGTAGACAACATCTGGTATTTCCATTGGTTTATCGGCTCATCAGACTTGCATTGACATTACCGGTGGCAACTGCGTCAGTTGAAAGGGTTTTCTCAGCCATGAATATTATAAAGACATATTTTTGAAACAAGATGAGTGACGATTGGCTTAATGATTTGATGGTTTGCTTTGTTGAGCGTGAGATATTTGCTAAAATTAGTGATAAAGAGTTCATGATTCATTTTCATGCCTTGAAGAGTCGTCGAGGTCATCTACCTCCACAACCCCGTGTTCATTGTGCAATTACATCTTAAAGGTATACTAGTACTGTCACCCAGCTACCATTTAGTACTGTTACCCTTAGATGACCATATCAAAATGTGCAACTCTCATCACACTTGTGCTAATGCATCATAATTTTGTAGGTCTCATTTGGAACTTCAAATTATGGTATCATATTGTGGCATAAGTGAGCATTTGAAGCGACAACGGTCCACGTTAGTACTAGTTTTTAAGAGACATTTTGTTCTTTTGTTGTTGAATGCTATGAGATTTGGTCGAATAGAGTTGCATTTGTGGGGAAAAAATAGACTTTAAATGTTCGCCCCAGCTAACTTCAATTCCTGGGTCCGCCACTGCGCGTAGGTGTAACTTTCAATTAGCATTCCTCTCGTCCTCACGCATGGTCCCATGCCCGTCCATTTGCAAGCTACTGGCTAGAAAAGAAAAGAAGAACAAAGGAGGCTGTACAATTTTTTCAGAAAGCAACAACTGGATATATATTCAACATGGTAGAAGGCCAGGCGTCCTTTATGTAGAAGTACTAGCAGTAATATGCTCACGCCACGCCGTAGAAGTGCCGATCATGACATTAGTTGCTACCTGCTACTCATTAGTTTTACATTTCTATCTGAGAGGCATAATGGTTGCAATACTGATTTTTAAAGGAGAAAACAATGGATCACATCACCTATCTTAGGATGCACAAGAGGGTCCATCACATATACATAAAATTGGCACAACTTTCTGGATTCTGAAGTAAGACATTCGAGTTAGACTAAAGCTCCATGATGGAGGTCTCAAATATTTCCTTATTACCAATACGTGTTATTTCGTAAGCCAACGGACATGAGTCAGTTTCACATAGTCGCGCTTGGGTTCCAAAAGTTCAATCAAATTAGGAAATACATTGGGCTACAATGATGAGTTATCCACATGCCATACTACTTTAGAAAATATCTCAAACATTGCACTCCGCTAACTCAAATGTGGTATGTTGGCATGAATACTTATCTCAAACATTATAACAACTTTTCCTGAAATAAACTTGAAGCATAGTTAGTTCAGCGATATGTTGGTATGAATTACCACAATCCACTTCCAGATTAGATGCACATTCACCCGTGCTACAGCTAGCTCTTAAGAGCATGGTTAACAGTATAGTCGGTTGTTGGCTATATGTTGTAACTATGCCTTAGAGGCAATAATAAATTTGTTATTATTCAATTTCTATGTTAATACTTAAGTTTATATTTCTATTTTGTAATTGCAATGGTACTCAAATTTGAGATTCAGAGGAAAACCCAGTTGCATGTGCGGAAAGATACACATCAAGCATATCCCAAGTCAGTCCTCTTGACTTGCCCATGCATTGTTGATGGTTCTATTTTTCTCACCAGGACATTGTTAATGTAATAAGGATGCTAAAAATAATGGGAACACATTGATGTTTATAGACCCAAGTTATGGAATACTGCAAGATCACATCGTTAGTATGTTGTCGGTATTTTTGTATAAAGTGTTAACGATTACTTTGGTCCTTAGACCATGAAAATATCCTTTACCCATATACCATATGGTCACTTTAGGGTTATCTAACGTCGCCGTAACTAGGTTATTATAATGGTGTCTTTTGGGTATACCGGAAAGTATGCTGTGGTGTTCGATATGTCAAGACTGAGACTTGCTCCTCCGGGCATGGTGAGATGCACTCTGAGCCAACTTGGTATTTGGATGGCCATCACTTGGACAAGCATAGCAACGAAGGTGTTAGTCACGGGGACATCAGAATACAAGAACAAGAAAAGAGTACAAACCGGTAACAAGAATAATAAGGAATAGTGATCAAAGTGTTGATCATAGGGATACCATAGAAGTGTTGCCTCGGATTTGTAACTTAGCGTGAAGAAAAACAAACTTTATATGATAATGGAATGTTCTTTCGTAAAGATCTTCATTGATGGGTTGGAATTGTTATTGGTGTTCTTATTGCTTTAATAATTATTGACCAGAAGGTCTTTCAGACATGCCCACATATTATCTAACATGCAGGGTCATATTCTTACTGACTAGTAGTATGTACGAAAACTAGGAGATAATGAAGACTAAGAGAATGGGTTTTCAAAGTGTGGCAAATGATCTTAGAAGTGTTTCAGAAGGTTTGGGAAGAGTCACGGAAGGCCCCCGAAATTATCAAAAGGCTACGAAAGCTTTCAGAAGAGTCTGAAAGGTTTCAGAACCTTCCAAAAAAAAATTGGAGGGCCCCTAGTGTTGCATTACCTCTAAATCGGTTTGCGTGGATACCTCGAAGGAGTTGTCTTCTTCAACACATACACTAAATACTTCGAGCGAGACAATACATTATGCTTCTTGCTCTCGATGGATCATTCTTGAGAAATTCCCGAGAATGGAAGGTGTAACCTAGATGCAATCAGTGAGCATCATCAACTCTTCTTCCGCTACTTCTGTTGCGTGATTACTAGTGTGATGATCGTTCCTTGTACCTCCACAGTGTTTTTGGTTGTGATCGTGCGCGAATATACATGACCAAACTCAACCTCCTATAAAATTTCTTGGAGCCCGTGCTACAACTGGTAATGTACACACCAGATCTCCTCTCTCCTCTTCTCCCTCCTTGAACTAAGAATAAATATTTAAATTCTTAGAACTTGCTTACATCACCTGATTATATATGCTCTAACCTGTTTCTCTTCTCTCTCTCTTCCAAATTAATAATAATATTTAAACTCTTATAATTCACTTACATCACCTTTTTATACTTGCTCTTAACTTTATGTCTGTCGTTCGTCCACCACAAGTCAATAAATCTCACAGTTGTCCTTATGATCATCACCTACACTTCTCATGTGCAACATATCTTTTCTTGGCCAAAATATAGTGAAATCATTATTAAACTCACATGGACATGTCATACACTTTATTAACTCTTAACCTGCAAAAGAAATTACTCATTCAAGACTACCTAGCTACTCGAGTGTGTCTCCTATGATAAATACCTTATATATAAGTGTTGGGGAACGTAGTATTTTTCAAAAATTTCCTACGATCACGCAAGATCTATCTACTAGATGCATAGCAACGAAAGGGGAGAGTGTGTCTACGTACCCTCGTAGACCGAAAGCGGAAGCGTTTATCAACGCGGTTGATGTAGTCGTGCACCTTCACGATCCGTCCCGATCTAGTACCGAACGTACGGCACCTCCGCGTTCAGCACACGTTCAGCTCGATGACGTCCTCGCCTTCTTGATCCAGCAAGACGGGCGAAGTAGTAGATGAGTTCCGGCAGCACGACGGCGTGGTGACGGTTGTTGATGAAGAACAATCTCTGCAGGGCTTCGCCAAGCACTACAGAAACTAGACGGAGGATAAACTAGAGGGTCGGGGTAGCCGGCACACGGCTTGGTGTATCTTGATGTGTCTTGGGTGCTAGCCCTACCCCTCTATTTATATGTTGAGCCTTGGGGTCGAAACTTGGAGTAAAAGCCTTCACAAAGTCGGTTTCACCCGAAAGGTAAGAGTCCTTCTCGGACTCCAGGGCCAGACGCCAGGGTTCCCGGTGTCTGGACCCAGACGCCAGGGACCCTGGCGTCTGGCCCCTGGACTCCGCAAAACTTCCTTTTGCGTTTTCCAAAAACCTTGTGTGCTTTCCCTTTTGGCCCAAATAACGTGTTCTCGTACCCAAACACTTCGGGAAACATCCGGAACCTCTTCCGGTAAATTCCGGAACCCTTCCGGAGGTCAAACACTATTATATCATATATTAATCCTTATCTCCGGACCATTCCGGAGTTCCTCGTCATGTCCGTGATCATATCCTGGACTCCGAATAACATTCGGTCACCAACATACATAACTCATTAAATACTATATCGTCAACGAACGTTTAAGCGTGCGGACCCTACGGGTTCGAGAACTATGTAGACATGACCGAGACATCTCTCCGGTCAATAACCAATAGCGGAACCTGGATGCCCATATTGGCTCCTACATATTCTACGAAGATCTTTATCGGTCGAACCGCATAACAACATACGTTGTTCCTTTTGTCATCGGTATGTTACTTGCCCGAGATTCGATCGTCGGTATCACTATACCTAGTTCAATCTCGTTACCGGCAAGTCTCTTTACTCGTTTCGTAACACATCATCTCGTGACTAACTCATTAGTCTTTTGCTTGCAAGGCTTATTATGATGTGTGTTACCGAGAGGGCCCAGAGATACCTCTCCGACACTCGGAGTGACAAATCCTAATCTTGATCTATGCCAACACCACGAATACTTTCGGAGACACCTGTAGAGCATCTTTATGATCACCCAGTTACGTTGTGACGTTTGATAGCACACAAGGTGTTCCTACGGTATTCGGGAGTTGCATAATCTCATAGTCATAGGAACATGTATAAGTCATGAAGAAAGCAATAGCAGTTAAACTAAACGATCATAGTGCTATGCTAACGGATGGGTCTTGTCCATCACATCATTCTCCTAATGATGTGATCCCGTTGATCAAATGACAACTCATGTCTATGGTTAGGAAACATAACCATCTTTGATCAATGAGCTAGTCTAGTAGAGGCATACTAGGGACATACTGTTTTGTCTATGTATCCACACATGTACTAAGTTTCCGGTTAATACAATTCTAGCATGAATAAAAGACATTTATCATGATATAAGGAAATACAAATAACATCTTTATTATTGCCTCTAGGGCATATTTCCTCCAGTCTCCCACTTGAACTAGAGTCAATAATGTAGCTCACATCGCCATGTGATTTAATACTGATAGTTCACATCGTTATGTGAATAACACCCATAGTTCACATCGCCATGTGACTAACACCCGAAGGGTTTACTAGAGTCAATAATCTAGTTCACATTGTTATGTGATTAATACCCAAGAGTAATAAGGTGTGATCATGTTTTTGCTTGTGAGAGAAGTTTAGTCAACGGGTCTGTCACATTCAGATCCGTATGTATTTCGCAAATTTCTATGTCTACAATGCTCTGTATAAAGCTACTCTAGCTAATTGCTCCCACTTTCAATATGTATCTAGATTGATACTTAGAGTCATCTGAATTTAGTGTCAAAGTTTGCATCGGCGTAACCCTTTACGACGAACTCTTTATCACCTCCATAATTGAGAAACATTTCCTTAGTCATCCAGTTACTAAGGATAATTTTGACCGCTGTACAGTGATCTACTCCTGGATCACTATTGTACCCCTTTGACAATTTCATGGCAAGGTACACCACATGTTTGGTACACAGCATGGCATACTTTATAGAACCTATGGCTGAGGCATAGGGAATGACTTTCATTCTCTCTATATTTTTCTGCCGTGGTCTGGCTTTGAGTCTTACTCAACTTCATACCTTGTAAAACAGGCAAGAACCCTTTCTTTGACTGATCCATTTTGAACTTCTTCAAAATCTTATCAAGGTATGTGCTTTGTGAAAGTCCAGTTAAGCGTCTTGATCTATCTCTATAGATTTTGATGCCTAATATGTAAGCAGCTTCTCCGAGGTCTTTCATCGAAAAACTTTTATTCAAGTATCCTTTTATGCTATCCAGAAATTCTATATCATTTCCAATCAACAATACATCATTTACATATAATATTAGAAATGCTACAGAGCTCCCACTCACTTTCTTGTAAGTACAGGCTTCTCCAAAAGTCTGTATAAAAACCATATGCTTTGATCACCTCATCAAAGCGTATATTCCAACTCCGAGATGCTTGCACCAATCCATAGATGGATCGCTGGAGCTTGCACATTTTGTTAGCACCTTTAGGATTGACAAAACCTTCTGGTTGCATCATATACAAGTCTTCTTTAATAAATCCATTAAAGAATGCAGTTTTGTTATCCATTTGCCAGATAAAATGCAGCAATTGCTAACATGATTCAGACAGACTTAAGCATCGCTACGGGTGAGAAAGTCTCATCGTAGTCAACTCCTTGAACTTGTCGAAAACCTTTTGCAACAAGTCGAGCTTTGTAAACAGTAATATTACCGTCTGCGTCGGTCTTCCTCTTGAAGATCCATTTATTTTCGATGGCTTGCCGATCATCGGGCAAGTCAACCAAAGCCCACACTTTGTTCTCATGCATGGATCCTATCTCAGATTTCATGGCTTCAAGCCATTTTCCGGAATCTGGGCTCATCATCGCTTCCTCATAGTTCGTAGGTTCATCATGGTCTAGTAACATGATTTCCAGAACTGGGTTGCCGTACCACTCTGGTGCGGAACGTACTCTGGTTGATCTACGACGTTCAGCAGAAACTTGATCCTGAAGTTTCATGATCATTATCATTAACTTCCTCACTAATTGGTGTAGGAATCACTGGAACAATTTCCTGTGATGTACTACTTTCCGATTGGGGAGAAGGTACAATTACCTCATCAAGTTCTACTTTCCTCCCACTCACTTCTTTCGAGAGAAACTCCTTCTCTAGAAAGGATCCATTTTTAGCAACGAATATCTTGCCTTCGGATCTGTGATAGAAGGTGTACCCAACAGTCTCTTTTGGGTATCCTATGAAGATTTACTTCTCCGGTTTGGGTTCGAGCTTATCATGTTGAAACTTTTTCACATGAGCATCGCAGTCCCAAACTTTAAAGAAATGACAACTTTGGTTTCTTGCCAAACCATAGTTCATAAGGTGTCGTATCAACGGATTTAGATGGTGCCCTTTTTAACGTGAGTGTAGCTGTCTCTAATGCATGACCCCAAAACGATAGTGGTAAATCGGTAAGAGACATCATAGATCGCACCATATCCAATAAAGTATGGTTATGACGTTCGGACACACCATTATGCTGTGGTGTTCCGGGTGGCGTGAGCTGTGAAACTATTCCACATTGTTTCAAATGAAGACCAAACTCGTAACTCAAATATTCTCCTCCACGATCAGATCGTAGAAACTTTATTTTCTTGTTACGATGATTCTTTACTTCACTCTGAAATTCTTTGAACTTTTCAAAAGTTTCAGACTTGTGTTTCATTAAGTAGATATACCCATATCTGCTCAAATCATCAGTGAAGGTCAGTAAATAACGATACGCGCCGCGAGCATCAACACTCATTGGTCCGCATACATCAGTATGTATGATTTCCAACAAATATGTTGCTCGCTCCATAGTTCCGGAGAACGGAGTTTTAGTCATCTTGCCCATGAGGTATGGTTCGCAAGCACCAAGTGATTCATAATCAAGTGATTCCAAAAGTCCATCATTATGGAGTTTCTTCATGCGTTTTACACCAATATGACTTAAACGGCAGTGCCACAAATAAGTTGCACTATCATTATTAACCTTGCATCTTTTTGGCTTCAATATTATGAATATGTGTATCATACGATCGAGATCCAATAAACTATTTTTCATTGGGTGTATGACCATAGAAGGTTTTATTCATGTAAACAGAACAACAATTATTCTCTAACTTACATGAATAACCGTATTGCAATAAACATGATCAAATCACATTCATGCTCAACACAAACACCAAATAACAGTTATTTAGGTTCAACACTAATCCCGAAAGTATAGGGAGTGTGCGATGATGATCATAACAATCTTGGAACTGCTTCCAATATACATCGTCACTTCATCCTTTAACTAGTTTATGTTCATTATGCAACTCCCATTTCGAGTTACTACTCTTTAGCAACTAAACCAGTATCAAATACCGAGGGGTTGCTATGAACACTAGTAAAATACACATCAATAATATGTATATCAAATATACCTTTGTTCACTTTGCCATCCTTCTTATCCGCCAAGTATCTAGGGCAATTCCACTTCCAGTGACCATTTCCTTTGCAGTAGAAGCACTTAGTTTCAGGCTTGAGTTTAGCTTTGGGTTTCTTCATGGGAGTGACAACTTGCTTGTCATTCTTCTTGAAGTTCCCTTTCTATCCCGTTTGCCCTTTACTTGAAACAAGTGGTCTTATTAACCATCAATACTTGATGTTCTTTCTTGATTTCTACCTTCGCCGATTTCAGCATTGCGAAGAGCTTGGGAATTACCTTCGTCATCCCTTGCATATTATAGTTTATCACGAAGTTCTACTAACTTGGTGATAGTGACTAGAGAATTTTGTCAATTACTTTCTTAACTGGAAGATTAACCCCCACTTGATTAAAGTAATTGTAGTACCCAGACAATCTGAGCACATGCTCACTGGTTGAGCTATTCTCCTCCATCTTGTAGGCAAAGTACTGTCAGAGGTCTTATACCTCTCGACACGGGCATGAGTATGAAATACTAATTTCAATTCTTGGAACATCTTATATGCTCCATGGCGTTCAAAACGTTTTTGAAGTCCCGGTTCTAAGCCGTAAAGCATGGTGCACTTAAACTATCAAGTAGTCATCATATCGAGCTTTTGTCAAAACGTTCATAACGTCTACATCTGCTCCTGCAATAGGTCTGTCACCTAGCGGTGCATCAAGGACATAATTCTTCTGTGCAGCAATGAGGACAAACCTCAGATCACGGAACAATTCCGCATCATTGCTACTAACATCTTTCAACTTGGTTTTCTCTAGGAACATATGAAAAATAAACGGGGAGCAACATCGCGAGCTATTGATCTACAACATAGATATGCTAATACTACCAGGACTAAGTTCATGATAAATTAAAGTTCAATTAATCATATTACTTAAGAACTCCCACTTAGATAGACATCCCTCCGGTCATCTAAATGATCACGTGATCCAAATCAACTAAACCATGTCCGATCATCACGTGAGATGGAGTAGTTTCAATGGTGAACATCTTATGTTGATCATATCTACTATATGATTCACGCTCGACCTTTCGGTCTCCAGTGTTCCGAGGCCATATCTGTATATGCTAGGCTCCTCAAGTTTAACCCGAGTATTCTGCGTGTGCAAAACTGGCTTACACCCGTTGTATTTGAACGTAGAGCTTATCACACCCGATCATCACGTGGTGTCTCGGCACGACGAACTTTCGCAACGGTGCATACTCAGGGAGAACACTTATACCTTGAAATTTAGTAAGGGATCATCTTATAATGCTACCGTCGTTCTAAGCAAAATAAGAAGCATAATAAGATAAACATCACATGCAATCAAAATATGTGACATGATATGGCCATCATCATCTTGTGCTTTTGATCTCCATCTTCAAAGCACCGTCATGATCACCTTCGTCACCGGCTTGACACCTTGATCTTCATCGTAGCATCGTTGTCGTCTCGCCAACTATTGCTTCCACGACTATCGCTACCGCTTAGTGATAAAGTAAAGCAATTACATGGCGATTGCATTTCATACAATAAAGCGACAACCATATGGCTCCTGCCAGTTGCCGATAACTTTACAAAACATGATCATCTCATACAAAACCGTATAACTCATCATGTATTGACCGTATCACATCACAACATGCCCTGCAAAAACAAGTTAGATGTCCTCTACTTTGTTTGTTGCAAGTTTTACGTGGCTGCTACGGGCTTAGCAAGAACCGTTCTTACCTACGCATACAAAACCACAACGATGTTTCGTCAAGTATGTGTTGTTTTAACCTTCACAAGGACCGGGCGTAGCCACACTTGATTCAGCTAAAGTGAGAGAGACAGACACCCGCCAGTCACCTTTAAGCAACGAGTGCTCGTAACGGTGAAACCAGTCTCGCGTAAGCGTACGCGTAATGTCGGTCCGGGCCGCTTCATCTCACAATACCGCCGAAGCAAAGTATGACATGCTGGTAAGCAGTATGACTAGTATCGTCCACAATCTCATTGTGTTCTACTCGTGCATATCATCTACGCATAGACCTGGCTCTGATGCCACTGTTGGGGAACGTAGTATTTTTCAAAAATTTCCTACGATCACGCAAGATCTATCTACTAGATGCATAGCAACGAAAGGGGAGAGTGTGTCTACGTACCCTCGTAGACCGAAAGCGGAAGCGTTTATCAACGCGGTTGATGTAGTCGTGCACCTTCACGATCCGTCCCGATCTAGTACCGAACGTACGGCACCTCCGCGTTCAGCACACGTTCAGCTCGATGACGTCCTCGCCTTCTTGATCCAGCAAGACGGGCGAAGTAGTAGATGAGTTCCGGCAGCACGACGGCGTGGTGACGGTTGTTGATGAAGAACAATCTCTGCAGGGCTTCGCCAAGCACTACAGAAACTAGACGGAGGATAAACTAGAGGGTCGGGGTAGCCGGCACACGGCTTGGTGTATCTTGATGTGTCTTGGGTGCTAGCCCTACCCCTCTATTTATATGTTGAGCCTTGGGGTCGAAACTTGGAGTAAAAGCCTTCACAAAGTCGGTTTCACCCGAAAGGCAAGAGTCCTTCTCGGACTCCAGGGCCAGACGCCAGGGTTCCCGGCGTCTGGACCCAGACGCCAGGGACCCTGGCGTCTGGCCCCTGGACTCCGCAAAACATCCTTTTGCGTTTTCCAAAAACCTTGTGTGCTTTCCCTTTTGGCCCAAATAACGTGTTCTCGTACCCAAACACTTCGGGAAACATCCGGAACCTCTTCCGGTAAATTCCGGAACCCTTCCGGAGGTCAAACACTATTATCTCATATATTAATCTTTATCTCCGGACCATTCCGGAGTTCCTCGTCATGTCCGTGATCATATCCTGGACTCCGAATAACATTCGGTCACCAACATACATAACTCATTAAATACTATATCGTCAACGAACGTTTAAGCGTGCGGACCCTACGGGTTCGAGAACTATGTAGACATGACCGAGACATCTCTCCGGTCAATAACCAATAGCGGAACCTGGATGCCCATATTGGCTCCTACATATTCTACGAAGATCTTTATCGGTCGAGCCGCATAACAACATACGTTGTTCCTTTTGTCATCGGTATGTTACTTGCCCGAGATTCGATCGTCGGTATCACTATACCTAGTTCAATCTCGTTACCGGCAAGTCTCTTTACTCGTTCCGTAACACATCATCTCGTGACTAACTCATTAGTCTTTTGCTTGCAAGGCTTATTATGATGTGTGTTACCGAGAGGGCCCAGAGATACCTCTCCGACACTCGGAGTGACAAATCCTAATCTTGATCTATGCCAACACCACGAATACTTTCGGAGACACCTGTAGAGCATCTTTATGATCACCCAGTTACGTTGTGACGTTTGATAGCACACAAGGTGTTCCTACGGTATTCGGGAGTTGCATAATCTCATAGTCATAGGAACATGTATAAGTCATGAAGAAAGCAATAGCAGTTAAACTAAACGATCATAGTGCTATGCTAACGGATGGGTCTTGTCCATCACATCATTCTCCTAATGATGTGATCCCGTTGATCAAATGACAACTCATGTCTATGGTTAGGAAACATAACCATCTTTGATCAATGAGCTAGTCTAGTAGAGGCATACTAGGGACATACTGTTTTGTCTATGTATCCACACATGTACTAAGTTTCCGGTTAATACAATTCTAGCATGAATAAAAGACATTTATCATGATATAAGGAAATACAAATAACATCTTTATTATTGCCTCTAGGGCATATTTCCTTCAATAAGCCAGCCAACTCTATACATGTACGCCCTAGAAAAGACTCACACCGATCCCACAACTCGTCTTGTATTTAGAGTTGGCAAATACATATCACTAGTAGAAAACAGGGCATTGGTCCAGCCCATTAGCCCCGGTTCAATCTAGAACCGGGTCCAATGGGGGTACTGGACCCGGTTCGTGAGCCCAGGGGGCCGGCCGGGCCACGTGGGCCATTGGTCCCGGTTCGTCTGGACCTATTGGTCCCGGTTGGAGCTAAAAACCGGGACCAATGGCTCTTGCTCCTGGCCCACCACTATTTGTCCCGGTTGGTGTTATGAACCGAGACCAAAGGCACCCCTTTAGTCCCGGTTTGTAGCACCAACCGGGACCAGTGAGTTGCCTATATATACCCCCTCACTCAAGAGCAGAGCTCACTGCTCTGTTTTTTTTTCTGGCCGAGGGGGAGAGGGTTTAGTGGTGCTCTAGCTCACCTCCTATGCACACAAAGTGTTCGGTGGAATGCTCGAGCCACACTAGTTAAGCTTTTCTCCTCTCGAAGCTCTATTTTCTCCGAGATTTGTCTAGGTTTAGCGGTCCGTCACGTCCCGTCCCCGTCTTCGCCGCCGTCGATCGCCCCCGCCGATCTCGTCACCGGCACCACCGTGGTGAGCCTCTTGTTATGTCCATGCTTTTCTTACTTTTATTATTGCTTTAGATAGATATTTGTCTAATTTTCTTACGTTTATTATTGCTTGTTATTATATAGTGCGATGGTTTTGATATCCGCCCACGTGGGATCTCGTCCGGTCTACGATTCGGATGTGGTATATTATCTTTAATTTATAACTATTTGTTTTAGTGTTTATGATAGTTATGCCGACCAACCTGACATGCATAGATGTTTTATTATGTCTAGGAGGTAGTTGAACCGGAAATTCCAACCGACCCTCTTGTGGAGAGGTTAAATTTAGTTGAAGAGGAAAACATTTCGTTAAAGAAAAAATTGGAAAAAATGGAGGAGGAGAAGATGGAGTTGGAGTTGCATGTTGAGGAAGTTATCGATGATCACAAGATCAAGATGGACTCTATTGTCGAGAGGTTAAATTTAGTTGAAGAAGAAAACAAATTCTTGAAGGAAAAAATAAAAAAAAATGTGGACGAGAAGATGATATTGGAGTTGCTTGTTGCGGATGTCGTCGATGATCACAAGATCAAGATGGATGCAATGCGGTTGAAGATTAAAAAGATTAGAAAATATGCCATTCATACCGAGGCTTGGTATCATTATGCCGTTGGATCAATTGTTACCTTGGTTGCGATTATGATAGC
This sequence comes from Secale cereale, assembly GCA_902687465.1. NCBI lineage: Eukaryota > Viridiplantae > Streptophyta > Magnoliopsida > Poales > Poaceae > Secale > Secale cereale. The sequence continues at coordinate 742,629,547 of LR738714.1, read as the reverse complement.
ATTTGTTTTCGCGTTGAAATGTTTTACATAGTTTCGATGTGTATGGAGAGCTATATGTTGTTAGATGAGAACTATATATGTATGTACTTTGGTTTTAATGTGATGATGAACTTTTATCCATTTGGTCACTTAATTATCTATTTATGATGTTCTGTAATGGTTTTTGACACACTTAATTATATATAAATGCACGCAGATGAACCGCCAATGGATGTACGGTGACAGACACACCTCCGAGTACATTAAGGGCGTGCGTGAGTTTCTAAATGCGGTAGAGGCAAACAAGCAGAATGGTTTTATGTGTTGTCCATGCACTAAATGTGTGAATACGATGTCTTACTCTAACCGAAAAATCCTTCACTCCCACCTGCTTTACAAGGGTTTCATGCCACACTATAATGTTTGGACGAGGCACGGAGAAATAGGGGTTATGATGGAAGACGGCGAAGAAGAAGAGTACGATGACAACTATGTGCCCCCTGAATACGGTGATGCTGCAATGGGGGGAGCTGGTGAAGATCAAGAGGAACCAGACGATGTGCCCAATGATGCTGCAACGGGTGAAGCTGCTGAAGATCAAGAGGAACCAAATGATGATCTTCGTCGGGTCATTGTCGATGCAAGGACACAATGCGAAAGTCAAAAGGAGAAGCTGAAGTTCGATCGCATGTTAGAGGATCACAAAAAAGGGTTGTACCCCAATTGCGAAGATGGCAACACAAAGCTCGGTACCGTACTGGAATTGCTGTAGTGGAAGGCAGAGAATGCTGTGGCTGACAAAGGATTTGAGAAGCTACTGAAAATATTGAAGAAGAAGCTTCCGAAGGATAACGAATTGCCCGACAGTACATACGCAGCAAAGAAGGTCGTATGCCCTCTAGGATTGGAGGTGCAGAAGATACATGCATGCCCTAATGACTGCATCCTCTACTGCGGTGCATACAAGGATCTGAACGCATGCCCGGTATGCGGTGCATTGCGGTATAAGATCAGACGAGATGACCCTGGTGATGTTGATGGCGAGCCCGCCAGGAAGAGGGTTCCTGCGAAGGTGATGTGGTATGCTCCTATAATACCACGGTTGAAACGTTTGTTTAGAAACAGAGAGCATGCCAAGTTGATGCGATGGCACAGTGAGGACCGTAAGAAAGACGAGAAGTTGAGAGCACCCGCTGACGGGTCGCAGTGGAGAAAAATCGAGAGAAAGTACTGGGAGGAGTTTGCAAAGGACCCAAGGAACGTATGGTTTGCTTTAAGCACGGATGGCATTAATCCTTTCGGGGAGCAGAGCAGCAATCACAGCACCTGGCCCGTGACTCTATGTATGTATAACCTTCCTCCTTGGATGTGCATGAAGCGGAAGTTCATTATGATGCCAGTTCTCATCCAAGGCCCTAAGCAACCCGACAACGACATTGATGTGTACCTAAGGCCATTAGTTGAAGAACTTTTACAGCTGTGGAATGGTAACGGTGTACGTGCGTGGGATGAGCACAAACAGGAGGAATTTGACCTAAAGGCGTTGCTGTTCGTGACCATCAACGATTGGCCCGCTCTCAGTAACCTTTCAGGACAGACAAACAAAGGATACCACGCATGCACGCACTGTTTAGATGACACTGAAAGTATATACCTGGACAAGTGCAGGAAGAATGTGTACCTGGGCCATCGTCGATTTCTTCCGACCAACCATCAATGTCGAAAGAAAGGAAAGCATTTCAAAGGCGAGACAGATCACCGGAAGAAGCCCGCCATGTGTACCGGTGATCACGTACTTGCTATGGTCAATGATTTACACGTAATCTTTGGAAAGGGCCCCGGCGCACTAGCTGTTCCGAATGACGCTGAGGGACACGCACCCATGTGGAAGAAGAAATCTATATTTTGGGACCTACCCTACTGGAAAGACCTAGAGGTCCGCTCTTCAATCGACGTGATGCACGTGACGAAGAACCTTTGCGTGAACCTGCTAGGCTTCTTGGGCGTGTATGGAAAGACAAAAGATACAGCTGAGGCACGGGAGGACCTGCAACGTTTGCACGAAAAAGACGGCATCCCTCAGAAGCAGTATGAAGGTCCTGCCAGCTATGCTCTTACGAAAGAAGAGAAATAAATCTTCTTTGAATGCCTGCTCAGTATGAAGGTCCCGACTGGCTTCTCGTCGAATATAAAGGGAATAATAAATATGGCAGAGAAAAAGTTCCAGAACCTAAAGTCTCATGACTGCCATGTGATTATGACGCAACTGCTTCCGGTTGCATTGAGGGGGCTTCTACCGGAAAACGTCCGATTAGCCATTGTGAAGCTATGTGCATTCCTCAATGCAATCTCTCAGAAGGTGATCGATCCAGAAATCGTACCAAGGCTAAGGAGTGATGTGGCGCAATGTCTTGTCAGTTTCGAGCTTGTGTTCCCACCATCCTTCTTCAATATCATGACACACGTCCTAGTTCATCTAGTCGACGAGATTGTCATTCTGGGGCCCGTATTTCTACACAATATGTTCCCCTTTGAGAGGTTCATGGGAGTCCTAAAGAAATATGTCCGTAACCGCGCCAGGCCAGAAGGAAGCATCTCCATGGGCCATCAAACAGAGGATGTCATCGGGTTTTGTGTTGACTTCATTCCTGGCCTTAATAAGATAGGTCTCCCTAAATCGCGGTACGAGGGGAGACTGACTGGAAAAGGCACGCTTGGAAGGGACTCAATAATATGCAGGGACGGATATTCTTGGTCTCAAGCACACTACACAGTTCTACAGAACTCTACATTGGTGACCCCGTATGTCGATGAATACAAGAACAGTCTGCGCTCCAAACACCCGGAGCAGTGCGACGACTGGATTACACGTGAACACATCAAAACTTTCAGCAGTTGGTTGGAAACACGTCTCAGAGGTGACAACACTGTTTGTGATGAGTTGTACTTGTTGTCCAGGGGACCATCTTCGACTGTATTGATTTACAAAGGATACGAAATAAATGGGAATACATTTTACACGATTGTCCGAGATCAAAAGAGCACCAACCAAAACAGCGGTGTCCGCTTTGATGCAACAACCGAGAGGGGAAAGGACACATATTATGGTTATATAGTGGACATATGGGAACTTGACTACGGACATGATTTTAAGGTCCCTTTGTTTAAGTGCAAATGGGTCAATCTGTCAGGAGGCGGGGTACAGGTAGACCCACAGTACGAAATGACAACAATGGATCTGAAAAATCTTGGATACACTGACGAACCGTTCGTCCTAGCCAATGATGTGGCATAGGTTATCTATGTGAAGGACATGTCTACCAGACTGAGAAAAAGAAAAGATAAGGAAGCGAATACATCATACGATGAGCCAAAACGCCACATAGTTTTTTCAGGAAAAAGGGACATCCTGGGAGTGGAGGGCAAGACAGACATGTCTGAAGATTATGAAAAGTTTCATGAAATTCCTCCCTTCAAAGTCAAGGCTGACCCAAACATCCTGATAAACGATGAAGATTATCCATGGTTACGGCGCAATAAGCAAATGACACAAGCGAAGAAAAAGTGAAGACTTTTTTCCGCAACTATTATGATGATACCATGCCAACTTTGTAACAAACGAGTATGATACCATTGTCCGTTTGTACTATTCAAATTTCAATACTACTTGCACTAACAGAGAAAGTTTGTAATTGGTTTTACTAGAAAGAATTAAAAAATAAAGCAAATAACAAAAGAAAATAAAAAATGCAGAAAACAAAACAATAAAACTTGAAAAAAAAATAGCAACAATAAGTATTTTGTTGTAAGTAGAAACAAAATAAAATAAATAAAGCAACAAAGAAAATAAATAATTTCAAATTTAAATTATTCAAATTTGAATACTACTTGCACTAACAGAAAGTTTGTAATTGGTTTTACCTAAAGCAATAATATTCACAAAGAAACTCTAAATACAGCAAAAAACAACTTAGAAATAAATAAAGCAAAAAAGGAAAAAAAAAATTGGGCGCTGCCCAGTGAGCCTGCAAGGCCTATAGCACAGGATCCACCTGTACTATAAGGCCCAGCAAGCTCACAGGGCAGCGCGCAGAGTTAGGCCCAGAAGCCTGCATTTGAGAGGAGCTTGAGAGGGTGGGAGCAGCAGCCCTTATAAACCACTCTCGAGCTCCCTCAGCTAGCGAGATGGGACTAAACATCCCACCGCACCCGCGCCAGCACAGGGCCTTTGGTCCCGGTTGGTGGCTGAAACCGGGACTAAAGGGTGTATTAGTCCCGGTTGGTGGCTGAAACCGGGACTAATACCCCCCTTTAGTCCCGGTTGCTGCCACCAACCGGGACTAAAGGCCCCTCCTTCCCGCCCTTTGGGCTGCTGAAAAGGGACCTTTAGTCCCGGTTGGTGGCAGCAACCGGGACTAAAGGG
>LR738714.1:742605316-742622816 GCA_902687465.1 Secale cereale | reverse complement strand
TGTAAATATTTGTAGAAACAATGGACGACAACACCCGAGACCTAGCACAAGAAGCGATGTTGATGGACATAATCGCAGACGGACAAAATGCCGTCTTGTCGTTTCTCAATGACACCGATGAGCAGGTCGAAAAAGAGCTGCAGCTGGAAGATCTAGGCTATGATATTGATGGATCCGGTGACCCAATGCACATGGAAGAAGTAGACCGTGAGGACGGCTCCAGTGACCCAATGCCGGTGCAAGAAGGAGACCGTGATGCTGGCTCCGGTGACCGAACCGAGTCCGGCCAGGAGGTATATATGTTAGTTAAGCATGTGCTGACTAGTTAATTGATGCATTCATTAACTCTCGTCTTTGTTCCTTTTTCTAGCCCTCCGGATCGAGCAAATCTTCGGTAAAGAGACGAGGAGCGAAGAAAAAGTTGAGGCCGGATGAAAAGTTTGAGATCTCAGAAATCTCGCGCTCCGGCGAGCCGATTGCACCCATCCGGACAAAGAACGCATTTGTTAATCAGTGCGGGGTTCTGGTTAGGGACAAGATCCCGATCAGCATCCATCAATGGTTAAAGCCGGCTGCAAACGACGCTCAGGTGACTTATGTCACTGATATGCAGAAAGAAGATCTTTGGACTGAGCTGAAGTCAAATTTCGTCCTACCGCAAGAGGATGATCCGGCGAAGCCAGTTAAAGAGGAGTTAATCAAGTCTGCTGCACTTTCGAAGATGGCAGACCAATTCAGGGCATGGAAGAAAAAACTGAATACGTTTGTCAAAGATAAAAAGACTCCAGAATTCGTGTGCATATATGAGAAGATCAAAGATGACTGGCCCGCATTTGTGGCCCATAAGAAGTCGGAAAAGAGTCAGAAGATGTCGGATACAAACCGGATAAATGCTGCGAAGAAGAAGCATCACCATCGCACGGGGTCAGGTGGCTACCTCAGAGCCCGGCCTAAGTGGGCCAAGGCTGAGAATGATCTGCTTCAGAAAGGGATCGAACCAGAGACAATGCACTGGCCAGACCGTTGCCGGACTTGGTTCTTCGGGGCTGGCGGAACCTTGGACCCTGTAATAGGGTGATGCATTTGGACGGACAAGCAATTGGAAACACCACTCAGGAAGATGCGGCAGTATATCAAAGCAGCGCATGAAGGGACGTTCTTCCCCGACAGAGAGAACGACGAGCTGACAATGGCCCTCGGGAATCCTGAGCACCCTGGACGGACACGAGGCACGCCAGACTCCCTTCCGTGGCGTGCTGGGTTTCTGGACGCAGGAGGCTACAAATGCCACGACAGGAGGAAGAAAATGGAGCTGACCGAAATCCAGGCGCTGCGGGCCAGAATACAAGCGATAGAGGAACGGCAAGCAAATCGGGACAAAAGAATTGCCGAAGCTTCCCCCGAAGCTACCCCGCCATCTCAGCGGAGAAGCAGCGTGGCTTCCACCGAGCTGCTTCAGCTAGAGCCTGTCTTGACGGCTACTGCCAGGAATCCCGTGGATGCTATCACGCAGGCACAAAATTGCCACCTTATGGCGCAGTGGATGAATCTGAAGGTCAAGGCGGCTGCTGGCTCTGTTTATCCTTCTGGACCCGGCGACACTTTTCACTGCCGGCCGATTCCAGAAGGATATGCTAGGGTGATGGTCGACGAAATAACGGAGGGATTTGAGGAGCTCCAGCTTGACCACCCTACCGGTGAAGGGGAGACTCGGCTGGGTTCTTCACTGAAGACTCCATGCCTATGGCGGAAGGACCTCATCAATATTCTCAACTGGACGGCTCCGCCTCCTCCTCCTCCTCCGGCGAGTCAGGGCACTCCGCCTCCTCCACCGCCTCCTCCTCCGACGAGTGACCATCAGGGCACTCCGGCTCCTTCTCCGGCGCGTGGCGGCACTCCGCCTCCTTCGCCGCTGTCACACCCCAAAAATATTCCTCTGGAGTTTTGAAAACTTTTGCAAAACTTTAACTAAGTTTTTAAAATTTTGGTTGGAGGGTTCTGTTTGAAGGATGGACTTATTTGATTTAAGTATTTTGGAGGTTTTAAAAACTTTTTCTTTCTTAAGAATCTTTGGTTTTGGTCAATTATTTTCAAAAGCAAAAATCTTTTCCACCTCTTCGAGCACCATAAAAATTCCCAAATAATTTTTTCTGCCACTCCAAATTTTTCCTCTCAAGTCATGTACACCTTCTGTGATATTTCACAACTCCTCCCCACTCCACAAAAATATTCTTTCTATTTATTTTATATTCCAAAAGGGGAATTTGAATAAATCATAGTTTCTTGACATTTACAAAGGAACTATATTTTCTATGACTCTTCTGCATCCACCAAAATTATCCCTACATATATATGGTACCCTCAACCCATTTCTCCAAAAACATTTGGTCCCACAGTTCAAAATTTTCAAAATAAATTCAGTTCAAATTTGGTCCAGAAATCATGTTTTTGCCCCAAACCATTTCCAAACTTCACCAAAATTCTTGGCCTCCTGGCAAACTCATTTTTGAGTAGCTACACACCACCACCCAAAACCCCATGATCAAACTAGTTGCCTAAACCCTCAAAGCATTTCATCAAACAGGTTGCTGGCACTGTTCATAACTGAATTAAAATTCAGTTAACTGAATTTACTTCGGCCGACAGAGACAGGGTGCCGTGCATCCATCATCTTCCCTCCCGCACGGCGATGTTGCTTGTGTCCAGTGCCGTAGCACTCCCTGGCCCAGCGCCCAGCCACTCCACGCCGGCGAGGTGGCACCGGGCCGGTGCAGCCTCCCCAAGCGCGTCCACGGCAGGGCCGAGCGGACACGCCACGGCCATAGGCCGCCATTCACTGCCCAGCAGCACCCCTACCTACTTCTTCGCACACGCGTCACTCCCTCTCTCACCTCCGCACAAAAGACACACCGGCCACGCCGCACGGGGCCCGTCTGACAGTCGCCGGAGCCGGCCGCTCCGCCGCGCCCGTGCGGACAGCACATCGCCAACGTGTCGCGCAGGCGCAAGCCCGCCCACGCGGAGGCTTCGGACGAACGCCACGGGCCTCTAGAATGCCCCGACACTCAGATCACCGACCAGAACCAACCCCGGCGACCTCATTAACTCCGGCGAGCCCCACCCGCTTCGGCCATCTCCGACTCGCCTATATAAAGGGTTCCCGAGCTCCTCTAGCGCCAGCACTCGCCTTCACCACCTCCCATACTTCCTCCTGACCACCCACCAGGCCCCGAGGGGGTCGTCTTCTTCCCCTCCGGCCACCGCTCCGCCGCCTCTGTCCTCGAACCGAACCGAGCACATACACCACCAGAGCAGCCCAAACTCCATCGATCCTCTCCTTTTCCACCACCTTGCCGAATCCCTAAGTCAATTTACCTCCCCGAGCCCTCTCCGACGAGCCACCACCTCACCAGAATCATCCTCCGCCGGCGACGAGCTCACCGCCGTTCAGGTGACCGCCGGTGGCCACCTCCACCACCCCTGGATGCGGAAGTCCCCGCTGGTCATGTTGCGACCAGCGCCGGACCCTGAGACCCCGGCGATCGTCGCCGGCGATCGCCGCCGCCTCTCTGTACTCGCGCGCGAGCGCGTTTGAATTTAAACCTGACGGGTGGCCCCCACCCGTCAGCTCTATCTCTCTCTATTCTGTTTTAAGTGGAAGCGCACTCTGCGCTTTACGCCTTCTGCACAGGAAGACGTACCCGTAACCGAAACGTTTTCTTTTAAATAACCCTGGGACTTCTGTTTTACAGAAAAACCCCTGGTTTTGAAAAGCTAATAACTTTTAAAATATAAATCCAAATGAGTTGATTCTTTTTGCTAAAATTTTCTTCTCTGCTCTAGTTTATTTTAAGATTTATTTAAAAATATTTTGAGAACTTTTTCTGTTCTGTGTTGGTTTTCTTATTCGAATTCAAATTTGAATTTTTCAGAAAAAGAAGAGGGAACTTTTGCTGGATTTTCAGAAGGGTTTTCTCCTGATTACTTTGGACAAGGCAAGCATTATTGAACTTGAGATATGATGTTACTTCCTTGCATGGTTGCATAGTATGGTAGTGCATCATACGTTGCATGTTATCACATGTGCATGCATGGTCATGTCATGTTGGTTTTACTTTGGCTTGCATGTCACACTAGCTTGTCTGGCATACAAGTGGTTACGTGAGGGCAGAGATGTTGCTGCTGGTTGGGACATGCTAGTGGGCATGGTCCTTTGTTGACACAGTGGTGTCATGTGATACTGATAAAAGAACACTGATGATATTTTAACAGTACCTCCTGAGTCTGCCTAGATCGAGTCTTGCTCTTACACCTAGCTGTATACCGTGCTGCCACGGGTCCTTCCGAAAGGAGGGTACGGTCTAGTAAGTTGTTAACCCCTGGACGGGTGCACGCCACCCAGATAACTGCGATGAAGGTTGTAGCCTGTCATCGGGTCAGGGGCATGGGTGTTACCGGTTGTAGCCGAGAGGGGGGCACCCCTTGTAATCCGCGCGTTTAATAGTGATCCCATGCTTTTCGGAGGTTGTAGCCTCCCTGACTTAAGGTGTCTGGAGTGATGCTGTGGGTGAGTCCAAGCATCCGGTGGGCGGGTATGCGTCAGGAGTGTTTTCAACCCAAAGTCCGTATTAGGTTTTAGTCAGTGTACGGTACTGGCTAGATCCTATGCTTGTGGGTAAAGGGTACACCCTCTGCAGAGTTATATCTATTCGAATAGCCGCGTCCACGGTCAAGGACTTAGTTGGGTGGGTCAAGTATCGGTCCCGGGGTCAGTCTCTGGAGGAAGATGATATACTTGAGTATACTATGTTTGCATGATGGATTATCATGAATTTGTTTGTGGTGAATATTATATTTATGGACTAACCCGATAATTTTGTTGTTATCTTCAAGAGTGTACCAGGGGCTGGCTAGACTACCCCGGACACTCGCTTTTATTTTAAAGTCCTTTTGAGGCGTCCCTCGAGTGTCAGGCGGTTTATCTCGCCACTACTCTTGTGGACACCCACTGGCATTTCTTTTAAAGTCCTTTTGAGGCGTCCCTCGAGTGTCAGGCGGTTTATCTCGCCACTACTCTTGTGGATACCCAACTGGCATTTCTTTTCAAGTCCTACCGTGATGTCACTTGACATCCGACTGGCATTTCTTTTATTCTTTTATATAATATATTGACCAGTATTTATTTTTGAGCTAATTATGTTTCATCCTGCCAAGTCGTGATATTTGTTGCATGCATATAGTATTTTATCATGGCATGTGTTTTCAGTATACCTTATTTTCATAATGTTTGCGAGTACATTCAAAGTACTCACTGGCTTGTCCCTGGCTATTTACTTGGCCAGACTTGGAGGAGGACGAGCCCGTGGAGGAGAATTGCGCTAGCGAGGCCGACGCTTAGAAGGTTCCCAGTCAGCACGCCTGTGTCTTGAGTCTATCACTTGTACCATCCGTCAAGCTTCCGCCACACCAATAAAATAGTCAAGCCTCACACTGACGCTTGACTCTATGCTAGTCTTTCAGCGTTGAGTTCCACCACCCACTGTCATATTTCGCCACCCTAGTGTGTTGAGTTGTTGTAATAAATTATTGAGTCACCCTGACTCAACCCTGTGTAATATTATTGTACTGGTTATCTATATCAAGGTTGTCCACTGGTTGTGCTTGGGAGCCAGTGTGACTTAGGGCTATTCTGTGAGTTACTTCTCAGAAATGAGCCCGACATACCTTGGTACCAGAGCCAGGCTGACTGTAGGAGCCCTAGGCACGATCACTAGACACCGAGTCAATGCTGACATTTTTTTTTCAGCATGCATCTCATGCATCGTAGCAAATTTTCTGTAGTCATCATACACTTATGACATGACTACTTGGATTTTTGTCTACTGTTGTAGATGGCTGGTGGCAGCTGCCCGTCGCAAGTTTTCGCCAACGAGCCTGTGGGATTTTCCCGTCTTCTCGCGAGCATCGCGAAAGACGCGCTGGGGTCCCTTGGGCGTCCGGAGTACGTCATCTACCCGGACAAGATCTCAGAGACCCTGACTATGTACCAGGCTTCGGTATATATTCGGGGTGGTGCGTCCGTATCTTTCCGCAACTACCGCTTCATGGGGAGAGCCATGCCCACTGAGAGGCATGCTATCCAGATGGCCGCACGTGAGGCTATCGCACGTCTCAGGGATATCCTGCCCGTCATGCAGGACCGTCCCTATTACTACATGCCTTGTCACGTTCCATACACCAGCCACTATGCTTTTTCCTGCACCATAGGGGAAAAGGATACGGCTATTGAGCCACTTGTCCAATATATCATGGCCTTGGAGTCAGCCTTCACCTCCATGGTGGATGACTACCTCACTGCGCGGATGGACTTGTCTCGTGCAAGAATCATTCGCAGGAGCGAGTACCGCTCTCCTTCGCCTCGTACTCCACGCACCTCCACTACACCAAATATTCCTCTGGCTAATCCTGCGACTCAGCGCTCGACCCCGACTGGCGATGCTAGCCGTCCGGCTGCACCCATTCCTACCAGAGCTTCTCCACTGACCAGCACGGTGCCACCTCCAGCAGGCACGGCATCAACGACTACACGACTAGAGGCGATCCTCGAGGAGGAAGAGGAGGAGGGCGATATCACATCATGGGTGCCTTGCCTGAGTCTCACTCTCAGCAGGACCTAGGATGAGCTGTGTGAACGAACACAGTCTTCTTCGCCAAACGACCACTTGAGAACACGGATGTAATATATTTATTTCCTGTTCCGCCTAGCCTTTGTAAAATAGCTATGACCGCTGGCCGATGAGAGCACGGAGAGTGCGCTAGTAGAATAAAATGATCTTGTATGATACAGTTTCCGCATGTATCCTGTATAATTAAATCCTGCTTGTATAATTAAAATCACTTGTGTAATATAACTGTTTGCCTTGCCTTACCTTGTCCGGGGGAAAAATTTATTTGGAAACTTATTTCTGCCTTTTGATTTTTTTCTTTGGTGTTATGCAAATACCCCAGAAAGAAAATGCATCGTCCCTGGACCCGTTCTATGCCAACTCCAGATGAGAACAACGCTGGACAGATGGAAAATAATTTTACTCAAGGGCAGACGAGTCAGCAAAGCAGTGATTCAGCATTTTCGCAAGTGTGTCGCTTATTTGAGCAGAGTCAGCAACAACATCAGGAGATGATGCAGCATTTGATTAACATGGGAAATCACCATGGACAACAGCAACCCAGATCCAAACTATCTGAATTGCAAAAGACCCGCCCAACGGTCTTTACGCACACTGACAAGCCACTAGAGGCAGACGACTGGCCTCGAGACATGGAAAGAAAATTGGACATTGCCCAGTGTACGGACCAGGAAAAGGTGTTGTACACACCACATTATTTTTCTGGAATGGCTGCGTCGTGGTGGGAAAACTTATGTCACACCCACCCTGACGGAGCAAATATGACATGGGCACAACTCAAGGAGCATTTCCGAGGAGCGCATATCCCAAATAGCATTATGAAATTAAAGAAGAGGGAATTTGAGGATCTCAAACAGCGGGGCTCCACAGTGTCCCAATATCTGGATCAGTTTACTCAGTTGGCCAGATACGCCAACGACGAATATATGACAGAAAACAAAAAGATGGAAAAATTTCTCGACGGACTTGTCTCATCCCTAAAGTGCCAGCTGATGGTTCACACTTTTCCAGACTTTAAGACACTTGTGGATAAGGCTATTATTCTGGAAAATGAACACCGCAATATGGATGAGGCTCGCAAGCGTCGCATGAACCAGTCAGGACAGGTACGCAACAACAGGCCCAGGAATGATGTTCAAAAGCCAGTAGTAACCCGACCAACAAATACAGCTCCACCCCAGAACCGCAGTGCATTCCACAATAGGACTAAGGATACAAATTTTCATTCTGGAGTTACCTGTTACTCCTGTGGAGGAGAGGGGCATTACGCTAAACAGTGCCCGAAACAAGGAAACAACCCTCCCAAAGCCAACAACAACACCAATGGCCGCGGTGCGACCAACGCTCCGCGACGCAATAATTTCAACCCCAATAACAACCACAAGCCAGGACATATCAACCACGTGAATTTTGAGGAAGCTCAGAACGCACCGGATATCGTGTTTGGTACGTTCCCCGCCAACTCAGTAAATGCTACAGTTTTATTTGATTCCGGAGCTTCCCACTCCTGCATTTCTAAAAGATTTGCCTCGAAGAATCAGTTTCCCTTTTTGCCTTTGCAAAATTCCATGGTTATTCAGTCCCCGGGATCGAAGCAAAATACTCAATGGTACTGCAAGGATGTGAACATCGAAATTGAAGGAATGGGATTCCTAGCCAATCTCATCATATTGGACGCAGTTGATTTGGACATTATTCTGGGAATGGATTGGTTAACCACAAACAAAGGTTTTATAGACTGCTATAACCGCACAGTAACTCTTACCAATTGCCAAGGGAAGACCATCAAAGTGGGTACAAGGAAGATTGCCACATTCCAAGGGAAATTAAATCAAGTGGATACGGTGGAATTAAATACGGTTCCTGTAGTCTGTGAATATCCTGATGTATTTCCTGAAGAGTTACCAGGAATGCCACCGGACCGCGAGATTGAGTTCGTTATTGAACTAGCACCTGGAACGACACCCATATACAAGAAACCGTACCGTATGGCCCCAGCAGAATTGGCAGAATTAAAGAAGCAAATTAAGGAGTTGATGGAGAAAGGTTACGTACGACCCAGCTCGTCACCATGGGGTTCGCCAGTTTTATTCGCCAAAAAGAGGGATGGTACCCTACGGCTGTGCATTGATTACAGGGCACTTAATATGGTCACTATCAAGAATAAATATCCACCGCCTAGAATCAACGACTTGTTTGAGCAGCTAGCTGAAGCTAAAGTCTTCTCAAAGATAGACCTAAGGTCAGGTTATCATCAGCTAAAAATTCGGACGACGGACATACCTAAGACGGCGTTTACCACAAGATATGGATTATATGAGTTCACAGTAATGCCGTTCGGTTTGACCAATGCCCCTGCATATTTTGTGCATCTCATGAACAAGGTTTTCATGAAATATTTGGATAAATTTGTGGTGGTATTTATCGATGACATACTTATTTACTCTAAGACGCCCGAAGAACATGAGCAGCACCTTCGGATAGTACTAGAAGAATTAAGAAGACATCAGCTTTATGCCAAATTCAGCAAATGTGAATTTTGGTTGAGAGAAGTGGGTTTCCTTGGACACGTACTAACCCAAGATGGAATCGCTGTGGACCCGGGAAAAGTAAAGGATGTATTGGGATGGAAGCAACCCACAAACATAACGGAGGTCAGAAGTTTTCTTGGTCTAGCAGGCTATTATCGAAGATTTATTGAAGGATTTTCCACTATAGCCAGACCCATGACCCAATTACTCAAGAAAGATAAGAAGTTTGAATGGACTGAAGCTTGTGAAAAGAGTTTTCAGGAGTTGAAAAAGAGGTTAACAACGTCACCAGTCCTAGTTGTACCCGATGTACACAAAAATTTTGATATATACTGTGATGCATCCGGGAAAGGCCTTGGGTGTGTGTTAATGCAAGAAGGAAAAGTAGTAGCTTACACATCAAGGCAGCTACGGAGACATGAAGAAAATTACCCCGTTCACGATCTGGAACTTGCTGCAGTAATACACGCACTCAAAGAGTGGCGACACTATCTTCTGGGGAACCGATGTGAAATATACACGGACCACAAAAGTCTTAAGTATATTTTTACGCAGCCGGAATTAAATTTGAGACAGCGACGATGGCTTGAATTAATTAAGGATTATGACGTAGGAATTCACTATCACCCTGGTAAAGCCAATGTTGTGGCAGATGCCCTCAGCAGAAATCCATACGCCGGAAATGGCAGCGTTCAGCTCTCGCAACATGTGCTCAGCCAGGAATTTGCCAAACTCAACATGGCCCTAGTCACGGAAGGGACCATCTCCCAGTTGGAAATAAAACCAACCTTAGAGGACAAGATCAGAGACGCCCAGAAGGGACATCCGAGTATTGAAGGAATTAGGAAAAAGATGAAACTGGGCAGAGCGCCCGAATTTATTGAAGACGACCAAGGAATTATCTGGTTTGGACAGAGACTATGCGTACCAAACATTGAGGAATTAAAGCAGCAAATAATGGCAGAGGCACACACCGCTCCATATTCTATTCACCCCGGAGGGACAAAAATGTATAAGGATATACAGGAGAGATTCTGGTGGCACGGGATGAAAAGGGATATAGCCATATATGTGGCATGTTGTGATACCTGCCAACGAGTGAAGGCGGAACACCAGAGACCAGCAGGGTTGTTGCAACCAATTAAAGTGCCTGAATGGAAGTGGGACAGGATTGGCATGGATTTTGTGGTTGGTTTGCCAAGGTCACGCCATGGGAATGATGCCATCTGGGTAATAATAGATTCACTAACTAAGGTAGCACATTTCATTCCGGTAAAAACCACCTACTCAACACAGAGGCTAGCCAGGCTGTATCTATCCAGGATTGTTTGTCTACACGGAGTACCCAAAATAATTGTATCCGACAGAGGCACCCAATTTGTCTCTAGATTTTGGGAACATTTACAGCAAGCCTTAGGCACGCAACTGGCCTTCAGTACAGCATACCACCCGCAGACCGGAGGACAGACAGAGCGGGTAAATCAAATATTAGAGGACATGTTGAGAGCATGTGTGCTTACCTACGGAGTCAGTTGGGAGGATAGTTTGCCTTATGCAGAATTTTCCTACAACAACAGTTATCAAGCTAGCCTAAAAATGGCACCGTTCGAAGCATTATACGGACGACGGTGCCGAACCCCATTAAATTGGTCTGAGACCGGAGACAGCCGAATCTTTGGACCAGATATGCTAATAGAGGCAGAAACCAAAGTAAAACTTATTCAGGACCGACTAAAGGCAGCTCAGAGCCGACAGAAGAGTTATTATGATCAAAAACACCGCCAGATCCACTTTGAGCCAAATGACTACGTGTATCTTAGAGTATCTCCAACAAGGGGGCTACAGAGATTTAAGGTCAAGGGGAAATTAGCACCGAGATTTATCGGACCATTCAAAATAACTGCAAGAAGGGGCAAGGTTGCTTATCAACTGGAATTACCCGCAGAATTATCAGATGTCCACGATGTGTTCCATGTGTCTCAACTGAGGAAGTGTATCAGCAACCCGGAAAAACAGGTGCAGCACCAGGAATTAGACCTTCAACCCGACCTTACCTATCGGGAGCGTCCTATAAAAATTTTAGAGGAGTCTGAACGGAGGACCCGGCAAAATGCAATAAAATTTTGCAAAGTCCAATGGAGCAATCACACCGAGGAAGAGGCAACCTGGGAAAGAGAAGATCATTTAAGGACTGAGTATCCGTACCTGTTTGAGGAACAGCTGGAATCTCGGGGACGAGATTTTTCTTAAGGGGGTAGGTGCTGTCACACCCCAAAAATATTCCTCTGGAGTTTTGAAAACTTTTGCAAAACTTTAACTAAGTTTTTAAAATTTTGGTTGGAGGGTTCTGTTTGAAGGATGGACTTATTTGATTTAAGTATTTTGGAGGTTTTAAAAACTTTTTCTTTCTTAAGAATCTTTGGTTTTGGTCAATTATTTTCAAAAGCAAAAATCTTTTCCACCTCTTCTAGCACCATAAAAATTCCCAAATAATTTTTTCTGCCACTCCAAATTTTTCCTCTCAAGTCATGTACACCTTCTGTGATATTTCACAACTCCTCCCCACTCCACAAAAATATTCTTTCTATTTATTTTATATTCCAAAAGGGGAATTTGAATAAATCATAGTTTCTTGACATTTACAAAGGAACTATATTTTCTATGACTCTTCTGCATCCACCAAAATTATCCCTACATATATATGGTACCCTCAACCCATTTCTCCAAAAACATTTGGTCCCACAGTTCAAAATTTTCAAAATAAATTCAGTTCAAATTTGGTCCAGAAATCATGTTTTTGCCCCAAACCATTTCCAAACTTCACCAAAATTCTTGGCCTCCTGGCAAACTCATTTTTGAGTAGCTACACACCACCACCCAAAACCCCATGATCAAACTAGTTGCCTAAACCCTCAAAGCATTTCATCAAACAGGTTGCTGGCACTGTTCATAACTGAATTAAAATTCAGTTAACTGAATTTACTTCGGCCGACAGAGACAGGGTGCCGTGCATCCATCATCTTCCCTCCCGCACGGCGATGTTGCTTGTGTCCAGTGCCGTAGCACTCCCTGGCCCAGCGCCCAGCCACTCCACGCCGGCGAGGTGGCACCGGGCCGGTGCAGCCTCCCCAAGCGCGTCCACGGCAGGGCCGAGCGGACACGCCACGGCCATAGGCCGCCATTCACTGCCCAGCAGCACCCCTACCTACTTCTTCGCACACGCGTCACTCCCTCTCTCACCTCCGCACAAAAGACACACCGGCCACGCCGCACGGGGCCCGTCTGACAGTCGCCGGAGCCGGCCGCTCCGCCGCGCCCGTGCGGACAGCACATCGCCAACGTGTCGCGCAGGCGCAAGCCCGCCCACGCGGAGGCTTCGGACGAACGCCACGGGCCTCTAGAATGCCCCGACACTCAGATCACCGACCAGAACCAACCCCGGCGACCTCATTAACTCCGGCGAGCCCCACCCGCTTCGGCCATCTCCGACTCGCCTATATAAAGGGTTCCCGAGCTCCTCTAGCGCCAGCACTCGCCTTCACCACCTCCCATACTTCCTCCTGACCACCCACCAGGCCCCGAGGGGGTCGTCTTCTTCCCCTCCGGCCACCGCTCCGCCGCCTCTGTCCTCGAACCGAACCGAGCACATACACCACCAGAGCAGCCCAAACTCCATCGATCCTCTCCTTTTCCACCACCTTGCCGAATCCCTAAGTCAATTTACCTCCCCGAGCCCTCTCCGACGAGCCACCACCTCACCAGAATCATCCTCCGCCGGCGACGAGCTCACCGCCGTTCAGGTGACCGCCGGTGGCCACCTCCACCACCCCTGGATGCGGAAGTCCCCGCTGGTCATGTTGCGACCAGCGCCGGACCCTGAGACCCCGGCGATCGTCGCCGGCGATCGCCGCCGCCTCTCTGTACTCGCGCGCGAGCGCGTTTGAATTTAAACCTGACGGGTGGCCCCCACCCGTCAGCTCTATCTCTCTCTATTCTGTTTTAAGTGGAAGCGCACTCTGCGCTTTACGCCTTCTGCACAGGAAGACGTACCCGTAACCGAAACGTTTTCTTTTAAATAACCCTGGGACTTCTGTTTTACAGAAAAACCCCTGGTTTTGAAAAGCTAATAACTTTTAAAATATAAATCCAAATGAGTTGATTCTTTTTGCTAAAATTTTCTTCTCTGCTCTAGTTTATTTTAAGATTTATTTAAAAATATTTTGAGAACTTTTTCTGTTCTGTGTTGGTTTTCTTATTCGAATTCAAATTTGAATTTTTCAGAAAAAGAAGAGGGAACTTTTGCTGGATTTTCAGAAGGGTTTTCTCCTGATTACTTTGGACAAGGCAAGCATTATTGAACTTGAGATATGATGTTACTTCCTTGCATGGTTGCATAGTATGGTAGTGCATCATACGTTGCATGTTATCACATGTGCATGCATGGTCATGTCATGTTGGTTTTACTTTGGCTTGCATGTCACACTAGCTTGTCTGGCATACAAGTGGTTACGTGAGGGCAGAGATGTTGCTGCTGGTTGGGACATGCTAGTGGGCATGGTCCTTTGTTGACACAGTGGTGTCATGTGATACTGATAAAAGAACACTGATGATATTTTAACAGTACCTCCTGAGTCTGCCTAGATCGAGTCTTGCTCTTACACCTAGCTGTATACCGTGCTGCCACGGGTCCTTCCGAAAGGAGGGTACGGTCTAGTAAGTTGTTAACCCCTGGACGGGTGCACGCCACCCAGATAACTGCGATGAAGGTTGTAGCCTGTCATCGGGTCAGGGGCATGGGTGTTACCGGTTGTAGCCGAGAGGGGGGCACCCCTTGTAATCCGCGCGTTTAATAGTGATCCCATGCTTTTCGGAGGTTGTAGCCTCCCTGACTTAAGGTGTCTGGAGTGATGCTGTGGGTGAGTCCAAGCATCCGGTGGGCGGGTATGCGTCAGGAGTGTTTTCAACCCAAAGTCCGTATTAGGTTTTAGTCAGTGCACGGTGCTGTCTAGATCCTATACTTGTGGGTAAAGGGTACACCCTCTGCAGAGTTATATCTATTCGAATAGCCGCGTCCACGGTCAAGGACTTAGTTGGGTGGGTCAAGTATCGGTCCCGGTGTCAGTCTCTGGAGGAAAATAATATACTTGAGTATGTTATGTTTGCATGGTGCTTTCGACATAGTCTGAATTATCATGAATTTATTTATGATGAATATTATATTTATGGACTAACCCGATAATTTTGTTGTTACCTTCAAGAGTGTCTCAGGGGCTGGCTAGACTACCCCGGACACTCGCTTTTATTTTAAAGACCTTTTGTGGCGTCCCTCGAGTGTCAGGCGGTTTATCACGCCACTACTCTTGTGGATACCCAACTGGCATTTCTTTTAAAGTCCTTTTGTGGCGTCCCTCGAGTGTCAGGCGGTTTATCACGCCACTACTCTTGTGGATACCCAACTGGCATTTCTCTTAAAGTCCTTTTTGAGGCGTCCCTCGAGTGTCAGGCGGTTTATCACGCCACTACTCTTGTGGACACCCGACTGGCATTTCTCTTTAAGTCCTACCGTGATGTCACTTGACATCCGACCGGCATTTAATTTATCTTCTTATATTATTAATAATATCGTGTACTAACCATATTCCACCATGCCAAGTCTTGTCAATTGTTGCATACATGTAGTTTATTTATCATGGCATGTGCTTTCAGTATACCTTATTTTCATAATGTTTGCGAGTACATTCAAAGTACTCACTGGCTTGTCCCTGGCTATTTACTTGGCCAGACTTGGAGGAGGACGAGCCCGTGGAGGAGAATTGCGCTAGCGAGGCCGACGCTTAGAAGGTTCCCAGTCAGCACGCCTGTGTCTTGAGTCTATCACTTGTACCATCCGTCAAGCTTCCGCCACACCAATAAAATAGTCAAGCCTCACACTGACGCTTGACTCTATGCTAGTCTTTCAGCGTTGAGTTCCACCACCCACTGTCATATTTCGCCACCCTAGTGTGTTGAGTTGTTGTAATAAATTATTGAGTCACCCTGACTCAACCCTGTGTAATATTATTGTACTGGTTATCTATATCAAGGTTGTCCACTGGTTGTGCTTGGGAGCCAGTGTGACTTAGGGCTATTCTGTGAGTTACTTCTCAGAAATGAGCCCGACAGCCGCCGGCGCGTGGCGGCACTCCGCCTCCTTCGCCGCCGTCGCGCCCGAGCAGCCAGCCTGCTCCTCCTTCTCCGCCTAGTCAGCAAGGGCGGAAGAGACCTGCCGCAGCTCCGGTTGCTCCTACTCCGGCGCGTAAGCAAGGAAAAAAGACAGCCGCTTCGTCACGTCCGGCGATGTCTAGCAGTACAGCCAGAGGCGGGAGGCGATGCAGATTCGGTCCTTCTCTCACGCCTCTAGAGAAGTTACCATATGAGAGGTCCGACGAGGAAAACACGAAGATAGCTCAAGGCGAAGTGAAGGACTTTTTTGAAGGGTTGAAAGCACAGAGACATCCACCTCCAGAGGAGAAGATAGATGCGGTGAAAGCAAAGCGCACTCTTGCTGCCCTGAAGCAACCAACAAAAAGTAAGCCGAAGGGCAACTATGACCGCATGATTCAAAAGTCATTTCAAGAAGCCAAGCGGTCCGGAAGTACAAAAAGTGATCAAAGGTTAGCAGAAGGACGAGCTGGGAAACAAATTGCCCAGCTCGGCGAACAAGCGGACCAATCGTGCCCCCCGCTCAAGGTGTCTAGCGACATGGTCGCTAATGATCCGAGGATGGTGCCCGGTTATGGCAATCTTGGAGATTACGTGTCCGACGATGTACAATATGATTTCTTGGAGGTGCTGATACAAAGATACGAGTACGGGAAGCCTCTCGTCAAAGATGAAAGATCTCTATCAACGAATATGCGAAGATTGCATGATTGGTACTTGAAAATCTGCAGAGAGTCTGGGGGGAGGGATAGCTTGTATTTGAGAGTTAACCGGAGCATGACCTCGTTGGAATTGAACTGTTGCCTGTTCTATTTGAGGAGTTCTATCAGTTTTTCAATCAATTGGCCCTCGATAAAGCAACAGTCACCTGCTACTGTTTGTAAGTAGTACTACTTCTGTCATTAAGTCTCTCTATATAGCTGATCTTCATTGCATGTATTTATGATTATCCTCACTATATTATGCAGATTGAAGATCGTCGAATTGAAGAAAAGACAAGTAGGTGATATTGGGTTCGTTAACACATACCTCATAGATGCAACCGAGGTTAAATTGCGTCCCGACGATACCGAGACCAATTTTCTACGATCGTTGGTGGTAAATGAAAACAAAGATATAATACTCTTTCCTTACAACTTCAAGTGAGTGTTACTGTTTTGTGCATATTTGGTTTCCCTTATATATCAGTCAAGGTCATAGTGATGTAATTGATGAGTTCATGCATGCGTGCGCAGCTTCCACTATATTCTCTTAGAGATTAAGCTTGAGAAGGGAGTAGTAACTGTCTTGGACTCTAGACGTAAAGATCCCGAGGAGTATGCGGACATGACTCAAATGCTCGAGAGGTAAGTTAAATCGATCAATATTATCCACCATGCATATCAGCAACTTTGTTCATTTCTGATATATATCAAGTAATTGTTTTCTTTGTCTGGCAGGGTTTGGAGAAAATTCACCAAAAAAGCTCCGGGACTGCCGAAGAAGCTAGAATTTAGACACCCGAAAGTAAGTACTATATAGTAGCATGTTCCGCGCATCTCCTATATATTGATTCAAGCGCTAGTTTCATCAATACCATTTGTTGGCATTCTTGCTTATCAGTTTGATTGACCTCTATTTCTTGTAAAGTGGTTGTGGCAGGAACCCGAGAATAATTACTGTGGATACTACATTTGCAAGTCCATCCGCCACACGACCTGTGAGCGGGGCTACTCTGAAGCACAATTTGAAGTGCGTAAGCAATTAATTAATAATATCTACAATTTTATAGTATCATTTCATGTATTGACCCCCTACTTCAAATTAGATGTTTCGGATGCGGGATGAACTCCTAACAACAGATCGTCTGCGAGCAATTCAAGAGGAATTGGCGGCATTCTTCCTTGAACATGTGATCGCGCCAGCCGGAGAATACCATGTGGACCATGCGTCCATCCTATAGGAGATTATTTTTGTAAGAGATAATTATTGTATATATGTACCCGGTAGTGTCAGATAGATATACGAGAACTTGTTGTTCGACCAATCTCTCGGAGAAGGAGAGGTGGTCGATATTACTTCTCTCTGTATGCATATATATAT
>LR738714.1:742583239-742603626 GCA_902687465.1 Secale cereale | reverse complement strand
CATGACCAGGTCAGCGTGGGAGTTGTCCCACGATCCCATGCATGAGTCCGGGCTCGCTCCCGCATATGTACTATGTATCTTCCTGTATCAATCAACGAAAGCATTCCCAAAGTTTGCATGGTATCAGATACGGTTTAGATCCTCTCTCCCCTCTCCGTGACGAACACAGGCGGAATCCCTTCTCAGTCCGCCGCCGGCAGCCAAACATCCCCGGCCGCCGGAACCCAAACCTTACCTGCTCTCCATCCCCACCGCCCTCTCCTTCAGCGACACCATCACGGACATCACTCCGTTCATCCCCATCGTCCTCGACCTCAACAGCCTCAACTACCATCACCGGCGTCATCTTTTCGAGATCCATTTCGGTCGATGCTCTCTCGTTCATCATATCTCCGGTGATGCTCCGCCTGCTCCGCACGATCCGCACTGGCTTAAGGATGACCTCGCCATCATTCAGTGGCTCTACACCCGCATCTCCACGAGTTGTTCAACCTCGTGGTCACCGGCGGCGCCTCCGCTCGCGACATCTGGGCCGAGCTCCGCCGCCTCTTCTGCTCTCAACACGGAGCTCCGCACTATCACGCAGGGCTATCGCCCGTTGGTGTCTTCTGCCAGCGCATCAAAGCCATCGGCGACGAGCTCCGCGAGCTTGGGGAGGTGGTTGCTGTTGCTGATTGGGTGCTTCTCCATGCACTCATGGGGGGGCTCGACGAACGCTTCTCTTAGCATGCGACACTGATCCCTCTCCTCCGCCCCCTGCTGACGCTCGCCGAAGCCCGCTCGATGATGGAAATGGAAGAGCAGAATCAGGCGCGCAAGGCGGGCACCCCTCGCCTCTTTCATGCCTCTGCTTGCCCCGCCAGTGCCGCCACACCAACGCCAGCATCGCTCCCGCCGGCATCCTCGCCGCAACCGCCGCCCGGCTGGCGCCCATGTCCAAACTACAAGGGCAAGAACCCCGTGTATCGGCCTCCTCAACAACGCGCATCAGGGGGCCCCCCGCCGGCGGCTCCGACACCAGCGGCTACGGCGGCGCCTCCGTCGCCCTCTCCTGCACTATCTTGGCGGCCGTCCCATGATCCCTGGACGGGGCTCGTCCAGGCCTGGCCCAGGCCGTGGTCCGCCCCTCGCCCTACGCGCGCCTCCTGCCTACAGCGGCGCCTGGGCGCCCGGTTCGCGGCGGTCTCCTGGTGCCCCCGGCCTTCTAGGTTCGAGGCCTCCACCGCAGGCGTACACGGCGCTTGCCCCTCTGTACCAGTCCGCCGCGGCTCGCTCCTACACCTGCCTCGGTGTACCCCTACGGCATGCTCTCTCCATCAAGCTGGGACCCTGCTGCGGCGCCTTCATCCTCGACTACACCGACACCGTCGTACCAGCTTCCTGCTACGCCTGCACCAACAATGACCACACCGACATGGGACCAAGCTGCCTTCATCGCGGCCATGAACTCTCTTACCACCCAAGACCAAGGTACCGAGTGGATTTTCAATGCTGGTGCATCCTCGCATATGTCTGCGTCTTCGAGTATGCTTTCTTCCATTCATCCATCGGTTCTGTACCCATCTATCACCATCGGCAATGGTTCTTCTATTCCTGTGTCTGGCATTGGTACTTCTGCACTTTCTTCCTCCCGCTCATCCCTCCTTCTCCGTGAAGTACTAGTTGCTCCTGCCCTAATTAAAAATCTCATCTCTGTTAGACGTTTCACCATTGATAACCTTGTTTCTGTTGAGTTTGATTCATTTGGGTTGTTTGTGAAGGATCTTCGCATCAACACTACTAGGGAAAATCCTAGTAGTAGCGCTGGAAATATGCATAGCAGTAGCGCCGGGTCCAGCTCTACTGCTAGTAGTTGTAGCAGTAGCGATGGTATGAGCAGCGCTACTGCTAAGTATTGTTAACAGTCACTACAGGAAAATTCCGTTTTGCCATGTGTTAGTCTATAAGCCGTGAGCTATTTTTCGGGGACTCGGCTTATGTTCTTCTAAGCCGAGTGAATATGAAATAACACCCGACAAACAATGGGCACACGGCTTATAGTATCCTATAAGCCGAGTGGTCCCGAAAAGCCCTTGGCTTACATGATACACTCGGCATCTATAAAAAACAGCTCTCGGCTTATAGTGCACACTCGGCAAAGATATCGGCCACGTGTCTACAATGAAGGTAGTTGACGGCGCCGTCACGGAGCAGCCTATAAGCCGTGTGCCCTGTCAAAGCTCTCGGCTTACATGACATATAAGCCGTGCGCCCAGTGAGAGCACTCGGCTTACATGGAATATAATCCGTGTGCCTAGGGAAAGCACTCGGCTTACATTTTTGCAGATTTTTTCCAAGCCCATTTTCTAATGCAAAAATGGTTTTAAAATGATTTCCATTGCATTTATGTTTACTACTTGAATATAATTATTTTCCTTTCTTTCTCACCCATTTTCTCCCGACTAGTTTTCATGGGTCTTATTTTCGGTGCCCTCAATTTCCCCATCTCTCTCTACTATCACTTTAATATTTTGATGGCCTTGTACTCTTCCGACCCCCTAGTGTACCCATATTAGGATCACATGCAAAAGGATAAGTTGTTGCCACCCTTATTCATGTTATTTGATGAATATCTTTATTGGTGGGTAAGTTCTCGTCGAGGTACATTCGCACTCCCGGTGGCAGGGCCTGCCAATTCTTTCGCTACACAAGGCCTATGTACGTCGCGAGGACATCATATAGGATTTTCCAAGCCGCTTCTGGACATGATTTCATATGGCCGCCCGGCAGATCGGCAATTTCCCGCATTGAAACCCTAGGAATGCAATAAATGTCTCAAATATTGCAGGCATGCCTGAAATAATGCCAGGGCTTGACTAGTCATGTGTTGGATTCCTTTGAGAGCACAAGAAGTTTTGAGGCCAACGGAGCAACAAGCCCCGCACTTCCTTGACAAAACAGACACGTTCCCTCTCGATAGCTAAATACTATCTCGAAGATGGTGTAGTTTACAAGCAGCCTCTGGGAAGGCTTATGCGAAACACTCTTAGATGTTTACCACACACTAGAAGGGCCATATGACGACACTGTGCCAGGTCCCAAGGATTTTTGGCATCGTATGATTTTTCATGGATTAGAACGACTGCATCCGGCATGCCACCGAGGTACATTCGCGTCCCCTATGACGAGGTCTGCCCCTCCTTCCATTGCAAAAGGCATGCGCATGTTGGGAGGACATCATATAGTATTTCCCAGACCGCCTATGGCCATGATTTAATGTGCCGCCGGACAGATTTACAATTTCCTACGTTGAAACCCTAATATTGCAATAAATGTCTTAAATATTGCAGGCGGGCCTGAAAAATACCAGCGCCTGGCATGTGTCATGTCATGCCCTCCTTTGAGATCACAAGAAGTTTCGAGGCCAACGGATTAAGGAGCCCCACACTTCCTTCACAAACCGGACACGTTCCTCTTGATAGCTAGACACTACCTCGGAGATGGTGTAGTTTACAAGTGGCCTCAAGACAGGCTTATGCAGAACACGCTTAGATTTTTACCACACACTAGAAGGGCCATAGGAAGACACCGTGCCAGGTCCTGAGGATTTGCGGCATCGTATGATTTTCCATGGATTAGAACTGCTGCATCCGGCATGCCGCTGAGGTATCGCAACCCCGGTGGCGGGGCCTGCCCCTCCTTTCGTTGCACAAGGCCTACACATGACGCGAGGACATCATATAGGATTTACAAAACCGCTTTCTGGACCTGTTTTCATGTGGACGTCGGGTGGATCTGCAATTTTCGTGTTTAAACCCTAGGAATGCAATAAATGTCTAAAATATTGCAGGCGGGCCCAAAAAAGGCCAGGTCCTAGCACGTGTCATGCAATGGACTCTTTTAAGAGCACAATAAGTTACGAGGCCAATGGAGCAACGAGCCCCACACTTCATTCACAAACCGGACACGTTCCCTCTTGATAGCTAGACACTACCTCGGAGACGGTCTAGTTGCTTGACATTTTACAACACACTACAAGGGCCATATGACAACACCAAGTTGGCTCCAGAGGATTTTCGGCATCGTATGAATTTCCGTTGATTCGAACAGCTGCACCCAGCATGCTGTCGAGGTACATTCGCACCCCCGGTGGCGGGGCCTGCCCCTCCTTACATTGCATAAGGCCAACACATGTCGCGAGGACATCATATAAGATTTCCAAAACCACTTTATGGACCTGATTTCATGTGAACGCCGGGTAGATCTGCAATTTCCCGCGTTTAAACCCTAGGAATGCAATAAATGTCTCAAATATTGCAGCCGGGCCAAAAAACTGCCAAGGCTTGGCACGTGTCGTGCAATGGCCTCCTTTAAGAGCACAAGAAGTTTCAAGGCCAATGGAGCAACGAGCTCCGCACTTCCTTCACAAACCGAACATGTTCCCTCTCGACAACTAGATACTACCTCGGAAACGGTGTAGTTTACAAGTGGCCTCCGGGCAAGCTTATGCGAAACACGCTCAGATTTTTACAACACACTACGCGGGCCATATGTCGATACCGTGCCAGGTCCTGTGGATTTTTGGCATCATTTGATTTTCCATGTATTAGAACAGCTTCATCCGACATGCCGCTGAGGTACATTCGCTCCCCCGGTAACGGGGACTGCCCCTCCTTCCGCCACACAAGGCCTATGCATGTTGCGAGCACATCATGTAGGATTTCCCAAACCGATTTTGGACGTGATTTCATGGATCCACCAGGCAGATGTGTAATTTTCCGTGTTGAAACCCTGGGAATGCAATAAATGTCTCAAATATTGCAGGTGGGCTCGGAAAATGCCAGGGCCTGGCATGTGTCATGCGATGTCCTCCTTTGAGTGTACAAGAAGTTTTGAGGCCAACGGAGCAACGCGGCATGCACTTTCTTCACAAACCGAACATGTTCCCTCTCGATAGCTAGATACTACCTCGGAGACGGTGCTGTTTACAAGCGGCCTTCGGGCAAGCTTATGCGAAATGCGCTCAGATTTTTACCACACACTACAGAGGTCATATGACGAAATCATGCCAGGTATCGAGGATTTTTGGCATCGCATTATTTTGAGTAGATTAGAACGTTGTATCCCGCATGACGCCAAGGTACATTCGCGCACAAGGCCTACGCATGTCGCCATCTATAATCCTTTTTCCCAGTAGAGCTTGGTCTAGACCATTTCAAGGCCGGTGAAAGGTCTAGATGATGCGGGCCCCACGAATCAGGGTTCCGGTAGAAAACGCTCGAGGAATGGTTGGAAATTCAATAAAAGTAAAATACAATAAAATAATTATAATAAAATGAAAAGAAAATATAATAAAGAGAAAATGCAATGTATTTTAATTTAAAAATAAATTTAAAAAATTATAAACCGAGTATTCTATTTTATGGCACTCGCCTTATACGTAAGTAAGCCGAGTGCTATTTTTCGGTACTCGGCTTATAACTACTGTGTTCTGATTGGTCGAATCGACCTTCCCACGGATCGTGACTCCCCACCGTCCGATTTTCTAAGATCCAACGGCCCTCAGCCCTTTTCTCCTGACCGTGCCTTTCTTATCCATCCCCAGCCGCCTCCTTCCTTCGTCCTCTCCCACGCACATCAATTTCGTTCTTCCTCTCTCTGCCACATCTTTCCCATCCCTCGAGCTCTGTCCATGCCTCCCTTGGGTGAATCACTGCATCTGGAGAAGATGCATCAGGGGAGCCACCACGAGCTGGCGGGGCGCCACCACAAGCCGCCGGGGGAGACGCATCAAGCCAAAACCAGCAGCAGCACCGCTACAGGCTGCGACGGCCACAACCGGGAGCTGCTGCCGCGGTACGGCGCCGGCGGCGAGCACAAGCAACAGCAGCCGTAATCGGCGATAGTAGCGAGCAGAAGTACACGGCCCTGGTGACCAGCAAGAGCACCGCTACGGTGGAGGACGGTCACCACAAGCAGCTGTAGCAGCAGTACACACCGGCGGAGAGCACAAGCAGACGCAGTATGCAACGACAGCGGCGAGCAGCAAGAGTGCATCAGGCGGCGAGCAGCTGTAGATATCTTGCACAGGCAGGACTCCACCGGTACGTCGAACTAGCGAGCTAGCTAGCTATCTTGCAGAGGCAGGAGCAGTAGGTGGAGCTAGCTAGCTTGCACAGGCAGCGCCGAGTAGATGTTTTTTTAATTCAGCTATAAAAATAGTAAGCCGAGTATTTCAGGAGCAGGGCTCCAGGCTTATACCGTGTGATTCATCTCGGCCCATGACTTATAAATAAACCGTGAGATGTACATCGGCCCACGGTTTATATATAAACCGTGTGTTGCTCGTTGGTCCTCGGCTTATATGGATGAGACACGTGACCCATCCGTCAACGTCCGGCTGCCGTCATATATAAACCGTATGTCTCATTGGCCCTCGGCTTACATAGAAGTACACGGCTTATATATAAACCGAGTGTTTTCCCCGTGGCTCTCGGCTTACCCCTGGTAAGCCGGTCCTTAGTAAGCCGTGTGGTGTAAGCCGGGAAAAACTCACGGCTTATATATAAACCGAGTGCATATCGATATAAGCCGAGTGTATTGGGCACACGGCTTAAAAGTTTTTTCCTGTAGTGAGTAGCGCTTCCTAGACCAGCGCTACTGCTAACTATCTGTAGCGCTTGAAGAAAGAAAGCGCTGCTGCTAACCTAGCGCTGCTATTAGATGCAATCCAGCGCTGCTGCTAGTATTCCTGCTTCCACAGATTTACACCCTCTCTACGTATTTGTGATGTATTTATACAGGCTCTATACAGTAGTTTCATCGGATCATACTAAATATCATCATCATAGACATACAGTACTCTCGTCATACCATCATCATCATTCAACACAAATTTCATCACATTTCGAAAATAGCGATACACAAGAGTGATCATGCCATGTCTCGAATAAGTGCAAATGCATGGTTATGGCACACACACAAGTTTCATCATCTCTATCTAAACCATGATGTAGAGGAGAAGAGCGATCAGCATGAGCAAGAGCGCGACTATTTGTACTTGAGGCACCGGCGGTGCCGCCCCCGCTCATGCCGGAGTGTCCACCTCAAGTAACTACTTTCCGCTTCGGCTATGCTGTCGAACCCTATGTGGCTAGCACCCGGGTACTTGTACACCTTGTTGGTGAACGTAGTATTTCAAAAATTTCCTACGATCATGCAAGATCTATCTATGAGAAGCCTAGCAACAAGTGGGGAGAGTGTGTCTACGTACCCTCGTAGACCGAAAGCGGAAGCGTCTAGTGACGCGGTTGATGTAGTCGAACGTCTTCGCAATCCAACCGATCCAACACCGAACGCACGGCACCTCCGCGTTCAGCACACGTTCAGCTCGATGACGTCCCACGAGCTCTTGATCCAGTTGAGCGTCACGAGAGAGTTTCGTCAGCACGACGGCGTGGTGACGGTGATGATGAAGCTACCGGTGCAGGGCTTCGCCTAAAGTACTTCAACAATATGACCGATGTGTGTATCTTTGGAGAGGGGCACCGCACATGGCTAAAATCAACATGTGTGTCTATGGGGTGCCCCTGGCCACGTATATAAAGGATAGAGGGAGGAGGTGGCCGGCCATCATAGGGCGTGCCAAAGTGTGGAGTCCTACTAGGACTCCCTAGTCCTAGTAGGATTCCACCTCCCACATGGAATAGGAAAAGGGGAAGGGAGAAGGAGAAGGAAGGAAGGGGGCGCCCCCTTTCCCTAGTCCAATTCGGACCAGTCCATGGGGAAGGGGCGCGGCCACCCTTGAGGCCTTTCTCTTCTTTCCCGTATGGCCTATTAAGGCCCAGTACGAATTCCCGTAACTCTCCAATACTCCGAAAAATATCCGAATCATTCGGAACCTTTCCGATGTCCGAATATAGCCTTTCAATATATCGATCTTTACGTCACGACCATTTCGAGACTGTTTGACATGTCCGTGGTCTCATCCGGGACTCCGAACAAATGCCGGTCATCTAATCACATAACTCATAATACAAATCGTCATCGAACGTTAAGCGTGCGGACCCTACGGGTTCGAGAACTATGTAGACATGACCGAGACACATCTCCGGTCAATAACCAATAGCGGAACCTGGATGCTCATATTGGTTCCCACTTATTCTACGAAGATCTGTATCGGTCAAACCACATAACAACATACGTTGTTCCCTTTGTCATCGGTATGTTACTTGCCCGAGATTCGATCGTCGGTATCATCATACCTAGTTCAATATCGTTACCGGCAAGTCTCGTTACTCGTTCCGTAATGCATCGTCCCGCAACTAACTCATTAGTCACATTGCTTGCAAGGCTTATAGCGATGTGCATTACCGAGAGGGCCCAGAGATACCTCTCCGACAATCGGAGTGACAAATCCTAATCTCGATCTATGCTGATACGTCCAAAACGTATCTATAATTTCTGCTTGCTCCATGCCACTTTTGGGTGATATTGCTATGATATTCATACACTTCCATACACTTTTGATCATATTTGGACTAACTTACTAATCCAGTGCACCCCAGTGCCAGTTTCTGTTTTCGGCTGTTTTTGTATTTCAGGTTTTCACGTTTCGAGAACTGCCCAGAAAAATCCAGAAAAATGATATAAAAAATCAGCGAACCGGAAACAACACTACGTCCGAAGGGCAGCCTAGGGGGGGGGGCACAGGGGCTCCAGGCGCCCTGTGGGAGCGCCCCCCTGGGCCGCGCCGGGGGGGCGCCTGGGCCCCCCGAGGCTCCCCCGGTGCCTACTTTGGCATATATTTAAAGGGTTCCCCGTAACCCTCAGAACATGACTTCTTTTCGCGATCCCATCTCTGTTCCGCCGCCGCCGCCGCTTCCAAGATCGGGAGCACCATGAGAACTCTTCCCGGCACCCTGCCGGAGGGGAGGATCACCACCCGGAGCTTCTCCACCACCATGGACGCCTCCCGGATGACTCGTGAGTAGTCTCCCTTGGACCATGAGTCCATGACCAGTAGCTATGTGATGTTCTCCTCCCGTTCTTGTGCTTCACTAATTAGTCTTCGTGAGCTGCCCTACATGATCGAGGCACCTATGTAATCCTTATGCTGTTGCTATGTTGAGTTTGCTGGGATCCGATGGATTATGAGATTATGTTCAGATTGATCTTGAGTAATATATTTGATTCACCTCTTTTATATTTTAGTTCATAAGTAATTCTTGCATGTTCTCCGTTGTTATTTATTGCTTTGGCCGAGTAATAGGTAGTGACTCCAAGAGGGAACGTTATGCTCGATTGTGGGTTCATGCCCCTCGATGACTAGCTTGAGTGACAGAAACATGAGTCTAGGGGATGTGCTGTTGCCACAAGGGGGAAAACAACTGTGCTTGTGCCCGCGGGTGCAAGGATTGTTTACTTTACGCAAAGTTCTTTTAATGCAGTTGTCTGTTGCATTGAGTTTACACTATGGGTGGGACTCGCAACTTAATACCAGCGAGATGTTCTGGATAGATATCTCAAGGTGGATGATTAGTAGTAGATATTGATGGATTTCGGTCTACTTACTTTGGCGTACCGCCCATGCTTTGAAACTCAACCTTTCTTGCAATGTAGTCAGCATTGGTTTGCGTTCGTGGTCCTGTCAATTGCCCAGCTGTAATTTGTTTACCTTACATAGCTGTTTTATCGTCTTTTGGGAGAGAGACATCACTAGTGAACATCATGAGACTCCGGTCCATTTTATCATCATTGATCACATACACTATTTAGTTTTCGCTATTTTATTTACTATTGCAAAACACTATCTATCACTACTATCATATTGCTTTTAACCCTTTGTGAACTACAAGGCCGGAGAGATTGACAACCTCTCTGTACTCATTGGGAGCAAAGTTATTTGTATCTGTGTGCAGGTCCACGTTGATTGCTAATTGCGCCGTTAGCATATGACACCTACTTGTTGAACCTAGGAGTCTCTGGGGATTCGATCCTTGGCATCTTTGCTAAGGGAAAACACTTCTACTTACTGCATCTTACACCTTCCACTTGGGGTAACCAACGAGGGGTTCGAGGCCCATCAAGGAGTATTTTCTGGCGCCGTTGCCGGGGACTCCACTCTTCAGGATAGGGGAGTTGCATGCTATCTTTTACCTTTGCTTTTTAGTCCTGTTAGTTTACCTATCATTTTTGCTTTAGTTCCTTTTTATCGAAAATCACAAAAATAGTTATCTTGCTTGCTTGCTACTATGGGTTCCACCGAGAACACCAAGTTGTGTGACTTCACTAGTCACAACAACGATGACTTTATCAGCACACCTATCACTACTCCTGGCACTTCAGCACCTTCATATGAAATTAAACCTGCTTTACTGAACTTAGTTATGAAAGAACAATTCTCCGGTGCTGGAGATGATGCTGCTTTACACTTGAATAACTTTGTTGAACTTTGTGATATGCAAAAGTACCAAGAAATAGATGGTAATATTGTTAAGCTTAAGCTTTTTCCTTTCTCTTTGAGAGGAGGAGCTAAAATTTGGTTTCAGTCTTTGCCTAGAAATAGCATAGATTCATGGGACAAGTGCAAAGATGCTTTTATTGGAAAATACTATCCACCTGCTAAAATTATCCAACTTAGAAGTAACATAATGAATTTTAAACAATTGGATAATGAACACGTTGCCCAAGCTTGGGAACGTATGAAGTCTCTTATCAAGAACTGCCCTACTCACGGTTTGACTACTTGGATGGTTATCCAAACTTTTTATGCAGGCTTGAACTTTACCTCGCGGAACTTGTTAGATTCGGCCACGGGAGGAACCTTTATGTCAACTACACTTGGTGCTGCCACGAAGCTTCTCGATGAGATGATGACCAACTATTCCCAATGGCACACCGAACGCGCTCCAACAGGTAGGAAGGTAAAGTCTGTCGAGGAGATTTCCTCCCTTAATGAAAAAGTTGACTTGATTATGTCTCTACTTTCGAAGCAATCTACTGTTGATCCTCGTGATGTTCCTTTAAATTCTTTGATTGCTCAAGAACAAGTAGATGTTAAATTTATCTCTAGAAACAATTTCAACAACAATGCTTATAGGAGTAACTTTGGTAACAATTCTAGACCGTTCCCCTCTAACTCTTATGGGAACAACAATGCTTATCCTAGTACCAAGAACTCCAATACTGAACTAGAGACTATGCTTAGAGATTTCATCACTAACCAAAAAGCCTTTAATAAGAATGTAGAAGAGAAACTACATAAACTAGATGATCTTTCTTTTAAGGTAGACCACTTAGCCAATGAGTTAAAATTGCTAAAAATTGAAACTTCTCCTCTTAAGGAGAGGGAAGTCATCCCTATTAATGCTACTCAAGTACAAATTAATGAAAATATTAGGATGATGGCTAAGCTTAAAGAAAGATGGGCTAGAGAAAGGGAGGAAGAGGAAAGAATTAAGAGCCTTCCTACCCACCACACTGTTGCTACTATCCAAGTTATTGAGGATGTTCACACTCTTAGCACCCAATGTACTCCTGGTCCCAATGGACCTATTAATGGTGATGCTATAGAAACTACCAAACAGGTGAGCCTTAAGGACACCACTACTACTTTACTTGATGCTCGTGACCTTGATTTTGATAATTGCACTCTTACAAAAGTTATTGATTTCCTTCACAAAATGTCTAGAGATCCCCACACTAGCACGCTTAACCTTGCCTTCACAGAGCATATCACTAATGCTCTCATCAAAGCTAGGGAGGAGAAACTTAGAGTAGAAGCCTCCATACCTAGAAAGCTAGAGGATGGTTGGGATCCTATGATAAAAATTTATTTGAATGACTTCTCTTGTTATGCATTATGTGATGTTGGTGCTAGTACCTCTGTTATGCCCAAAAGGATATATGATATGCTTAAATTGAAACCTTATGATTCTTGTTCTTTTGGTGTTCGTCTCGTTGATTCTTCCATAAAGAAACCTTTGGGGAGGATCGACGATGTTCTTATTGTTGTCAATGATAATTATGTGCCCGTTGATTTTACTATTATGGATATTGAATGTGATCCTTCTTGTCCAATTATTTTGGGACGTCCCTTTTTGCGCACCGTTGGTGCTGTCATTGACATGAAAGAGGGTAATATAAAATTTCAGTTTCCTCTCAAGAAAGGGATGGAACACTTCCCTCGTAAGAAGTTCAAGTTACCTTTTGAGTCCGTTGTACGGGCTAGCTATTCTTTTACTCTTGATAAAACTTGATCTATGCATTATGCCTAGCTTAAAGGCATAAAAGAAAGCGCTTTTGGGAGGCAGACCACGTGAATAATTTTTTTGCTTTTGTTGAGTCTTGATGTTGTTTACTGCTGTAGCATCATCATTGTAGCTTTGCTTTTCATATTTGTGCCAAGTATAGCCTCTGATTGCTAGAAAGTTCAAAAGTTGTGAGGTGCTGTCCAGGAAACAGATTCTGTCCTTGGATAGAAAAATTCTTATAAAATCACCAGATCATCTTTTTGGTCTGAATTTTTTCTACAGCGTTCTCTATATAATTGTCTTTCGTCCGTCAGTTCTGAGTTTTTTGATTTGAGTTGCAGAAGTATCCCGAACAGGTCAATTACTGCCTGCTGTTCTGTTTTTCACAGATTCTGTCCTGTTTTGCCTTACCTTCACTTTGCAAATTAAGAACTTGCTTTTTCTTTGCAAAAACCTTTTGGCAATCTTGAGAAACAGTAGAACTTCAAGAATATCCTTATTTCAAGCAAGGTATAATTATTTTATTAAGGGTACTAACCTCGCTAAT
The DNA here is from genome assembly GCA_902687465.1 of Secale cereale. Taxonomy (NCBI): domain Eukaryota; kingdom Viridiplantae; phylum Streptophyta; class Magnoliopsida; order Poales; family Poaceae; genus Secale; species Secale cereale. Next base: position 742,590,846 of record LR738714.1, on the reverse strand, counting down.
CAGATTATGATGAGTTATGTATGAAGGGAGTTTTCAAGTGTGCGAGGGAAGATGATAAAAAGATTCAGGAGTGTCAAGCGCTCAAGCTTGGGGATGCCCCCGTGCACCCCCAAGAAATATTCAAGGATACTCAAGCGTCTAAGCTTGGGGATGCCCCCGTGCATCCCCTTCTCCATCAACATTATCAGTTCGTCTTTCGTTCCGCTATATTTTTATCACTTCATGTGTTATGTGCTATGCTTGGAGCGTCTTGCTTTTAGTTTTTCATAACGAGTCGGAACCCAGCATTCCTTTATGTGGGAGAGAAACACGCTCCACCTCTACCTAGAACATTACATAGAATTTTCATGTCTATCTATGCTGTGTGCACTACTAGGAAAAGGCCTATTAATGGCGCACCTAATTTGGCCATTAATGGCGCATTAGTGGTGCGCCATTACTAGCAGGCCATTAGTATTTGATACTAATGGCGCACCGCAGTTGCGCCATTAGTGTGCACAGTAGTGCGCCATTAGTATGCCTCCCAGGGGCCATGTGTACCCAGGTGCTTTGGCATACTAATGGCGCACTCAGGCAGGATGCGCCATTAGTAATGTCCGCATAGTAATGGCGCACTGGCTGATAATGCGCCATTAGTATGCTTTGGCACACTAATGGCGTACTGTGCTCTGATGCGCCATTAGTATGAACATTAGGTTTTTTTAATATTATTTTTCTGTTTTTTTGCACAGATTACAAAATGTATAATTGCACAGAATATAGACAGCACACATCAACAACACATTCATCGAATACAATAGAAGATTAGTCTTTGAATACGATTCATCATATTAGTCTCCGAATACAATTCATCATATTAGTCTCCGAATTGAAAAGACCGAACAAAGATAGAACAATATATTACAAGTCTCGAGACCGCGAGTAGCGAGTTTGTCTTCACATTACAATTCGATATCGATCATCTAAACTACCATCACATAGAAGAGAGCTGCGGTCGTCACGATGAGCATCATCACGATGAAACTCGTCTTCATCCGGTTCCTCCAACGCTCCCTCCCCTCTCCCGCTAGATAGCGGGCGTATCTAGATTCGGCCTCGGCCCTAGTGGTGTACCCTTTGTAACTGTTACCGCTGAATCGATGAACCTGTCTCCGACACTCCTCCCAGTCGTCGTAGACTCCGGGAACCTTACCCTTGTACACGACATACGACGGCATCGCTATATATGCACTAGCCAAACGAAATGTTAGTACCAATTCACAGACAATTCATAAGCAATATATAAGTATGCAACAGAATGATCGAAAGAGACAAGCAAGACATTAATAGCATCGATTACATCTAAGTTGAACGACTCTCGAAACCAAAGAGACATACTACAAGTTCATTAAAGTTTAATTACAACATGAGCCAATCGATGTTTCAGAACTAGACACAGCATCACTGCTTTCGACTCGACTCAATGCACCGGAGCATGGATGAAGCCGCCGTCTATCGTGGGAGTCATGAAATCACGGGCGTTGTCAGCCTGCATTTGTAGCATTGTGTCGATATCACTGTTCGACGGTGGATTTCTGAGGTAGAACTGCCCCGAGATACGAAGGACATCTTGATGGATGATTTCCGCAAACTCCGACTGGATGCGAAAGAAATCTTGTCTGATGTCCGCGTCCTGGATTGCCGACACGCGCGTGACCCAATCTTTGAGCTTACTCGGCAGCAGAAGTTGATGATGGTCCCGTACGATCGCCCGCATGTGATGGATGGCGTAGTAGGCACCCTTCTGACCGCCAGGCGGCTGCTTGACGCAGCAGAATGTCGTGTTGTGGGAGAACACGTGCTTGCCGTACTTACGAGTTGTCCTGGTGAAGGTGCCTCCAGATTTGGCGTAGCCGGGGAGAACATCATCAAGAACCTTCTTGACATTTGTGTAGTCTACAGCCGACTGACGGTCCGGGTCGAAATACGTGGCCATGGAATATTTGGGGCTTAGTAGGATGAGCGTGCACTGTGTGTCACTGCAGAAAACACGGAATGTTAAAAGAAGAACGATCGAAATCTAAGAATTCATATGTTACGGGGCGGTTGAGGCGGAGGACTTACTCGGGAAAGTAAGGCACGAGGAAGTTATCCTTATCTCGGTTTGCCAGAATGACGCCTTCGAGGTAAGAACTCGCGACTTGTCGGTCCCCAGCGCTGCCCAAGATCTTGGCACGCATGTAGAAGGGGTCGACTATCACGATGTCCGGGGTCTTGTCGCGAATGATCCGCATCTCCATACTCAGCGAAAATAGCCGAACGAAGGTGTAGTGGAGTGGATGAAGGTTCAACATAGCGTGGATGTCATCAAATCGCATGACGATCGTACCCCCGATGGAGTTATCCACAAAGCCCTTGCCCTCCGGCACCTTGGCCGCGAAAACCGGGTATGCCACATCCTTCTCTCTGAGATGCCGCTTCTCCAAAGAAAGAACACTGTCATGCAGACTCCGCATAGCACCGGTTGCAGCATCGAGCATATTTGTCGGTAGCATCGGCCTACCCGCCACATGCACCCTCCTCATTACATCCTCAGGTGAAGGTGGCCCGTCCTGAGAACGGATCGTACTCGGTGCCGGCTGGCTCGCACCCTTGTTAGTTTTTCTTTTGCGTGCCTTCTTCTTGATCTCCTGAATTGGGACCGAGTTCTGCTCAGAGACCGCCTTCTTTAGTGTGTTGGGGCTGATCATATTTCGCACCTCGCCTATCTGAGGCTCGGTGAAGTCGGCAGCTGGAGGCGTCTCCTGAGAGCTGAACGGCAGACGACGCCTGTTGCAACTTGGCTTCTCCGCGGTACCGGCTTGATCGCGCACGTCTTTTGTTGGGTTGGGTTCTTGAGAAGGAGCCCCCATGACGTCGTCACCGTACCCATGATCGGCAAAGTACTGATCGACGTTGGCAAATGTATCATCGTCGTTGTCGTTCTGATCCTGTGCCATATGCATGTTTGGATCCAATGGCATAGGGATGTCCGGCACCGTTGCGGCGGACTTGCCATGGGGACGACTTGGCGCCGGCACGACTGGCGGTGTTGTCTTTGGTGTGGTTTCCCCCGCCCCAAACGAATCTGGCTCTTCGGCCAAAGCAGGGGCCAGCTCAGGCAGGCGCTGAGGGTCATGACGTCATCATCGTCGGCCCCGACGGGTCGAATCGGAGGTAACACCTCGTCGCAGCCTGGCAGCACCTGAACCAGTTGAACCCTAAACAAGTTGGGTGGCATCTGGGTACCGTGGAACAAGGGCTGGCCCGGTTGAACGATTTTGCCCTTGGCGACATCGACCAACTCGTTGTTCATGAAGTGCAGGAGAGTGCACGGAACGTCGGCGGCGCCCTGCGAAAACATGTAGGGCGTCAGGGATGCCCAGTCAAAGGCAAGGAGATGAAGTCCTCGGCCAAGAGAGGCTTAATTAGTTACCGTGATGATGCGTCGAGCTCGGCTAATGTCGAGGCACCGCCAACGGCGGGCGTGCAGTTGACGGAGGGGCCGCTTGCTGCAGAGGTGCCGGCCGGCGTACACACGGGTGCATTAAGCTCCCGTGCCGGCGTCGGAGACACCAATGCCGCCTCCGCCGGAGACACCAATGGCCTCGCCATCGCGTTCTGCGAGTTGCTGGCCGTGAAGCTGGGAATCGGGGGCGGCCCCTGTTGGCCGCCAGCAATCCACGCCTGCAACCCCTCGATCAAGTTAGGCACAATGGCGGTGATCGTCGCTCCGATCTGTTGTTGCACTTGCTCTTGGACAATCTCCGGAATCCGTGCCACCTGTGCCTTGAGTTCTTGAACCTCGCGCGCCTGGCTTTCCGAGCTGGTCCTTTTCTCCTTTCGCCCACCAGCGTTATAGTATGACGACCATTTTGTCGACAAGCCTTTGCCGGCCACACGACCAGCTGACGTCGGCTTCTCGAGCTTATCCTTGTTCTTCATTACATTCAACGCCCTATTTAGAGACGTGTCCCAAGGGCCGCTCTTAGTCGACGCCGCGCTACTGCTTTCAGTCGCCTGCGGAAGGAATGTGAATCATTTAGAAATTTGGCTTCATTAATTAGAATGCAACCATATGGAGCTAATTACACGGGGGTGTATTCCTTACCAGAATAGCCTCAAGCTCCCTGGTCTTCGGATCCGTGGTCAGCTCCTTTGTTTTCGGGTCCTTCTTATACCGGGCCCTGATAAAGTTCCTGGTCTGCTTGTCACCGTATTTATCGAAGAGGGGCGGTAGGCCTTGCTCGGCACGGTCCACCTCCTCCTTGTCCCATATAGGCTCCGCCACTCTGTAACCGCCGGGACCGAGTGTGTGTTCCCCTAAGTTGAGCTGCCGCATTTCTTTCCCCCACTGACTTGATTCAGAGTGTGCGGCGCTCGAGCAATTGATCTTGAAGTCGTTGTAGTCATCTTCGGTGATCGAAGGATGTTTCTCCTTGATCGTCTCATAACTCTCACCTTTCTCGATCATTCTCTTCTCATTGGTTTTCCAAGTAGACAGGGCCTTGCTCATCTTCGTGAGGGCAGCATTGTTCACTTTATTCCCTTTGAGGCTTGTGTTATCAAATTGAGCGGGGAACTTGTATCGTTCGTGCAGCTTCGTGAAGAGGAGGTTGCGGTAATTCCCGTTGTCAGGATGCCTCAGGTTCTCGCTGTTGATCGAGACGGTGCTCCGGAGAATGCACCCGAGCTGAATCGAGTACCCCTTGACTATTCGTTCGGGCGCCGTTGGATTCCCGTCGGAGTCCACTTCAGTAACTTCCTCCTTGAGGGTGCGGAGCACGGTCAGGCGCCGGTCCTTCCGTTGCCTCTTCGGTTGGCTGCCATCTGTGCGTGCGCCGCCATCATCAGTGGTGGCATTCTCGGCGGCACCATCAGTGGTGGCATAAGTGGGGTCATCCTCCGCGGTACCATCAGTGGTCTCAGGATCGGTGGCGAAGGCGGCGTCCTCATACAAGTGAGGTTGTTCCTCCATCTCCTGGGACAGCTCCCAGAATGCCTTCCCGCCCGAACCGCCGACCTCATCGTTGTTGGCCATGTTTCTCTCTAAATAGGAACAAAGTTTGGTCAAAAAGTTGGTTATTGTCAAGGAACAAGATCATGGTCTCATCATTTAGGGTTTGTCGACACCGAGGCATCCTAAAAGCTAAGCTTTTATAATTGAGGGTTTTTCGACGCCGAGGCACCCTAAAAGCCTAAGCTTTCATCATTTCGGTTTTTATCGACACCGAGGCACCCTAAAAGCCAAGGTTTCATAATTTATGGTTTGTCGACACCAAGGCATCCTAAAAGCTAAGCTAGGAAGGAGAATTGTAAGTTGGGCCTAATCACTTGGCTCTATTGTCGCCTATGGTTTAATGCAGCTAGAATAAAGGGGCACTTGATCCTACCTAATTAACCACTAAGATACCCCAGCCCATGCATTAGTCACAAGTACCCTATATGTCCTATTTTTTTAGCAAAGTCATGCTAAAATTCACGGAAAATTTCAGCATGACCTTTGCTGAAAATAGGACATATGGAGTACCCGAATTTGCCGGAACGGAAGTTAATCAACATTCCAGCAAACTCAAGGGCCTCTCGGGGTACCTGCAAAACTATCACAATGTGATCACAAGTCTTTCTCAATGTGATCATCATCTTTACAAGTCTTTCTCAATGTGATCACAAGTAATTCAGAGGCATCACAAGTAATTCAGAGCATCACAAGGCATTAGTAGTTCAATACATGAACAAGTTTTACCAAGCACATCAATATGTACTGTATTTCATTGTGGAGTGATATACAGTATGTTACAGCAAAGAAACTGCTTAATCCACATGCCTCAGCTTATCAACAGTCATTACTTGTCAAATACAGAAGAAGGAACAATTTATTTGTGACATAGTTACAAATGATGACAGAATAAAGCAACACCCTGTACTAGCCTAAAAACATATAATTAGAGCAACTTCATATTGTCTAAAATCCCCCTTTTCTTTTCTTTTTCTTTTTCACCTGAGGGCATGTAAATCATGTACACCTTTTTATCTATTAAAAAAAAACTGTAGACGCTTCCTTCAGTAAAAAAAAGGAACTATGGTAGTAGTGCCAGACCCATATTTTTAGGACTGATATTTAATCCATTGCTACAACTTGAGGTATATGTGTCAAGAACCCTCATGGCATGCTAAGTGTCAAAAGGTCAGCCAACAAGGCAATGGCCTGAATGTCCTTATCATGGTATTAACCTAAACCAGAAAAAAAAATACCTCACTTATACGAGGGTTATATTTAACTTAACCTAGACTACTGAAACTACTCCAAGTCCTACACTAAACTACTAAACTACTGAAACTACTCCAAGTCCTACACTAAACTACTAAACTAAGCTAAGTACTACTGCTTGCAAGTCCTACACTAAACTGAAAATGTTTCAGTTAATTATGCTACTCCAGTACTAACACAAATTATGCTACTCCAGTACTAACACAAGGAGTACAAGCATTTCACTCAAGGAAAATTGCACTCACAGAGCACTACTGACATTCCTCACTTGCCTGTTGCTACTACTGCAAGCACTAGTCACATTTTTTAGTTAAGCAGAGCACTAACAGAGTACAACAAGCATCATAGCCAACAAGCACTGCAGATAGGGGAATCCATGGGTAGGAGGAGGATGCCATGGGTAGGAGGAGGATACCTTGGCGTGGTGTTGGCGACGGCGAGGGGCCCGTGGTCGGCGAGGATCTGGAGGAGGCGGCCCGCCGGAGATGGCCACGCACCTGGGGGAGGCCGGGGCGTCGGGGCGCGGGCGTCGAGGCCGGGGCGTCGGGGGCGCGGGCGGCGGCGGCGTAGCTCCGGGCGTCGAGGCCGGGGCATCGGGGGCGAGGGCGTCGGCGGTGAGGGAGAGAGAGGCGTCGGGGAGAGGGGGGCGAGGGCGTCGGCGGTGAGGGAGAGAGAGGCGTCGGGGAGAGAGGGGCGAGGGCGTCGGCGGTGAGGGAGAGAGAGGCGTCGGGGAGAGGGGGGAGAGATCTGGCGAGAGGGAGAGAGAGGAGGGTGCGGCCGGCCCCAAGTATGGGGGGATTACTAATGGCGCACCGCTGCTATGTGCGCCATAAGTATGTAGACTCTAATGGAGCACCGCCCCTAGGTGCGCCATTAGTATTGTGTTCTACTCACTAGCCCGACAGAAAGCTATATATTTCACCTAACCCACTACCTAATAGAACCCCCACACTAGCTGGACTGGTTAGCACTCTGCACACCCACCAGGAGGTCCTGGGTTCGATTCCCAGCCTCCCCAAATTTTTTTTGCTTTTAAAAAATGTTGTTTGACACTTATTTGTGTTTAAATATGTTCAAACTTGTTTAAATCATAACAGTAATATTTTTTTATAAAAAAGTAATAATTTTTAAAAAAATATCATCAAATTTGTTATTTGAAAATATTTATGAATATGAAAAAATATCATCAAATTTATTATTTTGAATATATCATGGGTCGGCGGCGGCGGTTGAGTAGGGGAATCGAGGGTGCAGGGGGTCGGCGGCGTCGGCCGGTGGACCGGGGGGGTGCTCGGCGGCGGCGGTTGAGTAGGGGAAT
>LR738714.1:742549347-742578804 GCA_902687465.1 Secale cereale | reverse complement strand
TGCTATGTGTGCTTCTCTGGCTGCCAAACGGGTTGACTCCATCGGTGCTCGCGCCCAGCACGATGTTCCTTGGATCGTTCCCAAATTCTAGGTCTTCGAAGTTCAACGCTTGCCACTGGCTCGCATCCTTAGGGTGACTCAGCATCTTGTCTTTTTTATCTATCTCCGGATCATTTGCGTCATCTTCTCGCTTCTTCTCCTCCCTATCCGCGTGCCAACGCAGGAGCTTTGCTACCTTAGGGTCCGCGAAATACCGCTGCAGACGAGGAGTGATCGGAAAGTACCACACCACTTTTCGAGGAGCTTTCTTCCTCTTCTTGTATCGAGTGACGCCGCACACCGGACATATGGTAGACTCCGCGTGCTCGTCCCGATAAATGATGCAATTGTTCATGCACACATGGTATTTCACGTGCGGTAAATCCAGAGGACACACGATTTTCTTCGCCTACTCCAAACTGGTGGGGCACTTGTTCCCCTTGGGAAGACGTTCGTGCCAGAATGACATGTTCTCGTCGAAGCATGCGTCGGTCATTTTGTGTTTTACCTTCATCTCCAGAGCCATGAGCGTTACTTTCAGGCGGGTATCCTCGGGCCTGCATCCTTCATACAATGGAGTAACCGCGTCTAACTCAAGTTGATCCATCTTGGCTTTCTCTCGGGCGGCAGCTCTTGCGTTATCGGTCTGCTTGAGAAGCAGCTCTTGAATATGAGGGTCCTGCACCCAGCCCATCGATGGTTCAGCGTCGTCTGCTCTGCCGGCATCATCATCTTCATGATCATGCCCGTCGTCTGCTCCGGCATCTTCCTCATCATCATGTCCTACATCTTCTACATGATGACTGTGTACAGCATCACCGTCGTGATCATCTCCTGGGGATTCTTCGTCTTCTCGCCCGCCCGAGCCGCGGTGGTTGTCTTGCTGCCCTTCCTCATTTCTTGCCCGGCCCCCATGGACGACTTCGTAGTCATCTTCATCACCTTGCCACCGATAGCCATCCATGAAACCATGCAAGAGCAGGTGGTCCCGCACCTGCCCGGAATCCGGGTCCGCAATAAGGCTCTTCAGCTTGCATCTTCAACACGGACATCTTATCTCCGTCTCGTTCTTTTGAAGCATCTCGGCCTTCGCGGACCTCAAAAACCTATTCATGATGCCTTCGGTCATCGTGCGCACCATGGTCGCCCTGCGGGGTAGAGCAAAACGATATTTTAGAACCAAAAAATTTTTTGCCATGACTTTCCCTAAAAATAGGACAAAAATGAATGCTTAATGCCAAAATTCTCACCGAAACGGAAATGAATCAACATTCCGGGAAAATATTGGCAACTATCGCATTTCAAATACCGGTACACCTCCAAACACAAACACATATGCAACACAACAAACCTATGCAACACCACAAACATACATAGATCTAGCTAGGCCATAAAAAGTGCATGTGCACATTGTTGTATGGAGAACAACATAAATATAGCTTCCCCCCTTATTTACCTATCAAAACAAGGTAATTTAACCACTTAATTTGAATGAATATATGATGGAAATGAGGTGAAAAAGAGGAGGGACCCGAGAGGAGAGGAGGTGGACAGAATGAAGAAGTGGTGGGGGGGGGGGAGTGAGTGTGGTAGAGAGGCTGTCCAAAATATCTTGTTGCTGCCCGCTTACTAATGGCGCACCAACTATAAATGCGGCATTAGTAATCAAGGTTACTAATGACGCATTTATAGTGGGTGCGCCATTACAAGTTTTGCAAAAAAAAACATACTAATGGCGCACTGTCGCATAGTGCGCCATTACTAGTTTAAAAAATAAAAAAAAGAATAAAAAATATCATAAAAAAAGAGCATTAATGGCGTACTTTACTGCTGGTGCGCCATTATTAGTTACAACTAGTAATGGCGCACTATGTCTGGATGCGCCATTAGTATGTTTGGACAGGCGCGCTAGTTCAAAAAGAAAAACTTCTTGATACTAATGGCGCACTCTGGGCAAGGTGCGCCATTAGTAGTTCGAACTCTAATGGCGTATCTGTTGCTGGTGCGCCATTACTATATACTAATGGCGCACTGCTTGTCTGGTGCGCCATTAGTATCAATTCCATCTATAGCCCTTTTCCTAGTAGTGGTGTGTTCTTTGTCTTTTAACTAGCTACTATCGTGCTTTGCTCTTAGTATTCATGCTTATCTTTTCAAGAGCTTTTATTTAGTTGGTTGCTTGAACTCTCTTTAATTACCATGCTCACCTTATTAAGAGAGTTTGCTTCCGTTGCATTGGTTAATGTGTCTATGATAAAGATGCTACTTTCATGATGGTGCTTAGTAGTTCAGGTTTTCTTATTGTTAATCTCAAATAGCTGAGGGGTTCCCAATGTGTTATTGGAATACCAACTTGGTTTGTTTGCCTATGATGTGGTATGGTTTAGTAATATCTTCCTTCGAGAATTTATTTTTATTGACTTGGCGTATGCTCACGCATATTCAAGACTGTAAATAAAGTCTGTCAAGCCTTGATGATCTTTTGTTTCTGAGTAGCGATATAACTACCATGCCTGATTCAATATTGCTTTGTCGCTCTGCATGATTATGACCGTCATGGCTCTCGTAGTTGGTCGCTCCCAGTCTTTTGCTAACCTACACCTGCACTAAGCAAATTAACCATGCAATACATAGCTCATGGGAAAGTAGCCTAAAAACTATTGTGGTAAAGAATATGTTGCTTATGTATCTTATTTCTTATGAGTTGCTTGCTGAGCGGTAACCATGTTTCTGGGGACGCCATCAACTGTCACACTTTTGTTGAATATCATGTGAGTTGCTATGCATGTTCGTCTTGTCTGAAGTAAGGGTGATTTACCATGGGTTGAATTAATATGCATATTGTTAGAGAAGAACCTTGGGCCGCCAACCAAAGCCATGCATCATGGTGGAAGTTTTAGCTTGGACCTTAATCCTCAATCTCTTATGAGAATATGCTTATGCATTAAAGAGGAGTCCATCATCTATTTTCTATGTTGTCCCGGTATGGATGTCCTCAAGTTGAGATCTATCGAAAACGAGAAATCAAATGCGATCTATCTCCTTGGACCTTTGTACAGGTGGCATAGAGGTACCCCTTTATGACACTTGGTTAAAACATATGCAATGCAATGATAACCCATGGGGATCCGAGCTAATTAGGACAAGGTGCGAGCACTATTAGTATTCGATGCATGAGGCTTGCAACTTATAGGATGTTTTATACATGACACATATGAAGTACTACTACCGTTGACACAATTGCTTCCATGTTTCAAAATAAAAAGCTCTAGCACTTCAAGCACCAACTACTGAGAGCATGATTGTCATTCTGAGTGTAATGTGCATTGTCCCAAAGTAGCATTGTCTTTTGCATGATTGTGATATCGTTTATTCTGAAATGATTGTATCTAGTCATCACTTAAACCTTGAAGGTGCCCTTGCATTTATGTTTTGCATCACTAAAGGGGGCAAGCTAGATATCACTTGATCATATTTGCACATCATGTTCATTGCAAATCTTTTTGATGTTTCAGTTTCATGTTGTAAAACTTTCAGTCATTTGTGATTTTCTCTTGAGGCAACTTAATTACTTTAGAATCATTGTCTCAGTAAGCTTTTGTCATATGACTATGAGAAAGTCCTATATGGTTAATAGCATGTCACCACATAAATTATTCTTGTTATCATTTACCTACTCGAGGACGAGCAGGAATTAAGCTTGGGGATGTTGATACGTCCAAAACGTATCTATAATTTCTGCTTGCTCCATGCCACTTTTGGGTGATATTGCTATGATATTCATACACTTCCATACACTTTTGATCATATTTGGACTAACTTACTAATCCAGTGCACCCCAGTGCCAGTTTCTGTTTTCGGCTGTTTTTGTATTTCAGGTTTTCACGTTTCGAGAACTGCCCAGAAAAATCCAGAAAAATTATATTAAAAATCAGCAAACCGGAAACAACACTGCGTCCGAAGGGCAGCCTAGGGGGGGGCACAGGGGCTCCAGGCGCCCTGTGGGCGCGCCCCCCCTGGGCCGCGCCGGGGGGGCGCCTGGGCCCCCCGAGGCTCCCCCAGTGCCCTACTTTGGCATATATTTAAAGGGTTCCCCGTAACCCTCAGAACAGGACTTCTTTTCGCGATCCCATCTCTGTTCCGCCGCCGCCGCTTCCAAGATCGGGAGCACCAGGAGAACTCTTCCCGGCACCCTGCCGGAGGGGAGGATCACCACCGGGAGCTTCTCCACCACCATGGACGCCTCCCGGATGACTCGTGAGTAGTCTCCCTTGGACCATGAGTCCATGACCAGTAGCTATGTGATGTTCTCCTCCCGTTATTGTGCTTCACTAATTAGTCCTCGTGAGCTGCCCTACATGATCGAGGCACCTATGTAATCCTTATGCTGTTGCTATGTTGAGTTTGCTGGGATCCGATGGATTATGAGATTATGTTCAGATTGATCTTGAGTAATATATTTGATTCACCTCTTCTATATTTTAGTTCATAAGTAATTCTTGCATGTTCTCCATTGTTATTTATTGCTTTGGCCGAGTAATAGGTAGTGACTCCAAGAGGGAACGTTATGCTCGATTGTGGGTTCATGCCCCTCGATGACTAGCTTGAGTGACAGAAACATGAGTCTAGGGGATGTGCTGTTGCCACAAGGGGGAAAACAACTGTGCTTGTGCCCGCGGGTGCAAGGATTGTCTACTTTACGCAAAGTTCTTTTAATGCAGTTGTCTGTTGCATTGAGTTTACACTATGGGTGGGACTCGCAACTTAATACCAGCGAGATGTTCTGGATAGATATCTCAAGGTGGATGATTAGTAGTAGATATTGATGGATTTCGGTCTACTTACTTTGGTGTACCGCCCATGCTTTGAACCTCAACCTTTCTTGCAATGTAGTCAGCATTGGTTTGCGTTCGTGGTCCTGTCAATTGCCCAGCTGTAATTTGTTTACCTCACATAGCTGTTTTATCGTCTTTTGGGAGAGAGACATCACTAGTGAACATCATGAGACTCCGGTCCATTTTACCATCATTGATCACATACACTATTTACTTTTCGCTATTTTATTTACTATTGCAAAACACTATCTATCACTACTATCATATTGCTTTTAACCCTTTGTGAACTACAAGGCCGGAGAGATTGACAACCTCTCTGTACTCGTTGGGAGCAAAGTTATTTGTATCTGTGTGCAGGTCCACGTTGATTGCTAATTGCGCCGTTAGCAGTTGACACCTACTTGTTGAACCTAGGAGTCTCTGGGGATTCGATCCTTGGCATATTTGCTAAGGGAAAACACTTCTACTTATTGCATCTTACACCTTCCACTTGGGGTAACCAACGAGGGGTTCGAGGCCCATCATATGCCAACTCAACAAACACCATCGGAGACACCTGTAGAGCATCTTTATAATTACCCAGTTACGTTGTGATGTTTGATAGCACACAAAGTGTTCCTCCGGTATTCGGTAGTTGCATAATCTCATAGTCATAGGAACATGTATAAGTCATGAAGAAAGCAATAGCAACATACTAAACGATCAAGTGCTAAGTTAATGGAATGGGTCAAGTCAATCACATCATTCTCTAATGATGTGACCCCGTTCATCAAATGACAACTCATGTCTATGGCTAGGAAACTTAACCATCTTTGATTAACGAGCTAGTCAAGTAGAGGCATACTAGTGACACTCTGTTCGTCTATGTATTCACACATGTACTAAGTTTCTGGTTAATACAATTCTAGCATGAATAATAAACATTTATCATGATATAAGGAAATAAATAATAACTTTATTATAGCCTCTAGGGCATATTTCCTTCACACCTGTGCCTGAGCGTCTGGCCAGCTGTCGTAGACTCCTGGAACCCTCCCAACGAACACGACGTATCAATCCTTCACTATCTCTGATCTATGTACCTGCATCGACAGTTGATCAATTGAACGATAATATGCAACATAATGTACTTAAGAAAACAAAGAGGCATAATTATCAAAATACAAGCAACTTGTAGCAAACATAAGTGACGATGTTCCTCATACCCAAACTAATTAACTAGAGCGATCAGTCCTCCATGTCGGCGGTCCAATCTTCATAGTCAGGGAGGAAGCACCCGAGCTTCGTGAAAGGCTGAAGGTCTAGACGCTGAGCGAGTAGCAGTGCTCGGACATCATCCCGCGTCATTGTTGGCCCATGGTAGAACATCCCTGTTGGTTCGAGGACCTGCTTCATCATCACTTGGGCAAGTTCACACTGGACGTGATAAAACTCAGCTCGGATTCGATGATCCGATGTCTTTCCTATGCTTGTGGCCCAGCTGACAATCTTGGCATCTTCGGTAGTAGGTGACATGCGAAGGCGTTGATTACCCCTTCTATACCCGAGAAGGTGATGCATGAGGTAGAATCCATCAGCCTGACTGGTGTGCGGTTGCTGGATGCAGCCGAAGTCGGTCTTATGGCGGAAAACCAGCCCGTTCTTCCGGTGCCTTTTCACCTTGATATATCCACCAGACAGGCTCAAGGTAAACAGGGCACTATCGAGAACACTCTTTACGTGCATGTAATCCTTGTTCTTGGTGTTCTTCGATGAGTCCAAGTACATAACATGGGAGTATTCCGGGTACATAACGATGAGCACGGCACCGCCCCCGCTGCGCAAATTAAGTACACCTCAAATTAGCCTCCATGCTTGCAAAGGAATGATTAACACTTATGGAAGGATATGTGTGGATGACTTACGTGGGATGATAAGGCAGGAGAATCGCTTCCTTGTCCTTATTAGCGATCATGAATTCGCCTAGGTACTTGCTCGCATATCCATGGTGCTCTTTGCAAACTGCCAAGAAGCTCTCGTGCATATAGAACGGGTCCGCGACGCAGATATATTGTATGTTCTCGATCCTGATGAAGTAGTTGAGATATAGCCCATACATGGGGATGAACTGGAAATACAGCTTGGTCATGTGGAACATGTCGAAGATGTAGTCAAATCACAGGATGAACTGATTCGCGGGCCAGGTGTCGACGTACAACTTCCCACCCGACACCTGAGCCGCGTAAAGCGGGTATCCTTGTTTTTCTGTGATCAGAAGGCTTTTCTCTCTGGCTAGCACATCTTCATGGAGTCTTCTTAGATCATTGTTCAGTATGTGATCCAGCGCTTTGGCAGGTAGGATCGGCTCGCCGCCGACATGGAAACGATTCTTACCTTTGACAGGTATTCTGTCTACCACCCGGGGCTTCAGAGGTAGCTGGCTGCTTGAAGCAGCTCTGGTGCCTTTAGGGCCGTCCCTGTCTGGTCTCCTCCTTTGCTTCTTGGTGGGTGGCGGTAGTGAGCCCACCATAACTTTCCTAACCACCACCCCAAGTGTTGTCGTGCTAATGATTGGACGGGCCTCGGGGGATTGCTGGATAGAGGCGGCATCTGGAGGCGTCTCCTGCGAGGATTTCTTGAAGAGAGACTTTTTGCATTCCGCCTTAGGATGTTCCAGCTCCGGCAAATCAGACAGCATCAAGTCATCATCTCCACGCTCATAGCCTGAGTCTTCGTCGTCCTGAGCCATCAACCTTCCATCATCATAGGCGGTATTGAAATACTTGTCTGGGTCTTCATCATCATCCTCCTCCATGTCATCATCAACATTTGCTTCTTCGACAGCGGGGGCGACATGATCTAGTACTAATGGGGGCTCTCCCTCGTGTCGTCCGTTATCACCTGCCACGACAGGTGAAGGTAATTTGGTAGGTGGGGTGGTGGTGTTCATACCTTCTTGAGAAGGTGGCGTTGGCGTGATACTGGGCGCCTCGAGACGAAGAAGATACTTGGGCCAAGGCAAGGACCAGTTCTTGCATGCGCCAACCAACTTAGGGGTCTCGTCGTCAGCGACTGGTACCGGAGGAGGCAAATCCTCGAAGCCCGCTAAGAAACTGGCCATGTTAACCTTGAATACGCCATCGGGCATCTCTCGGTTGTGGAACATGCGGTCCTTGGGCTTCACGGTCGCCGCCTTTCCAACGGCCACCTTCTGGCCCTTGATGTCATAGAGTAGGGTGCACGGGGTGTCGTCGGCCTACGAAGGAGACATGTTTGCGACGTTAAACATCCCAAAGGCAACTAAAACGGAGGACTATAGACATGTTGCTGAAAAGGGTATGACGCGTAATTACCATGAGGGCGTCGAGCTCAGCCAGCGATGAAAGCCCGCCGAGCATGCAAGAGATGGTCGGGCTGCTATGAATAGGAGCAGGACCTTTTGTGGTTGCTTGAGCAGGTGCTGGTGCTCTGGTGTTCACCGAATTGCTCCCGACAAAGCTGGGAAGGGGAAAGTCCTCCGGCCGTGCATTTGTACTGTTCTTCGTGTAATCAAAAAGTGCCGGAAGCAAGCTGACCACCGCGTCAATGACCGCTGCATTGACGACCCCGAGCAACTCTTCTTTGGTCTCAGCTTTGGTCTTATCGACCGCAATCTTGACATTCTCGTCGATGCTCTGCTGAGTGACGACCGAGCGTCTCTTCTTTCTTATCTCTGGCTCCTCGTTGTAGCACGTCTTCCATGAGGCGCCATCTCCGACGCCGTGCACACATCCATAGGACGGCGGCTTGTCCACCAGGACCTTTTTCAGTATGTTCAGGGCCGGGTTGAATGGGGTGTCCCACTTGGGCCTCGCCGACGACTGTGACGACTCGTCGCTTTCTGCTGCCTTTTGGTGCTGCTCTTTCTGCAAAAGGAACGTGGATGGTTTACTAATATGACAAAACATGCAGTCGAATTGATTGGAAGCTAATATGATAATGTGGTAATATAACAATTACCAGAAGTCTCATGAACTCCCTCGTGTTCGGGTCCATGTAAAAGATCTTTTTGACTTTGTCCCACTTGTACCGGGCCCTGATCCAGTCATGCTCCAATGGGTCGGTGTACTCCGCCAAAGGGTCTGGGATTCCGTGACTTTCACGTTCAGCATCCTCCTTGGCCCATGCGTGCCTCTTCCCCTCGTAACCACGGCTTCCGAGGCGGTGGGGTGGCGTGTTGCTGGCCTGGAGCGACTTCATTTTCCGACTTTGCCTTGACACTTTCTTTACCGCAATTATCCTTGAATTTTGCAAAGTCCGCTTCCGTTATTGATGGATTATCAACATGAATCTTGGACCCTGGTTCATTCTTCGCAATCGCTTTTTTCACCTGAAGTTTCCTGGAGGATAAGTCGTTGGTGAATGTCACCATCGCCGTTTATCTTTGTCATGCCAGGATCGTCCCACGGATCTTTATATTGGCCTTCATTTCGGCCGGGGAACATGAACTTATTTTGCAACTTCTTTAGGAGCATGTGCTCCATATGTGGTATCTTCTTCAACATAACGTCATTGATGCTTGCGGTTTCCATGAGGATGCATCCTAGCTGATTGCCCCAGCACAAGCGCGCTTGCTCCGGTGTCGTTGGCTCCAACTTATTGGGGTGCATCTCCGTGACCACAATTTGTCCGATGCCAATCTCGTTTGGTTTTTGTGTCCTCTTCTTCTTCGATGCTTTACCGGCTATGACAGCATCGTTGCCGGTCTCGGGGGTGGTGTCGGTCCTGGTGCCAGTGCTGGTGCCGCCGTCGGCATCGGTGTCGCGGTCGGTGGCACTGCCGCTACCATGCAACCCCATCTGGTGTTCGTCCAAGTAATCGAAAAAGTGATTTGCTGCCTCGATGGGGTCTTCGAGGCGAGCAAAACCACCCACGACTTTGGCTTCGGTAGACACGTTTCCTATTGATAAACAATTGTAAATAAAGGATATAATGAAGAGGAAAAGGGGGCCTATGTTTGGTCGGAATGTTGATTCATTCCCCTTCCGGCATATCCCGGGTACTCCATATGTCCTAGTTTCTAGCGCAAGTCATGCCGAAAATCACGGAAATTTTTGGCATGACCTTTGCTTAAAAGTGGACATATGGAGCGCCTAAAATTTGCCGGAATGGAAATGAATCAACATTCCGGCAAAACATAGGCCACTCAGATATTCTTTGACTTTCAACCAACATTGCAAAATCATATAACATCAATGACATATATCATATAATATCAATGACATATGAGCATCACAGGAGCACATATATAAAGCAAGTACACATCGTGAAATGACCTCACTAAACATTGCAAAATAGTGCTCTTTTCAAAAACCAAAAACCTTTGCAAAATGACCTCACTAAAATGTGCTACTTTTTTTGTTTATAGCTAATTTGTAGCTAAATGCTACTGTTTTTATAGCTAAATACCCGAGCTAAATGCTAAATGCTTCTGTTTTTATAGCTAAATGCTACTGGTTTTTATTGCTAAATGCCCTAGCTAAATTTGCTAAAAATGCCCTAGCTAAATGCCATAGCTAATTTTCCCTAGCAAACTACTCTCTATTAACTATTTTTTTTACTAATTCTGTTTAAAGCAGCAACAACATCACCTATTTGTTGCGGCTAAAGAAATTTCTATAACTTTTTTGACATATGAATCCTAGAACCCTGGAATTTTTTTGCTAATAAATATTTGATCCTAATAAAAATTCCTAAATTGAACCCTAAAATTGATCCCTACTGCCTACCTAACTGAAACCTAAATTCAAAACCTAGTTTCATTTCTATAACAAAAGAAAACCTAATTGACAAAGAGAGGGTTGATAACCCACAAGTATAGGGGATCGCAATAGTTTTCGAGGGTAGAGTATTCAACCCAAATTTATTGATTCGACACAATGGGAGCCAAGGAATACTCTCAAGTATTAGCAGTTGAGTTGTCAGTTCAACCACACATGGAAGACTTAATATCTGCAGCAAAGTATTTAGTAGCAAAGTAATATGGAAGTAAGGGTAACAGTGGCAAAAGTAACGGTAGCAGTTTTGTAGTGATTGTAAAAGTGGCAGCAGAAAGGTAACTAAGCAAGGAGTAATATGTGAAAAGCTCGTAGGCATTGGATCAGTGATGGATAATTATGTCGGATGCGATTCCTCATGTAATAGTTATAACATAGGGTGACACAAAACTAGCTCCAGTTCATCAATGTAATGTAGGCATGTATTCCGAATATAGTCATACATGCTTATGGGAAAGAACTTGCATGACATCTTTCGTCCTACCCTCCCGTGGCAGCGGGGTCCTATTGGAAACTAAGGGATATTAAGGCCTCCTTTTAATAGAGTACCGGAGCAAAGCATTAACACTTAGTGAATACATGAACTCCTCAAACTACGGTCATCACCGAGAGTGGTCCCGATTGTTGTCACTTCGGGGTTGCCGAATCATAACACATAGTAGGTTACTATTGACTTGCAAGATAGGATCAAGAACTCACATATATTCATGAAAACATAATAGCTTCAGATCTGAAATCATGGCACTCGGGCCCTAGTGACAAGCATTAAGCATAGCAAAGTCATAGCAACATCAATCTTAGAACATAATGGATACTAGGGATCAAACCCTAACAAAACTAACTCGATTACATGGTAAATCTCATCCAACCCATCACCGTCCAGCAAGCCTACGATGGAATTACTTATGCATGGCAGTGAGCATCATGGAATTGGTGATGGAGGAAGGTTGATGATGACGACGGCGACGATCTCCACTCTCCGGAGCCCCGAACGGACTCCAGATCAGCCCTCCCGAGAGAGATAAGGGCTTGGCGGCGGCTCCGTATCATAAAATGCGATGAATCCATCTCTCTGTTTTTTTCTCCCCGAATGTGAATATATGGAGTTGGGGTTGAGGTCGGTGGAGCATCAGGGGGCTGCTACTTCTCGAGCTTGCGTTGTATTCCCTCGAAGAGGAAAGGGTGATGCAACAAACTAGCGTAAGTATTTCCCTCAGTTTTTGAGAACCAAGGTATCGATCCAGTAGGAGACCACGCGCGAGTCCCTCGTACCTGCACAAACAAACAAGGACCTTGTAGCCTGATAACCCACAAATGTAGGGGATCGCAACAGTTTTCGAGAGTAGAGTATTCAACCCAAATTTATTGATTTGACACAAGGGGAGCCAAAGAATACTCTTAAGTATTAGCAGCTGAGTTGTCAATTCAACCACACCTGGAAACTTATTATCTGCAGCAAGGTAATTTAGTAGCAAGGCAATATGGAGATAGCGGTAACAACAATAAAAGTAACGATAGTGTTTTTGTAATAGCAATAGCGGAAAAGTAAATAAGCAACATGCAATATGTGAAAAGCTCATAGGCATTGGATCGGTGATGGAGAATTATTTCAGATGCGATTCATCATGTAAAAGTTATAACCTAGGGTGACACAGAACTAGCTCCAGTTCATCAATGTAATGTAGGCATGTATTCCGTATATAGTCATACGTGCTTATGGGAAAGAACTTGCATGACATCTTTTGTCCTACCCTCCCGTGGCAGCGGGGTCCTAGTGGAAACTAAGGGATATTAAGGCCTCCTTTTAATAGAGTACCGGACCAAAGCATTAACACATAGTGAATACATGAACTCCTCAAACTACGGTCATCACCGGGGATGGTCCCGATTGTTGTCACTTCGGGGTTGCCGGATCATAACACATAGTAGGTGACTATTGACATGCAAGATTGGATCAAGAACACACATATATTCATGAAAACATAATAGGTTCAGATCTGAAATCATGGCACTCGGGCCCTAGTGACAAGCATTAAGCATAGCAAAGTCATAGCAACATCAATCTTAGAACATAGTGGATACTAGGGATCAAACCCTAACAAAACTAACTCGATTACATGGTAAATCTCATCGAACCCATCACCGTCCAGCAAGCCTACGATGGGATTACTCACGCACGGCGGTGAGCATCATGAAATTGGTGATGGAGGAAGGTTGATGGTGACGATGGCGACGATCTCCACTCTCCGGAGCCCCGAACGGACTCCAGATCAGCCCTCCCGAGAGAGATTAGGGCTTGGCGGCTGTTCCGTATCGTAAAATGTGATAATTCTTCCTCTCTCATTTTTTTCTCCTGGAAAGTGAATATATGGAGTCCGGGGGTACGTCGGTGGAGCATCAGGGGACCCACGAGGCAGAGGGGCGCGCCCAGGGGGAGGGGGCGCGCCCCCCACCCTCGTGGACAGGGTGTGAGCCCGCTGACGTGGATCTTTCCGCAGATATTTTTTATATTTTCCAAAATAATTCTTCGTGGATTTTCAGGTCATTTCGAGAACTTTTTATTTCTGCACAAAAACAACACCATGGCAATTCTGCTGAAAGCAGCGTGAGTCCGGGTTAGTTCCATTCAAATCATGTAAGTTAGGGTCCAAAACAAGGGCAAAAGTGTTTGGAAAAGTAGATATGTTGGAGACGTATCAACTCCCCCAAGCTTAAACCTTTGCTTGTCCTCAAACAATTCAGTTGATAAACTAAAAGTGATAAAGAAAAACTTTGACAAACTCTGTTTGCTCTTGTTGTTGTAAATATGTAAAGCCAGCATTCAAGTTTTCAGCAAGATCATGAACTAACCACATTCACAATAACTTTCAGGTCTCAAGTCTACTCATATCAATGGCATAATCAACTAGTGAGCAATAATAATAAACGTCGGATGACAACACTTTCTCAAAACAATCATAATATGATATAACCAGATGGTATCTCGCTAGCCCTTTCTGAGACTGCAAAACATAAATGCAGAGCACCTTTAAAGATCAAGGACCGACTAGACATTGTAATTCATGGTAAAAGAGATCCAGTCATGATCATACTCAATGCAAATTAATAGCAATACATGCAAATGACAGAGGTGCTCTCCAACTGGTGCTCTTTAATAAGAGGATGATGACTCAGCATAAAAGTAAATAGATAGGCCCTTTGCAGAGGGAAGCAGGGATTTGTAGAGGTGCCAGAGCTCGATTTTTAAATAGAGATGAATAATATTTTGAGCGGTATACTTTCATTGTCAACATAACAACCAAGAATCTCGATATCTTCCATGCTACATACATTATAGGCGGTTCCCAAACAGAATGGTAAAGTTTATACTCCCCCAACCACCAACAAGCAGACTCCACGGCTAGCCCGAAACAACGGGTACCGTCCAAACCAGCAACAGCCCTGGGGGAGTTTTGTTTAATTATTATGATTTGAGCATGGGACTAGGCATCCCAGTTACCAGCCATTTTCTCATGAATGATGAGCAGAATCCACTCATCGTGAGAATAACCCACCTAGCATGGAAGATATAGACAACCCTAGTTGATACATGAGCTGTTCGAGCATACGAAACATAATTTCATTTGAAGGTTTAGAGTTTGGCACATACAAATTTACTTAGAACGGCAGGTAAATACCGCATATAGGAAGGTTTGGTGGACTCATTGGAATAACTTTGTGGTTTATGGAAGTGGATGCACAAGCAGTATTCCCGCTTAGTACAGGTGAAGGCTAGAAAGAGACTGGGAAGCGACCAGCTAGAGAGTGACAACAGTCATGAACATGCCTTAAAATTAACCAACAATGAGTGCAAGCATGAGTAGGATATAAATCACCATGAACATAAATATCGTGGAGGCTATGTTGATTTTGATTCAACTACATGCGTGAACATGTGCCAAGTCAAGCCACTCGAATCGTTCAAAAGAGGATACCACCCTATCATACCACATCACAACCATTTTAATAGCATGTTGGCACGCAAGGAAGATAAACTCCTAGCTAATTAAGCATGGCATGAGCAACTATGATCTCTAATTGTCATTGCAAGCATGTTTCATTCATAATAGGCTGAATCAGGAACGATGAACTAATCATATTAACAAAAACAAGATAGGTCGAGTTCATACCAGCTTCTCTCATCTCAATCACTTCATCATATATCGTCATTATTGCCTTTCACTCGCACGACCGAACGGTGTGGATAATAATAATAGTGCACGTGCATTGGACTAAGCTGGAATCTGCAAGAATTTAATACAAGGGAGAACACAAGGTAATATGGCTCTTGGTTAAATCAACAGTAATGCATATGAGAGCCACTAAGCATTTTCATCATGGTCTTCTCCTCTTGACCCCCAAAGAAAAGAAAAGAAATAAAATTATTTACACGAGAAAGTTCCCAACAAGCAAAAGAATAACGCAAAATCTTTTTGGGTTTTCTTTTAATTACTACTACTACAAGCTTGGAAGGTAAACTAGCTAACTACAACTAATATTTTTTTGTTTTTCGGTTTTCTGACACACAAGACAAGGACTAAGAAAAGAAATTAAACTAGCCTGGATAATACAATGAAAAAGTATGAGCACCGACAATTGGAATGAGTGTGTGAACATGAATGTAATGTCGGTGAGAAATACGTACTCGCCCAAGCTTAGGCTTTTGGCCTAAGTTGGTTTATTGCCACAGATCAAAGCTACTCTCTCCGGTGTGCGGAGGAGTTTCCTCTGGGTGCCACTGGTTGGCAATCTCCTCCAGATCCCACTGATAAACCGACTGCCGATAAGGGTCAAGTGATGGCTCCAGCTCAGGCTTTGAAACCTATGCCAGGCTCCAGTACACATAAAACAACATCTGGCAAGACGAGGTACGTGCCTGAAAGTAAACCCAACAAAGAAGGTGCAGGCAAGGTAATAATCTCACAATATTTTTTATCAAATATCAATTTATACTTAAGCAACTTCTTCTTATCTTTAACAATAAAATCATGTGCTATCATACTCTTATAATTTAGAAAAGCAGGGGCCAGCAACTTTTCCTCCCTCTCATAATGCCTAATAGGTATCCTAAAATGTTCAGCAAGGCGTGAAGCAAAGATACCTCCGAAGATGGGGCCCTTTGTACGATTCAGACTTAATCGTTTAGCAATAACATCGCCTAAGCTAAAAGTGGAATCCCGGAACAAATCATGGCACAAAATAACAATATTACGGGCACTAAGGTTTCCACTGTTCCCGCGACCAATTAAGCATCTACTAGCAAATATCGCAACGTAGCATAGAACAGGAAAATGTATACTAGTGATTCTTTCCTCTGAAACTTTCCTCGATTCTCCTACAGCGATTGTATCAATAAACCCCTCCACATCCTTACGATGTGGTTCCTCTAAGCTACCCGCAAAGGGTATCTTACAAACTTGACAAAATTCATATAGTGACATCTCCCTAACCTCATCATATAAGTGAAACTCCACTGAAGGTGGTGATTTCTTAGCATGGAAATAGAAATTTTGCACGAAAATATTAATTAGTGAGTAAGAGATACTGTTCGCGCTGGTCGTGGAGGAAGTCGGTGAGGCCTGCATTCTCAGCCAAATAATAAAAGTCTTTATAAATCCCGACGGCTCTCAAGAACTCATCACAAGGCCATTCACATGGTCGAACTTCCGCAGTGCGAGGAAGATTGTATTTGGGCTTTTTATTCTCCTCTTTCTGCTTATCCTTTGAGCTTTGGCTCGAAGAGCCTCTCAATAATCTCCTCATCATTTTCTTCCTCTGAAAAATTTCTGAAATTTCTAGTGACTCAAAATAAAAGTGAACCAAACTCAACAAGATTGATAGAAACTACTCCCACAAGTGCCTAGAGACTATATCATGCATTAGAACTACTTGGGACCACATAATTTTGACATGCAAGCTCAAGAACAGGGTCACCTTAGCAGCAAATTTTTTCAATAAATAAAGCACTAGAACAAAAACTAATTGGACCATTGGAGGAGTCGCATACCGAAGAATAATCTCCCCAAACAGTTTTGTGAATGGAGCTTTGAGCAAGGAGATCGAAAATGGCAGTAAGATGAGCTAGACCACGATTTTGAGCTATGGGAGGATTTTTTTCTGGAGAAAGATGAAGTGTGTGGGTGCTGGGATAAGTGGAGGGGGCACGTGGGCCCACGAGACAGGGGGTGCGTCCAGGGGGGTAGGGCGCGCCCTGTACCCTCATGGCCAGGTGGTGGCTCCCCCGGCTGTGTTATCAGTGCCAAATATTCTTAAATATTCTAGAAAAAAGCATATTTCATTTTCGGGACATTTGGAGAAGTTTTATTTTCGGGGAATTTTTTATTGCAAGGATAACTCAGAAAACAGACAGAAAATACTATTTTTGCTTTATTAAATATAAATAACAGAAAGTAAAAGGAGGGTACAGAGAGTTGTGCTTTCTAATTTCATCCATCTCATGCTCATCAAAAGGAATCTATTAACATGGTTGATCAAGTCTTGTTAACAAACTCTTTCCGAATAACATGAACCGAAGAATTTTTTAATAACACTAGGTTACCTCAACAGGGATATGCATGTCCCCAAAAATAATAATATCATATTTCTTCTTGGCAGTAGGAAGAGGAAATTCAAAACCTCCAATAATAATCGTTGAAATTTTCCCAATAGAATTGATACTGTGGACTTGAGGTTGTTTCCTCGGAAAGTGTCCCGTATGCTCGTTACCATTAACATGAAAAGTGACATTGCCTTTGTTGCAATCAATAACAGCCCCTGCAGTATTCAAAAAGGATCTACCAAGGATAATAGACATACTATCGTCCTCGGGAATATCAAGGATAACAAAGTCCGTTAAAATAGTAACGTTTGCAACCACAACATGCACATCCTCGCAAATACTGACAGGTATAGCAGTTGATTTATCAGTCATTTGCCAAGATATTTTAGTAGGTGTCAACTTATTCAAGTCAAGTCTACGATATAAAGAGAGAGGCATAACACTAACACCGGCTCCAAGATCACATAAAGCAGTTTTAACATAGTTTCTTTTAATGGGGCAAGGTATAGTTGGTACTCCCGGAACTCCTAGTTTCTTTGGTTTTCCACCTTTAAAAGTATAATTGGCAAGCATGGTGGAAATTTCAACTTCCGGCATCTCCCTTTTATT
The DNA here is from genome assembly GCA_902687465.1 of Secale cereale. Taxonomy (NCBI): domain Eukaryota; kingdom Viridiplantae; phylum Streptophyta; class Magnoliopsida; order Poales; family Poaceae; genus Secale; species Secale cereale. The sequence continues at coordinate 742,560,928 of LR738714.1, read as the reverse complement.
TGTAATAGTATATTTCATATACTTAGCATAAGGATTTGTTTTAAGCATATCATTCAAACGCATACGCAAAAAGATAGGTCTAATCATTTCAACGAAGCGCTCAAAATCCTCATCGTCCTTTTTCTTGGATGGTTTAGGGGAAATGGCATGGGTTTCTAAACCCATGGTTCTCTTTCCTTACCGTGCTTTCTAGCAACAAAGTCTCTCTTATCATAACGTTGATTCTTTGATTGTGGGTTATCAAGATCAACAGCAGGTTCAATCTCTACATCATTGTTATTGCTAGGTTGAGCATCAACATGAACATCATCATTAACATTATCACTAAGTTCATGTTCATTACCAGATTGTGTTTCAGCATCAGAGATAGAAATATCATTGGGATTCTCAGGTGTGTCAACAACAGGTTCACTAGAAGCATGCAAAGTCCTATCAATTTTCTTCTTCTTCTTCTTGGAAGGACTAGGTGCATCTACATTAGTTCTCTGAGAATCTTGCTCAATTCTCTTGGGGTGGCCTTCAGGATACAGAGGTTCCTGAGTCGTTCTACCCCCTCTAGTCACAACTCTAACAACATTATCATTTTTCTTACTATTTAATTCATTGAGCAAATCATTTTGTGCTTGAAGTACTTGTTCTACTTGAGTGGTAACCATAGAAGTATGTTTACTAATGAGTTTAAGTTCACCTTTAACTCTAGACATATAATCACTCAAGTGTTGAATCATATAAGCATTACGTTTCAATTGTCTACCAACATAAGCATTGAAGTTTTCTTGTTTAACAATAAAATTATCAAACTCATCTAAGCATTGGCTAGCACACTTATAACGAGGAATATCACCTTCATCAAATCTATAGAGAGAATTTACCTTTACTCCCTGTGTCGGGTTATCAAGACCATGTATTTCTTCAATAGGTGGTAAATTCTTAACATCTTCAGCTTTAATACCTTTTTCTTTCATAGATTTCATTGCCTCCTGCATATCTTCAAGACTGAGAAATAGAATACCCATTTTCTTCAGAGTTGCCTTAGGAGTTGGTTCAGGAAGTGACAATTATTTTCATTACTCCACATATCATTCAATAGCAATTCAACTTGATCAATAGTTCTTTCCCTGAAAACACAACCAGCACAACTATCCAGGTGGTCTCTGGAAGCATCGGTTAGTCCATCATAAAAGATATCAAGTATTTCATTTTTCTTAAGAGGATGATCAGGCAAAGCATTAAGTATCATGCATAGCAGAAGTGGCATCATCAAGAACATGCGACATATCATATTCAATAGCAGGTGTAGGTGTCGCAAATTTACTCATAACAGAAAGTGAATCAAGTGTAGAGCTAGATGACAGTTCCTTACCTCCCCTCGTAGTTGAGGGAAAGATCTTGGTTTTTTCATCTCTCAAGTTCTTCATAGTGATCAACATATATAATTCCCATGTGACTTCAAAGAATATAGCTATGCTCCTCGGCAACGGCGCCAGAAAATAGTCTTGATAACCCACAAGTATAGGGGATCGTAACAGTTTTCGAGGGTAGAGTATTTAACCCAAATTTATTGATTCGACACAAGGGGAGCCAAAGAATACTCTCAAGTATTAGTGCTACCTCTTGAGCTTGCGTTGTATTCCCTCGAAGAGGAAAGGGAGATGCAACACAGTAGCGTAAGTATTTCCCTCAATTTTTGAGAACCAAGGTATCAATCCAGTAGGAGACCATGCGCGAGTCCGTCGCACCTGCACAAACAAATAGGAACTTCGCAGCCAACACGATAAGGGGTTGTCAATCCCTTTACGGTCACTTACGGAAGTGAGATCTGATAGAGATGATAGTTTATTTTTTTTGGTATTTTTAGTTTGATAAAACAACAAATAAAAGCGGTAAAAGTAAAGTAGATGTAGATTGATATGTTGAGAATAGACCCGGGGGCCATAGTTTTCTCTAGTGGCTTCTCTCATGATAGCGATATTCCACGGCGGGTAAACTAATTACTGTCGAGCAATTGATAGAAAAGCGAATAATTATGAGACTATCTAGGCATGATCATTGTATATAGGCATCACGTCCGAGACAAGTAGACCGAAACGATTCTGCATCTACTACTATTACTCCACACATCGACCGCTATCCAGCATGCATCTAGTGTATTGAGTTCATAAGAACAGAGTAACGCCTTAAGCAAGATGACATGATGTAGAGGGATAAACTCAAGCAATATGATATAAACCCCATCATTTTATCCTCGATGGCAACAATACAATACGTGCCTTGCTGCCCCTACTGTCACTGGGAAAGGACACCACAAGATTGAACCCAAAGCCAAGCACTTCTCCCATTGCAAGAACTATAGATCTAGTAGGCCAAACCAAACCAATAATTCGAAGAGACTTGCAAGGATATTATGAGAACACATAAAAAGTTCAGAGAAGAAGCAAATATCTTTCATAGATAACCTTGATCATAAACTCACAATTCATCGGATCTCGACAAACACACCGCAAAAAGAGATTACATCGAATAGATCTCTTCGAAGACCGAGGAGAACTTTGCATTGAGATACAAAGAGAGAGAAGAAGCCATCTAGATACTAGCTATGGACCCGAAGGTCTGTGGTAAACTACTCACAACTCATGGTGAGGGTGATGATGATGATGATGAAGGCCTCCGTGATGGATCCCCCTCCAGTAGAGCTCCGGAACAGGCTCCAAGATGGGATCTCCACGGAAACAGAAGCTACGGCGATGGAATTAGGGTTTTCTCTCTGTCCACGGAGTTTCTGGGGTACATAGACTTATATAGGAAGAAGGAGGGCACTGGGGGACGCTCGAGGGGCCCACGAGGTAGGGGGCGTGCCCTAGGAAGGGGGGCACGCCCCCACCCTCGTGGGCGCCTCGATGCTCCCCTGACGTGGTTCTCAAGTTCCTCTGGCGTGATTTTCTCCAAAAATATCTCTCGTGAAGGTTTCAATCCGTTTGGACTTTGTTTGATATTCTTTTTCTGCGAAACCGTGAAATAGGCAAAAACAGCAATCTGGACTGGGCCTTTGGGTTAGTAGGTTAGTCCCAAAAATGATATAAAAATGAATCATAAAGCCCATTAAACATCCAAGACTTCATAAATAATAGCATGGAACAATAAAAAATTATAGATACGTTGGAGACGTATGAAGCATCCCCAAGCTTAATTCCTGCTCGTCCTCGAGTAGGTAAATGGTATAGAAAGAATTTTTGATGTGGAATGCTAACCAATATAGTTTTTCAATGTAATTCTCTTAATTGTGGCATGAATGTTCAGATCTGAAAGATTCAAGATAAAAGTCTATATCAACATAAAAAATAATAATACTTCAAGCAATACTAACAAAGCAATCATGTCTTCTCAAAATACTATGGCTAAAGAAAGTTGTCCCTACAAAATCATATAGTGTTGGCTATGCTCCCTCGTTATCACACAAAAATATACATATCATGCACAACCCCGATTTCAGCCAAGCATTTGTTTTGATACTCTATCTTTTCAAACCTTTCAACTTTCACGCAATACATGATAGAGGTGGTTGTGGAGAAGACAAAAAGGAGGGAGATAGTCTCACATCGACTAGGCGTATCAACGGGCTATGGAAATGCCCATAAATAGATATCAATGTGAGTGAGTAGGGATTGCCATGCAACGGATGCACTAGAGCTAAATATGGATGAAAGCTCAACAAAAGAAACTAGTGGGTGTGCATCCAACTTGCTTGCTCACGAAGACCTAGGGCATTTGAGGAAGCCCATCGTTGGAATATACAAGCCAAGTTCTATAATGAAAAATTCCCACTAGTATATGAAAGTGACTAAGCACGAGACTCTCTACAATGAAGAACATGGTGCTACTTTGAAGCACAAGTGTGGAAAAAGATAGTAGCAATTGTCTGTCGGTGTACTAAGATAGGGGTACCTTAGTACCCCAACTTGTGCACGGGCAGTAGCAGCTTCCCACGGCAGGGTCTACCATGTGCTTGCCGGAAACCTCTCTGATCCTTATTTAAGCCATTCAAAAACAAAGTATACAAGACAGAAGATCAAGGCCCCGGCTAGTGGAGCTTGCCGGGAAGGCCGTCCCAGGCTCAAGGTTTCCTCATTAACTCAAGTCCCTGGCAAGAGGAGCTTGCCAGGAAGACCAGAAGACTGCATCTCAAAAGACACGCCTCGGCGCACTCTGCGCCCCGGCAAGACCCGGGGAGCGACAAGCTTCCCGGCCCGACAAGATCAAGACCCCGGCAAGGTGCTTGCCGGGGGAAGTCTGCACTGTGTACCCGCGCTCCAGCTCATTGGTCCACGCGTCGCCCTGGGGCCATTCCAGGGACGCGTGGCGGATGGCTGTGCAGCCTGGGGGACACGGTGGCGCTCCACGGTGACGAAGCTACCACCGTGGCAGACGGAGACGCAAGGGCGGGCGCTTTTGGGGTCGACGGTGACAGGCATTTAATGCTCTTGTCCCCCACTGTCAAAGTAGGTGATGACCACTGTTTACCCACTGTTCATCCACTGTTTACCCTTTCTTCTACGTTGACACCTGTCGGTGACCCCTTGAGCTATAAAAGGAGGCCCATGCACAACGTAGAAAGGGTTCGGAACCTAGATAGCTCTCTGGCTCGGTGTAGCTAGTTCTTCAAGCTCCCGAGCTCCCCAACTCAATACAATCTAAGCAGGAATAGGGTTTTACGCGTCCATCGCGGCCCGAACCTGGGTAAACTGCCCGCGTGCTCTCCACGATCAGCTCTTTGTGCTCCCTCCGCTCCCTTACCGCACGAACAAGGGGCTCCGGTCCCATAGGTGCTCGTGGTGGACAGTTTCCCCCGACATCTTTGGCGCGCCAGGTAGGGGGCGTCGAGGTTGTGCGAACCTGATCCGGCGTTCACGCGGGCGCATTCTTCATCAACCTCTCCAGCCACATCCACATCATCAGCAACAACAGCATGGCCCCGAAGAAGAAGGCTTCGGAGGTCGGAGGCCCGTCTGCGTCTGTTCCACCGCCACCAGAACCAACGGTGGGTGGAGGAGACGCCGTCGGAAGGGTGGTCGCCGGCGAGGAAACTCGTGGCACCACCAAATCCAAGGACAAGAAGGACGACCGAGCCTCGGTCTCCGTGGACGCGCCACGTCCATCTCAGCAAACGACGACCCAGCAGCGCCGTGGTACAGGAGGTACCATCCGCTTGCTGGGGCAAGGGCAAGCCGGAGGTTCGCGGGATGCTCCGGACCACCGTCCGGTCACGAGCAAGGTGCGGTCACTGGGGCGGGAAACTGCTCCTTCTAACCCCGTTAGGAGTCCGAGCATATCCCGCTCCTCGCACCGCTCGCCCCCGCTCCCCTCCTCTCCAGCAGAAGCGCTCGCAAGAGCGCAACTGCTCCTCGACTTCCCTCCAGCGGCAGACAAGGCCGAAGACTGGAGGGCAACCATCCAGAGCCTGATCGCCTTCGCCAATAACGACACGCCTCAGCAGCCGGCGACCTCGCGGCCACGGCAAGTCGAGAAGACGAAGGCCGACGGCGACAAGACCGCCGGGGGTGCAACCACCGTGCACTCTCCGCCGCGGAAGCAGAAGACGCCTCCCCGCCGGATCAACGTCGACGACGACTCCACGGCGTCGTCGGATCCATGGGCCCGTCGAGACCAACGCCAAGTCCTTGACGACCGGTGGCAAGAAGACGCTCGGACGACGATCGAGCGCCGCCGAGAAGCTCGGCGACAATCAGATCAGCGGGCTGGGACCGCTGTTGACACACACGCGCCCGGTGAGCCAGGCGACTTGCCGTACGCGGCAGGTTGCCCTGCGTTTACCCGTGAGCTGCGGCGTGTCCAGTGGCCCAGCATGAAGAACTTCAAGCCCGACATACCGGAGAAGTACGACGGCAAGACGCACCCCTCGGAATTCCTTAGCATTTACACCATTGCGGTGCAGGCTGCCGGGGGGCGCGATGAGAAGATACTGGCAAACTACTTCCCGCTGGTGCTTAAGCCGAACGTTCGTTCTTGGCTTATGCACTTGCCGGAAGGCTCCATTTCTTCTTGGGCAGATCTTTGCCACCAATTTGTTGGCGCCTTCACGGGCGGCCACAAACCCCACGGCCAGGAGAGCGATCTCCACATCTTGGCCCAGAAGGAAGGAGAACCTCTGCGCAAGTACATCCAGCGCTTCAGCCGCGTGCAGCACAACATCCCCGACGTCCACCCTGCTGCGGTTATCAGCGCGTTCCACCAGAACGTGCGTAACCGCCGCATGCGTGAGGAAATGGCCATGACCAAGATACGGGATGTCAGCGAGCTCTATGCTCTAGCTGATAAGTGCGCGCGCGCCGAAGAGGGGAGGAGACTCCCCGGAGAGGATGCTGGCGCAAGAGGTAGCGACAGCGAGGATGCCGCCCCGGCAAAGAAGAGCCGGCGGCGGAACAATAGAAGAAAGAAGAACAAGGAAGTGCTTGCCGTCGAGAAGTCCGGCAAGGAGGCTCCCGCCAAGCAAACACAGGCTGGCGGCTCCGGCAAGGAGCCTGCCCCTGTAGCGGCAGCTGACAAGCAGGACGGCTCCGACAAGCAATACTGCAAGATCCACCGCACTAAGGGCCACGACCTCTCCAACTGCAAACGCGTCGAATACCTCGTCGAGCAGCAGAAAGCTGAGTACGAGCGGCGCGACAAGGAGAAGGCCCAAGGTGGCGGAGGAGAGCCAAGCAAGAAGCGGCCATTCAATGGCCGGGGAGGACGCCGCGGCAAGGCCAAGCAGCGGCAAGGCGATCGACCTCCCCGGGGCCGCGACAAGGATGAAGAAGACGACAACGATGACATGGAGGAAGAAGATAACAGCGAGCAGGAGTTCCAGAAGGCCACGGAAGTCCTGTGCGTCGACGGCGGCGCCTCTCTGCATACTTCCCACCGCCAACTCAAGCAGTGGGTGCGGGAAGTAAATGCAGCAGAGCCGCCCGTGGAGTCGCGCAGGCTCCTCAAATGGTCCAGTACGCCCATCATTTTTGATCTTGAGGATCACCCTGACCGCACCACTGCGGTCGGGTGCTTGCCGATGTTGGTCTCACCAACCATCCGCAACCTCAAGGTCACCAAAATGTTGGTTGACGGCGGGGCCGGGCTGAACTTGATCTCCTCGGCTGTGATCAAGAAACTCCAAATCCCAGACGGCGAGCTCGAAGAGACCGGTTCGTTCCAAGGAATAAACCCGGGGAGGAGCAAGCCCAAGGGGAAGATCACTCTGCCAGTGACCTTTGGCGGAGAGCTGAACTTCAGGACGGAGAGGATAACCTTCGATGTTGCCGATATCCCATTGCCATACAATGGGATACTTGGACGTCCTGCCCTCGCCAAGTTCATGGCAGCTTCCCACTACGCCTACAACGTACTCAAGATGCCGGGGCCGATAAGCGTCATCTCTGTCCATGGCGACAAGAAGGACGCGCTTATCTGCACGACAAGATCAACCGGGACGCAACAGCCGCGGCGGAGAGCAGTACACTTGCCGCTGAAGCTCTCGGGGGGAAGAAGACCAAGACCAAGTCCGGCAAGTGCTCTGGGACCCACTCCGGCAACCGCACCTCTTCGGAGTGCTGCGCTGCCGTCGAGGACGTTCCATCGAGCTCCACCGGCAAGTGCAAGAAGGGGATGGCCGCTCCACCGGCAACCAAGAAGGTGTCCGCCAAGGAAGACGGCACTGGTGGTACCTTCACCATTAGTGCCACGCTTGACAGCAAATAGGAAAGCGCGCTCGTTGCCTTCCTGCGGGCGAATGTCGATGTGTTTGCCTGGCAACCATCTGACATCCCCGGTGTTCCCAGGAAGGTAATTGAGCACAAGCTTGCTGTTTTTCCTCATGCGCGGCCCATCAAGCAGAAGGTCAGAAAGCAAGCCGTGGAACGCCAAGAATTCATTGCCGAAGAAATCAAGAAGCTAGAAGCAGCGGGCCTAGTTAGAGGCGTGATCCATCCGACGTGGTGAGCAAACCCAGTTGTCGTGCGAAAGGCCAACGGGAAGTGGAGACTGTGTATAGACTTCACTGATGTCAATAAAGCATGTCCCAAGGATCCATTTCCCTTGCCGCGCATTGACCAGATTGTTGACTCCACTGCCGGATGTGAGCTGCTCTCTTTTCTTGATGCATATTCAGGCTACCACCAGATTTTCATGGCCAAGGAAGATGAAGAGAAGACTGCATTCATTACTCCATGTGGCATATATTGCTTCATTCGCATGCCCTTCGGATTGAAGAATGCAGGCTCTACATTTGCAAGAGTAGTGTACACTGCTTTTGAGCCACAGATCCACAGAAATGTGGAGGCCTACATGGATGATATCGTGGTCAAGAGCAAAAGCAAGGATACCCTGATCCAAGATTTGGAAGAGACATTTGAGAATCTGCGCAAGATCCAGCTTAAGCTGAACCCCGAGAAGTGCGTCTTTGGAGTCCCCTCCGGCAAGCTTCTCGGGTTCTTTGTGTCACAAAGGGGGATTGAAGCCAATCCCGACAAGATAAAAGCCATCGAGCAGATAGAAGCCCCGAAGCGCGTCAAGGACGTAAGGAGACTTGCAGGTTGTGTGGCTGCCCTCAGTAGGTTCATTTCAAAGTCTGCAGAACGCGCCTTGCCTTTCTTCAAGATTTTGAAGAAGGCAGGTCCTATGAAATGGACTCCGAAAGCGGAGGCAGCGCTGCAAGACTTGAAACGGTACCTATCCTCCACTCCAATACTTGTCGCACCTAGGCCACAAGAGAAGCTGCTGCTATACTTAGCGGCAACCAATCAAGTGGTTAGTGCTGCGTTAGTAGCGGAGAGGGAGGCCGACGAGGAGTCTACACCTCCGCCAAGCGAATCCAGCGACAAGCAGGGGGCTACTCCGGCAAGCTCTGGCCCCGACAAGGATAACTCTGCGCAGAAGGAAGGAGAAGTGCGAAGAAAGATGGTGCAGCGCCCGGTGTATTTTGTGAGTTCCCTCTTGCAGGGGGCCAGATCAAGATACTCTGGGGTGCAAAAGTTGCTTTTCGGCCTCCTCATGGCCTCGAGAAAGTTGCGCCATTACTTCCAAGCACATGAGATAACAGTGGTCACTCGCTTTCCGCTCAAGAGGATATTGCATAATCCGGAAGCAACAGGCAGGATCGTCGAGTGGGCACTGGAGCTGTCGAGCTTCGGACTCAAGTTTGAAAGTACTTCAACCATACAGAGCCGAGCTTTGGCAGAATTCATAGCTGAATGGACCCCGACGCCCGATGAAGAAGTTCCAGAGACAAGTGTACCCGTACAAGAAGCGACAAGTGAATGGGTAATGTACTTTGATGGTGCCTTCTCGCTGCAAGGCGCCGGCGCTGGCGTGGTACTCATCGTGCCCACCGGAGAGCACCTCAAGTATGTTATCCAGATGCACTTTCCCAGGGAGCAAGCGACAAACAATACTGTTGAGTATGAAGGTTTGCTTGCCGGCCTCAGGATTGCGGCCGAACTTGGGATCAGGAAGCTGATTGTCCAGGGAGATTCTCAGTTGGTGGTCCGGCAAGTCAACAAGAGTTACCAGAGCCCTTTGATGGAGGCTTATGTAGATGAAGTGAGGAAGCTTGAAGAACACTTTGAAGGTCTGCAAATGGAGCACGTTCCAAGAGCTCAGAATGACATTGCAGATGGCCTTTCAAAGTGTGCTGCGATGAAGTTACCTGTGGAACCAGGGACCTTCTTGCTCAAGTTGACTCAGCCATCCGTCACACCATCAATTGGGCAACCCAAGAAGAGAAAGTTGGTCTCCGGCGACTACTTGCCGGAGGATCTTCCTGAAGCCGCCGCCAAGATCCCCAAGATCAACGATCAGAATGCTGAGGAACAGTTTGCTCCTGCGGATCCTCGGATCTGTACAGTTGAAGCAAGCGTTCCCGACAAGCCTCGCCCCGGCGAGCTTGCCGGGGGACCATCCGCTCCGGCAGAACCAGAGGTTCTTGCCGTGGAAGCTGGGGTTCCCGCAGCGGCCCTCATGCCTTTAGTCCTTGCCGTTGAGCCTCGGGCTCCGGCATGGGCGCAGCAGATCGTCCGTTTTCTGCAAACTGGAGAACTTCCCGACAACCCAGAAGAGATAGAGAAGATAACCAGGCAGTCAAGTATGTACCAGTTCGTGGATAACGAGCTGTACAGAAGAAGACTCAATGGTGTCAGGTTGAGGTGCATTCCCAGAGAAGATGGACAGAAGCTGTTGGCGGAGATACATGGAGGCATATGTGGCCACCACATTGGCGCAAGGGTACTTGCCGGGAAGGCGTTCCGGCAAGGGTTCTACTGGCCAGAAGCCCTCCAAGACGCAACTGCACAAGTAACCAAGTGTGAAGCATGCCAGTTCCATGCCAAACAAATTCATCAGCCAGCTCAAGCTCTCCAGACGATCGCTTTGTCCTGGCCCTTCTCGGTCTGGGGGCTCGATATCCTCGGCCCTTTCCCTCGTGCTGTCGGGGGCTTTGAGTACTTGTACGTTGCAATCGACAAGTTCACAAAGTGGCCAGAAGTGGAACCAGTGAGAAAGGTGACAGCACAGTCAGCGGTCAGGTTCTTCAGGTTGATTGTTTGCCGTTTCGGGATCCCTAACAGGATCATCACCGACAACGGCACACAATTCACTAGTCGCACCTTCATGCAGTACGTCCAAGACCTTGGCGCCAAGGTCTGTTTCGCTTCTGTTGCTCACCCGAGGAGCAATGGTCAAGCAGAGAGGGCCAATGCAGAAGTGCTGCGCGGACTCAAGACAAGGACCTTTGACAGGCTGCGCAAGTGCGGAAGAAACTGGATAGAGGAGTTACCGGCGGCTCTTTGGTCAATCAGAACGACACCAAGTCGAGCCACCGGACAGACACCCTTTGCTCTAGTCTACGGAGCAGAGGCAGTTTCCCCACGGAACTCGTATACGGATCTCCTCGAGTGCTCGCTTATGATGAGCTCGAGCAAGAGCAACTGCGACAAGATGATGCATTGCTCCTCGAGGAGGAACGTCTCCAGGCTGCTGTGCGAGCTGCTCGATACCAGCAAGCCTTGCGCCGCTACCATAGCCGCAAGGTTAAATCCAGGAGTCTCGAGGAAGGCGACCTTGTTCTTCGGCGTGTTCAGTCCGCCAAGAATTCCAACAAGTTGACGCCGAAGTGGGAAGGCCCTTATCGGATGAGACAAGTAACAAGGCCCGGTGCTGTCCGCCTTGAGACCAAAGAAGGCTTACCGGTGAGCAACTCCTGGAACATAGAGCATCTTCGCAAGTTTCACCCATAAGGCGCGGTTGCCGTGATCCGCTCCGGCAACCACCTTTTGTACAAGTCTTGCCGCTGTCGCATGTAATCCTTTGTACAAAGCCGGGCGCAGATCCCGTGCATCAGTAAAGTTTTTGTGTTCTGCACTATTTGCCTTTCTCATGCTTTTCTTCGCTATTTGCATGCCTCATTTGGCATCTTGTGCAACACACATGTCTGGTAAGCATTAGCACGCCGGAAGGCCCTATACTTGTTTTCCCTCTTCTTTTTTCTTTCCCTCTTAAGGAGAAGGAATGTTCCTCGCGCACAAGTTTGCCGGGGGGG
>LR738714.1:742510591-742549285 GCA_902687465.1 Secale cereale | reverse complement strand
GGGGAAGGAGATGGAAGATGAACCAAGTGCTGTTCAGAAAGAGAAGCCTTGTCGGGGAGACAAGCAATATATGAAAGCTAAGTTAACAGAATTTGAGCAGTTCAAATTTTTAAATTTTAGTTATCTTCCTTAAACAACCACACTTTGTATGGAAAACCTGTGCGCGGAGGAACCTACCCGTGGCTAGCCGCACCCTTATCTTGTTTTCGAGTACGCTCAACGATTTAAGTGAGCTGCGACAACTGTCGCGCCCTTGCTTCGTTTTCGAGTTCGCTCAGCAAGCTAAGTGCGTTGCGACTAGCTGCGGCGAGGTTACTTGCCGGTAAGACCTTGGCCGGCAGGCTGCTCAGAGTCCAGCACTCAGCGCTCGCGGCAAAGGCCCCTTGCCGGCAAGTCCCCTAGAAGCGTAGGGTTAAAAGCATACAAAGTAAAGGACCAAGGCAAGGGGGATAACACTGCATCGATTGCTCAAGATAAGATAATATATTACAAGGGATAACTCGTAGCAATCACTAATAGATTCATGTTCATGACACACTTTGCAGCAACAAAAGAGATAAAAGGGAAGGGGCCTAATCTACGCGGTCGCCTTCACGCCTGGAGATCTTGTTCACCTTGGCGATGATATGGGCGACCTGCGCCTTCAAGGCCTCCTGATCCGCGTCGGCCGGCAAGCTGCGGAGGACGTTGACAAGATTTATACCAGGGTTGCAGTAGACAATCTTGGTCAAGACGCGCTCCAGGGTTCCCGCGCAGAGTTGGCGCGACTCTTCGGCCAGCTGCGCGGGGAGCTTCTGCTGCAGACGTGCGAGCGCCGGTGCGATCCCCCTGAAGAAAAGGCTGAGCTTGGCGCTGTGGGGGAGATTCGGATCCGGGGAGTATATGAGATGCTCAACCCTCAGCGCCATCAGCTCCTTGTTGATGTTGCCAGCAGAAGCCACCAGATCTTCAGTCCATACCTCGACGGTCTGGCGGAAGTTGTTGGCTGCGGTGGTGGCTCTCTCCACCAGGCCTCGCTCTTTGCGGAGCTCGTCCTTCAGTTTGGTTTCACGGTCCCGGACGGCGTCGAGTGAATCCTTCAGCGTAGAGACTTTCAGCTCCAGATCTGCAATTGAGTCCTTGGCGGCCTTCAGCTCGTCGCCCTGCTTGGAGAGGCGTACCTGGAGTTCCGAGTTAGTATGGGCGTCCTTCTTGCGCTCTATGTTGAGCGCGGTAACCCTCTCCGTGCTCGCCTTCAGGTACTCCTCCAGCTGCACCACCTTAGCCTCGAGGTCCTTCTTGGCGGTCTCCGCGGTGGCTGCGGCGGCCTTTGCTTCCTTCAGCTCTCCGCCGAGGGCCTGCTCCCGGGCGGCAAGGTCTTCCTCGTGAGAGTCGAGGTCGACCTTCCGCTGGTTGAGTGCTCCTTCTCGCTGGGACAACGCTTCTCCGGCGAGTCACTGCTGCTCCTCGGCTTCGGCCTTCTCCAGGAGCCACTCTTGGTACTCTCCAGCAAGCCTCTCGCGCTCCTCCGCCAAGTCGCGGAGGGCCGCCTGGTTGGCGGTGCGGAGCTCCGCGGCGCGTTTCTCCATTCTGCTGCGGCCTTGGCGGTGAGGGCTTCTCGAGACTCAAGTTTCGCCTGCCTGGCCCGGTAAAGGGCCAGGAGCCGATGGAGCAACTTCTCCTCCTCAGGCTCGTCGCTCCCGCCAGGCGCCTCGACGATCTTCAGCCCCGCGGAGGCGAGAACCTCCCCATTGAAGGTCTCTCCCTCCTCGGGGGCTCGCGACAAGGATCCCCACGGCACTTGAATGAAGACGCCGTTGGGAGCCTCAAGGTAGAAGGCGGACTGCTCCTTCTCGGTGGAGGGGTCGGCGGCTGGCGCAGCGCTTGACGCTCCTGCCGCCTCCGGGCCGGCAGTATGGCCGCCGTCCCCCTCCCCGGCCGCTGCGTCTGCGGTCGGGGCAGTCTCCTCCGCGGCGGGCTCGTCGGCTCCCGCCATGTCTTCAACGACAGGGGCGTTGCCGCCGTCGCCTTGCACGCCCTCCTCCTCGACGACGACCTCCGTCTCCATCTGCTCTGGGGAGGAGGATCTAGAAGAAGAAGAAAAAGAAAAAGTTCAAGCAAATATCCAAAAAAGACAAGTCCAAGAAGACGAGGTTACAAGACTTACCTTGGCGGACTTCGTCGACGACAGGCTCCCTCGCCGGGGAGCTCTCCCTTGGCGGGGTGGCCGCCCTCGCCGGGCTGCTCGCCCTTGGCGGGGTACTCGCCCTTGGCGGAGTACCCGCCCTTGGCGGAACGCTCTCCCTCGCCGGAGAGTTCGTCCTTGGTGGGGACTGCGGGGCCTGCGGCTCCTCGGGAGTGGTCTCCGGGCGCTCCTGTGGCTGCGGCTCCACCTCTGCACAAGACAATCAAGACCAAACAGACCAACAAGATGTTAGTACAAGACAAAAACTTCAGGCGCACCCGACGAGCGGAAAGTTCAAAACCAGACTTATGCTGGGGGCTGCGCTGGGGGCTGCTCCTCGGAGCGGCACTTGGATCCGGCAAGCTCGTCGCCGGCGCGTCCACTGTTGCCGCGACGGGCGAGTCGTCCTCAACCTCGACCACGGGGACCTTGGCCTTCTTCGCCGCTCGCTGGGCCAGGGTCCTGGAATCAAAGCGAGAAGCAAAGTCAGAATCATCAAAGAAAGAATCAAGACAAAATTAAAGAAGATACAAAACTTCGAGCACTTACTCCTCTTCCTCGTCGTCGTCGCTGAGGGCGGAGAAATCAAACTCCACCTGAGGCGCGTCCGCGCGAGGAACGGGAGGAGAAGGCTCCCTCGGGCGCTTGGCGGTCCCCGGGACTGGGGGCTGCGAAGACCCGGCCCCTGTGGACGCCGAGGCCCGGGGAGCAGGCGGAGCAGCCGATCCGCTCTAAGAAGACCCTCCTCCACTTGGCGCTGACGTACGGGGCGCCTCCGCCGTAGCCTGTGTGCGGGGCGCCTCCGCCGCGGTTGGTGCGCCGGGCGCTCCCGTCGCGGCTTGGCTCCCCCGGGTAGCTCGCGCCACCCGACGAGCAGGTTGTTGTCGGGGCGCCTGCGCCCTTGTCGTCGTCGTCGCCTTGCGGAGGCGCTTCAACGGAGATCGCCTGGGACTTGCCCGTGGCGGGGAGGTCTCCGAGGACGAGGAGGCGTCGTCGTTGAGCCCCAGAGACCCACCGGAGTCCTCGCCGGCCCCGGCGTCCTCCTCCTCCTCCTCGGCCAGCTCGCTGGGCCCAGCGCCCTGCCCTGTGGCCGTGCTCCCTCCGGCGCCTCCGCTCCCTCCGGCACCTCTGCTTCCTCCGGCAACATCGCCCCTCGCGGCGGCCTCGCTCACGATCCCGGGGATCCCAGCATACCTCAGAGAGGGGACCCCGGCGAGCTCGTCGGGCGGAAGCTTAAGCAGCCTGCGGATCTCCGCCTCCACTGCTTGGCACGACGCTTCCGCAGCCTCTGCCTCTTCAACTGTAAACCCGAACTCTCCTGCTGCTGCGGCTGCGGCGGCCTCTTCTACCCGGGAAGCAATATAAGCAATCTCCCGCTCAGTGGTGGCCCGGGTGAGACCCTTGATATCCTCCTTGTTCTTCGGCACCTCCACCAAGTTGTCGAAGAAGCTCATGATGGCATCCGGCGTGGGCACTATCCATGTGGGGTCATGCGAGTCACATGCGGGCATCATTGCGCGCAAAGAGTCCCGGGCCGTGTTGTTGCATAGAGGCACCACTCCCCGGGGAGCTCTAAACCACTCCGGGTGGGCCAGGTCGTGCTTAAAAAGCTCCCGGACCATCCCCTTCAGCTCCAGCGACGTGAAGTTGAAGTTCAGTCCTGGGCGCAGTCTCATAATGTCCGCCGCATTGCCGTACTCCCATGCTGGCCTTTTCCTCTCCTGTAAAGGGGCAATGCGGCGGCGGAGGAAGTCTGCCCCTACTTCTCCGATGGTCAACTTGGCTACCCGGAGACGAAGAATTCTGACAAGGGCGACGTTGAGCTTGATGTCGTCCGAGTCCAGGTCACTCCAGTCCCTGCCGCGCACTATAGCAGTTGTGCGCGGCACGGTGAAAGGTTGTGGCTCATCCTCTACTATCCAGCACCAATCCGCGCGCCACTCCTCCCACTTGCCGTGGAGCTCCCCTTGCAGATAGGATTCCTTCTTGTTCAAGCGGAAGACCCAAGAGATACCCCCGAAGAGGGGAGCGCCGGCCTCTACTCTAGGCGTAAAGAAATGCCTAAAAAGCGCTACGTTTGGATAGATCCCTATGTAGTTTTCGCACAGATGTGTGAAAACCGCCATCGTGAGGATGGCGTTGGGGGTGAAATCTAAAAGATGGAGGTTGTAGGTGTTCATGATATCGCAGAAAAATTCAGAGAATGGAGGACATAGGCCGCAGTGGAAGAAGACAGCGAAGAAGAAATACCCGCCGGGGTACAGATCCTTGGCGGCGGCGGGATAAACTCTGGTCCGAGGATGCGCCTTGGTCTTCTTGGCCCAGAACAGGTAGTACTTGTTCCAGAGCTCCCGCGCGCCGAGCCTTGGCGCGAAGACGACATTCCTCTTCCGCAGGAGAGCAAGCTTCGCCGCCTGCTCAGATTTCTCTTTCTTGGCCTTCTCCGCCTTCGCCTTCTCGGTCTTCGGGGCCATGGCGGAGCGAGGGAAGGGGGGCGAGGAGTCCGGCGGCGCCGCAGATGCGAGAGACGGCAGAGGAGGTGTGGAGGCGGAGCGCAGAGGGGAATTTCTGGAGATGGAAGAAGCAATGAAGACGAAGTAAGGTAACGGCCCCTGCTTCCTCTGCTTTTAAGGGGGAAGTGGGGGACGCTCCGCATTTCCCATTAAAGAACGTGGCCACGTTCTCTCCCACGACGCCGCAATCGACGCGTGCCGTTACGGAGGGACACGGCGGATGCGGAAGAGGATTCGGCGTGCCGTGGGCCGCGCGTGCCCGTGCACTGTTTTGGGCCTGGCCCAACAGCGCTCGGCACCGTGTGTGGCCCAGGCCCGGGGGCTCCTGTCGGTGTACTAAGATAGGGGTACCTTAGTACCCCAACTTGTGCACGAGCAGTAGCAGCTTCCCGCGGCAGGGTCTACCACGTGCTTGCCGGAAACCTCTCTGATCCTTATTTAAGCCATTCAAAAACAAAGTATACAAGACAGAAGATCAAGGCCCCGGCAAGTGGAGCTTGCCGGGAAGGCCGTCCCAGGCTCAAGGTTTCCTCATTAACTCAAGACCCTGGCAAGAGGAGCTTGCCAGGAAGACCAGAAGACTGCATCTCAGAAGACACGCCTCGGCGCACTCTGGGCCCCGGCAAGACCCGGTGAGCGACAAGCTTCCCGGCCCGACAAGATCAAGACCCCCGCAAGGTGCTTGCCGGGGGAAGTCTGCACTGTGTACCCGCGCTCCAGCTCATCGGTCCACGCGTCGCCCTGGGGCCATTCCAGGGACGCGTGGCGGATGGCTGTGCAGCCTGGGGGACACGGTGGCGCTCCACGGTGACGAAACTACCACCGTGGCGGACGGAGACGCAAGGGCGGGCGCTTTTGGGGTCGACGGTGACGGGCATTTAATGCTCTTGTCCCCCACTGTCAAAGTAGGTGATGACCACTGTTCACCCACTGTTCATCCACTGTTCCCGCACTGTTACAACTACCACCAAAGTTACGTTTTTACCCTTTCTTCTACGTTGACACCTGTCGGTGACCCCTTGAGCTATAAAAGGAGGCCCATGCACAACGTAGAAAGGGTTCGGAACCTAGATAGCTCTCTGGCTCGGTGTAGCTAGTTCTTCAAGCTCCCGAGCTCCCCAACTCAATACAATCTAAGCAGGAGTAGGGTTTTACGCGTCCATCGCGGCCCGAACCTAGGTAAACTGCCCGCGTGCTCTCCACGATCTGCTCTTTGTGCTCCCTCCGCTCCCTTACCGCACGAACAAGGGGCTCCGGTCCCATAGGTGCTCGTGGTGGACAGTTTCCCCCGACATTGTCCCTTTTTATTTTTTTTCTTCTTTTTTTCTTCTTTTTTTGGGCCTTTCCTTTTTTTGGCCTTTTTATTGCGGAGGGGCTTGATAGATTTAGCCTTTCCTCCCATGGGACAATGCTCTAATAATGATGATCATCACACTTTCATTACAACTCGATATTACAACTCGATACTACAACAACAAAGTATGACTCTATATGAATGCCTCCGGCGGTGTACCGGTATGTGCAATGGAACAAGAGCGACATGTATAAAAATTATGCATGGTGGCCTTGCCACAAATACAATGTCAACTACATGATCATGCAATGGCAATATGACAATATGATGCGTGTCATATGAATAGAACGGTGGAAAGTTGCATGGCAATATATCTCGGAATGGCAATGAAAATGCCATGATAGGTAGGTATGGTGGCTGTTTTGAGGAACAATATGGTGGCTATTTTGAGGAAGGATATATAGTGGGTTTATGGCACCGGCGAAAGTTGCGCAGTACAAGAGAGGCTAGCAATGGTGGAAGGGTGAGAGTGCGTATAATCCATGGACTCAACGTTAGTCATAAGAACTCATACCCTTATTGCAAAAATCTACGAGTCATCAAAACAAAGCCATCAATGCATGCTCCTAGGGGATAGGTTGGTAGGAGTTAACCATCGCGCGCCCCCGACCTCCACACAAAGGTTGGCACTCTACAAATACCTCGTGCTCTAACTTAGTCACACAACAGTTCACCATACGTGCATGCTACGGGAATTACTAACCTTAACACAAGTATTTCTCAATTTCATAATAACTCCACTAGCATGACTCTAATATCACTATCCTCATATCTCAAAACAATTATCAAGCATCCAACATCTCCTTCTATTCAATGCACTTAGTGTGAATTTTTTTACTACATTGACATTGGATGTCTATCATGTGAAGACTAGTTCTTTTAGCCTAAACACATTACCATGCTGTTTTAATAGACTCTCAAATAGATATAAGTGATGCATGAGAGTTCAACAATTTCTACAAAATATTACCACCACCGTGCTCTAAAAGGTATAAGTGAAGCACTAGAGCAAAAACTATTCAACTCAAAAGATATAAGTGAAGCACATAGATTGTTCTAACAATTCCTAGGCATTTAACTCTCTCAAATATGTGTGTCCAGCAAGGATGATTTTGACAAACTAACAAGCTAAGAGTGAAATTATACAAGATGCTCCGAGCAAAACACATAACATGTTGCGAATAAAAATATAGCTCCAAGTATAGTTACCGATGGATGAAGACGAAAGAGGGAATGCCTTCCCGGGGCATCCCCAAGCTTAGGCTTTTGATTATATTGAATTTACTTGGGGTTCCATGGGCATCCCCAAGCTTAGGCCTTTGCTACTCCTTGTTCCATAGTCCATGAAAGTAATACTCAAAACTTGAAAACTTCACAACACAAAACTTAGACAAAAAATTTCGTGAGCTCCGTTAGTATAAGAAAGCAAACCACTACTCAAAGGTACATCAATGAATTCATTCTTTGTTTATATTGGTGTTAAACCTACTGTACTATAACTTCTCTATGGTTCATATCCTCCAATACTACTCATAGGTGCCTCGGAATAAGCAAACAATACACGAAAAACAGAATCTGTCAAAGACAGAACAGTCTGTAGTAATTTGCAGGTTTCGCCTACTTCTGGAACTCCAAAAAATTCAAACTAAATTGGTAAATTTGCAGAATTTGTCTAACAATCATCTGCAAATAGAATCAACTAAAAACACGCTCCAGTAAAATCCCACGACTACTTTAGCGAGCGCTAACGATTCTGTTTTTCACTGCAAGATCACATAAACTTCACACAAGTCTTCCCAAAGGTTCTACTTGGCACAAACACTAAAGAAAACATGAAACCACATCTAATCAGAGACTAGATGCAATATTTATTCCTAAACAGAAGCAAAAACAAAAAAAATATAAAATTGGGTTGCCTCCCAACAAGCTCTTTCTTTATAGCCATTAAGATAGGCTTGAGAATTCAATGATGCTCACATAAAAGATAAGAATTGAAGCACCAAGAGAGCATCATAAAACACGTGACAAACACATCTAAGTCTAACATATTTCCTATGCATAGGCATCTTATAGGACAACAAATTATCATAGCAAACAAGATTTAGCGTATGCAAGGAAGAAGAAAGAAACAAGATCAATCTCAACATGAAGAGAGGTAATTTAGTAACATGAGGATTTCTATGACCATATTTTACTCTCTCATAAAAATTGCATGAAGGATCATAAGCAAATTCAACAAAATAGCTATCACATAACATATTCTCAACACGATCCACATGCATGCGAAGTTTACACTCTTCCAAAATAGTGGGATCAACATTAACTAAAGTCATGACCTTTCCAAACCCACTTTTATCATAAATTTCATAAGACTGAACATTCTCCAAATATGTGGCATCTAAAGTTGACACTCTTCCAAACCCACTTTCAATATTATTGCAAACATTATTATCAATCTCATATAGATTATGGGGCTTAAATAAATTTTCAAGATCATAAGAAGAATCACCCCAATCATGATCATTGCAACAAGTAGTGGACACAAGCAAACAAGAGGCAAGCGAACGACAAACACACGGTGGAAGAAGGGCAAATAAAACGGCAAGGGTGAAGTGGGGGAGAGGAAAACGAGAGGCAAATAAATGTAATGCGAAGGATAAGGGTTTGTGATAGGTACTTGGTATATGACTTTTGTGTAAGCCTCCCCGTCAACGGCGCCAAAAATTCTTCTTGCTACCTCTTGAGCTTGCGTTGTATTCCCTCGAAGAGGAAAGGGAGATGCAGCACAGTAGCGTAAGTATTTTCCTTAGTTTTTGAGAACCAAGGTATCAATCCAGTAGGAGACCATGCGCGAGTCCCTCGCACCTGCACAAACAAATAAGAACTCCGCAGCCAACGCGATAAGGGGTTGTCAATCCCTTTACGGTCACTTACGGAAGTGAGATCTGATAGAGATGATAGTTTATATTTTTGGTATTTTTAGTTTAATAAAACAGCAAATAAAAGCGGTAAAAGTAAAGTAGATGTAGATTGATATGTTGAGAATAGACCCGGGGGCCATAGTTTTCTCTAGTGGCTTCTCTCATGATAGCGATATTCTACGGCGGGTAAACAAATTACTGTCGAGCAATTGATAGAAAAGCAAATAATTATGAGACTATCTAGGCATGATCATTGTATATAGGCATCACGTCCGAGACAAGTAGACCGAAACGATTCTGCATCTACTACTATTACTCCACACATCGACCGCTATCCAACATGCATCTAGTGTATTGAGTTCATAAGAACAGAGTAACGCCTTAAGCAAGATGACATGATGTAGAGGGATAAACTCAAGCAATATGATATAAACCACATCATTTTAGCCTCGATGGCAACAATACAATACGTGCCTTGCTGCCCCTACTGTCATTGGATAAGGACACCGCAAGATTGAACCCAAAGCCAAGCACTTCTCCCATCGCAAGAACTATAGATCTAGTAGGTGATACGTCCAAAACGTATCTATAATTTGTGCTTGCTCCATGCCTTTTTTGTGTGATATTGCTATAATATTTATGCACTTCCATACACTTTTGATCATATTTGGACTAACCTACTAATGGTTGCAAAAGTGCACAATGTTCTTGTTTTACACTTTATTGTGTAGGAATTACTTGGAAATTGACAAAAACGCAAAAGGAGTCGTATTGGAGTAGGACTCTGACTTTCCTGAAATCTGTCTGAGAACATTTTTTAAAGATGGTCACGTTCCTGCCAGAAGACGACGTCAAACGGAAAAGTCTAGTTGCGAAAGTTGTGGGGAATTTCGAGGCGACGCTTCTGGATATAAAATTCGTCCAAATCGGAGTCCGGACGGCCGAGTAAAGCCCGTTTTACTGAGGCCCAAAATCTGATGACGGGAATCCAAGAGTCTATATAAAGAGAGGAAACCTAGGTCACCAAGGGCCACGAATTTTCCTCCTCCCGAGCCGCCGTCTTGGAGGGGAGGACCAGCACCATTGCAGCACCATCCACAAGGAAGAAGGGGGGCCAAGGAGCCGCTGTCCCCTAGGGCCGCCGCCGCCCCGAGGGCCGTCGCCGCCGCCTCCGTGGCTGCCGCCGACCGTCTCCTCCTCGTGGGGCTGCACCTCTCCATCAACACCATCATCAACCTCCTCCTCACCATGTCCATGTGTGAGTAGTCTTCTCCGGGGCCGAGGGCTCGTATGTGTAGCTATGTGGTTATCTCTCTCTCCCATGATGTGATCTTCGTTGTGATCATAGGCTATGTTAATCTAGAGTGATCTCATGATATTTCCCCTTCCTCTATGTATTGGATTGATGTACTCACTTGTCTTTATCTAGTATAATCCCCGAGACCAAGGTGACAGCGGTCTATTGGACATGGATTAGAAAAATATTTTCATGAGTGATTTCCTCTCTTGTGTGTTGATTGAAGATTGAGAGTCTCTTGGTGCTTGTCTTTGACTATCCTTTAGATATGTTGTGGTGATTGTGGGACTCTCTTTGGATGGCCGCGGTGACATTGGGAAATCCTTAGATTGAGAACTACGAACTTTGAGGTGTGCTTTTGTAGCCCTACATAATTCTCGTCCTCTCTTGACCACGAAGGAATGACCTCCGGGTGCGTCTCCATTGCATGTTTTATGGGAAATATCATGTGATTCGATTATGTTAATGTTGTTGGGAGTTGCCACTAGTGAAAGTATGATCCCTAGGCCTTGTTTCCATCATTGCAATACCATTTGTGCTCACGTTTACCACTTGTTTGCTTGCTGCACTTTTTATTACAGATTTATATTACTTTGTTTTGCCATCCATATCACTTGCCATTTAACATCTCTTCGCCGAATTAGTGCACCTATACATCTAACAAGTGTATTAGGTGTGTTGGGGACACAAGAGACTTCTTGTATCTTAGTTGCAGGGTTGCTTGTGAGAGACCATCTTCAACCTCTACTTCCCTGAGTTCGATAAACCTTAGGTCATCCACTTGAGGGAAATTGCTGCTGTCCTACAAACCTCTGCGCTTGGAGGCCCAACATAGTCTACAAGAGTAGAAGCGTGTGTAGACATCAAGCTATTTCTGGCGCCGTTGCCGGGGAGGTGTGTCGGTGTA
The DNA here is from genome assembly GCA_902687465.1 of Secale cereale. Lineage (NCBI taxonomy): Eukaryota > Viridiplantae > Streptophyta > Magnoliopsida > Poales > Poaceae > Secale > Secale cereale. The sequence continues at coordinate 742,538,129 of LR738714.1, read as the reverse complement.
CTAAAGTAGGGGTGCCTTAGTATCCCGACTTGTGCACGGGCAGTAGCAGCGTCCCGTGGTCTGGCTCACCACGCGCCCGCCAAAGCCCACTCTAGACCCCTTTGAGCCATTCAAGAACAAAGTATTCAAGTTAAGAGACAAGACCCCGGCTAGAGGAGCTTGCCGGGAAGGCCGCACCAGGCTCAAGGTTATCATTCCAGCACAAGACCCTGGCAAGAGGAGCTTGCCAGGAAGGCCAAAAGAACGGCACCTCAAGAAGGAATATCGCGGTGCATCATGCGCCCCGACAGGGCCCGGAGAGCGACAAGCTTCCGGGCTCGGCAAGACTGCGACCCCGGCAAGGTGCTTGCCGAGGGAAGCTTACGCTGTGTGCCTGCGCTCCAACTCATCTGGCCACGCGTCGCCCTGGGGCCCTTCCAGGGGCACGTGGCAGATGGCTGTGCAGCCTGGGGTACACGGTGGCAAGCCGCGGTGACGAGGCTATCGCCGTGGCGAACGGAGACGCATGGACGGAAGCTTTTGGGGGCGACGGCGACGGGCATTCAATGCCCTTGTCCCTCACCGTCAGAGTTAGGTGAAGACCACTGTTCATACACTATTCATACACTATTCACGCACTGTTACAACCACCACCAGTTTTACACTTTTGCTCTCCTCTACGTTGACACCTGTCGGTGACCCCTTTGAGCTATAAAAGGAGGCCCATGCACAACGTAGAGGGGTTCGATCTCAGAAACTCGATCACTCCTACGCTCGGTGTAGCTGGTACTGTAGATCTTCAAGCTCCCGAGTCCGAGAACTCAATACAACCAAGGCAGGAGTAGGGTTTTACGCGTCCGCGCGGCCCGAACCTGGGTAAACTGCCCGCGTGTGCCCCTCGATCTGCTCTTCGTGCTCCCTCTGCTCCCTTACCGCAATGTAGAAGGGGCTCCGGTCCCATAGGTGTTCACGGGCGACCAGTTTCCCCGACATCTTTGACGCGCCAGGTAGGGGCTGCGTCGAGGTTGTGCGAACCTGATCCGGCGCTCACGCGGGCGCAGTCTTCATCAACCTCTCCAGCTTCATCAACCTCATCGACTACGTCAACATGCCTCCGAAGAAGAAGGCTTCGGAGGTCGGGGGCCCGTCCGCGTCGATCCCACCACCACCAGAACCGACGGTTGGCGGAGGAGACGCCGACGGAAGGGTGGACGCCGGTGGGGAGACTCACGGCGCCACCAAGTCCAAGGACAAGACGGACGACCGGGCAAACTCCAAAGCCTCGGCGTCCGTGCACGCACCACGTCCCTCTCAGGAGGTGCCAGACCAGCAGCGACGTGGTACCGGAGGTACCATACGCTTGCTGGGACGTAGCCAAGCCGGCGGGTCACGGGATGCTCAAGGCCAGTGTCCTGGCACGAGCAAGGCGCGGTCGCCGGGGCGAGAACATGCTCCTTCTAACGCGGTTAGAAGTCCGAGCATATCTCGCTCCTCACACCGCTCGCCACCGTTTCCCTCCTCTCCAGCAGAAGCCTTGGCCAGGGCTCAACTGCTCCTCGACTTTCCTCCAGCGGCGGACAAGGCCGAAGACTGGAGGGCTACGATCCAGAGCCTCATCGCCTTCGCTAACAACGACACGCCGCAGCAGCCGGCAACATCGCGGCCGCGGCAAGTCGACCAAGCGAAGGCCGACGGTGACAAGACCGCCGGGGGTGCAACTACCGTGCACTCCCCGCCGCGGAAGCAGAAATCGCCGCCCCGCCGGATCAACGTCGACGACGACTCCACGGCCTCGTCGGATCCGCGGGCTCGCCGCGATCAGCGCCAAGTCCTCGACGACAGGCGACAAGAGGACGCTCGGACTCGTATCGAGCGTCGAAGAGAAGCCCGAAGACAGTCCGACCAACGCGCTGGGACTGCCGTCGACATGCACGCGCCCGATGAACCAGGCGACTTGCCGTACGCGGCAGGTTGCCCTGCGTTCACCCGAGAGTTGCGGCAAGTCCAGTGGCCCAGCATGAAGAACTTTAAGCCTGACGTACCCGAGAAGTACGACGGCAAGACACACCCCTCGGAGTTCCTCAGCATCTACATCATTGCGGTGCAGGCTGCTGGGGGACGCGACGAGAAGATTCTAGCCAACTACTTCCCGCTCGTGCTTAAGCCAAACGTCAGGTCTTGGCTTATGCACTTGCCGGAAAACTCCATCTCTTCTTGGGCAGATTTGTGCCACCAGTTTGTCGGCGCCTTCACGGGCGGCCACAAACCCCACGGCCAGGAGAGCGATCTCCACATTCTTGCCCAGAAGGAGGGAGAATCCCTGCGCAAGTATATCCAGAGGTTCAGCCGCGTTCAGCACAATATCCCCGATGTCCACCCTGCCGCGGTTATCAGCGCGTTCCACCAGAACGTGCATAACCGCCGGATGAGGGAGGAGATGGCGATGACCAAGATCCGGGATGTCAGTGAGCTTTACGCTCTGGCTGATAAGTGTGCGCGCGCTGAAGAGGGGAGGAGACTCCCCGGAGAGGATACTGGAGCAGGAGGAAGTGACAGCGAGGATGCCGCCCCGGCAAGGAAAAACCGGCGGCGGAATAACAGGAAGAAGAAGAACAAGGAAGTACTGGTTGTCGAGCAGTCCGGCAAGGAGGCTGCCGCCAAGAAGACACAGGCTGGTGGCTCCGGCAAGGAAGCCGCCCCTGTAGCGGCAGCCGACAAGCAAGACGGCTCCGACAAACAGTACTGCAAGATCCACCGCACCAAGGGCCACGATCTCCAGAACTGCAAGAGGGTAGAGTACCTCGTAGAGCAGCAGAAGGCTGAATACGAGCGTCGCGACAAGGAGAAGGCCCAAGGAGGCGGAGGAGAGCCCAGCAAGAAGCGGCCGTTCAACGGCCGGGGAGGACGCCGCGGCAAGGCCAAGCAGCGGCAAGGTGACAGACCTCCCCGGGGCCGCGACAAGGACGAAGACGAAGACGATGACGAGGACATGGATGAAGGAGATAACAGCGAGCAGGAGTTCCAGAAGGCCACAGAAGTTCTGTGCATCGATGGAGGTGCCTCTCTGCACACTTCTCACCGCCAACTCAAGCAGTGGGTGCGGGAAGTGAATGCGGCAGAGCCACCCGTCGAGTCGCGTAGGCTACTGAAGTGGTCCGGCACGCCCATCATCTTCGATCTTGAGGATCACCCTGACCACACAACTGCGGTCGGGTGTTTGCCGATGTTGGTATCACCAACTATCCGCAACCTCAAGGTCACCAAGATGTTGGTTGACGGTGGGGCCGGCTTAAACTTGATCTCCTCTGCTATAATCAAGAAGCTGCAGATCCCCGACTGCGAGCTCGAGGAAACCGGGACGTTCCAAGGAATCAACCCGGGGAGGAGCAAGCCGAAGGGGAAGATCACGCTGCCGGTGACCTTTGGCGGGGAGCTTAACTTCAGGACGGAGAGGATCACGTTCGACGTTGCCGATATCCCGTTACCATATAATGGGATACTTGGCCGTCCTGCGCTCGCCAAGTTCATGGCAGCCTCCCACTACGCATACAACATGCTCAAGATGCCAGGGCCGATAAGCGTCATCTCTGTCCCCGGCGACAAGAAGGATGCGCTTATCTGCGCCGAAAAGATCTACCGGGACGCTGCAGCCGCTGCCGACAGCGAGACACTTGCCGCTGAAGCTCCCGGGGGGAAGACCAAGACCAAGTCCGGCAAGAGCTCTGGAGCCCACTCCGGCAAACGCACCTCTTCGGAGTGCTGCGCTGCCGTCGAGGACGCACCATCGAGCTCCACCGGCAAGTGCAAGAAAGGAATGGCAGCTCCACCTGCAACCAAGAAGGTGTCCGCCAAGGAGGACAACACTGGTGGTACCTTCACCATCAGTGCTACGCTCGACCCCAAATAGGAAAGCGCGCTCGTTGCCTTCCTGCGGGCGAATGTCGACGTGTTTGCATGGCAACCGTCCGACATCCCCGGCGTTCCCAGGAAGGTAATTGAGCACAAGCTTGCTGTTTGTCCTCACGCGCGGCCCGTCAAGCAGAAGGTCAGGAAGCAAGCGGTGGAGCGCCAAGAATTCATTGCCAAGGAGATAAAGAAGTTGGAAGCAGCAGGCCTTGTCAGAGGTGTACTTCATCCCACGTGGCTGGCCAATCCAGTTGTCGTGCGCAAAGCTAATGGGAAATGGAGACTTTGTATAGACTTCACTGATGTGAATAAAGCTTGTCCCAAGGATCCATTTCCCTTGCCGTGCATTGACCAGATTGTTGACTCCACGGCTGGATGCGAGTTGCTTTCATTTCTCGATGCATACTCAGGTTACCACCAGATATTCATGGCTGGGGAAGACGAAGAGAAGACCGCATTCATTACTCCATGTGGCACATACTGTTTCATACGTATGCCCTTTGGACTAAAGAATGCGGGCTCGACATTTGCAAGGGTGGTCCACACTGCTTTTGAGCCACAGATACACAGGAATGTAGAAGCCTACATGGATGATATAGTGGTCAAGAGCAAGAGCAAGGATACCATGATCCAAGATTTAGAAGAGACCTTTGAAAATCTGCGCAAGATACAACTCAAGCTGAACCCTGAGAAGTGCGTCTTCGGAGTCCCCTCCGGCAAGCTTCTCGGGTTCTTTGTGTCCCAAAGGGGGATTGAAGCCAATCCCGACAAGATAAAGGCCATCGAGCAGATCGAAGCCCCGAAGCACGTCAAGGACGTAAGAAGACTTGCTAGTTGTGTGGCTGCCCTCAGCAGGTTCATTTCGAAGTCTACAGAACGCGCCCTGCCTTTTTTCAAAATCTTGAAAAAGGCAGGTCCTATGGAATGGACTCCGAAAGCGGAGGCGGCGCTGCAAGACTTGAAAGGATACCTGTCCTCCACCCCAATACTTGTCGCACCTAGGCCACAAGAGAAGTTGCTGCTGTACCTAGCGGCAACCAATCAAGTGGTTAGTGCTGCGTTAGTAGCGGAGAGGGAGGCAGATGAGGAACCCGCATCCCCGGCAAGTGCATCCAGCGACAAGCAGGGGGCTTCCCCGACAAGCTCTGGCCCCGACAAGGACAAGCCTATGCAGGAACAAGGAGAAGTGCGAAAGAAGATGGTGCAAAGCCAAGTTTATTTTGTAAGTTCCCTCTTACAGGGGGCCAGATCAAGATACTCTGGGGTGCAGAAGTTGCTTTTCGGCCTCCTCATGGCCTCAAGAAAGCTGCGCCACTACTTCCAAGCACATGAGATAACGGTGGTCACTCGCTTTCCATTGAAGAGGATATTGCAAAACCCAGAAGCAACAGGCAGGATCGTCGAGTGGGCACTGGAGCTGTCGAGCTTTGGTCTCAAGTTTGAGAGTACTTCAACCATACAGAGCAGAGCTTTGGCAGAGTTCATAGCAGAATGGACACCAACACCAGATGAAGAAGTTCCAGAGACAAGTGTCCCCGTCCAAGAAGCAAGCAGAGAGTGGATAATGTACTTCGATGGTGCCTTCTCGCTGCAAGGCGCCGGCGCCGGCGTGTTACTCATAGCGCCCACCGGAGAGCACCTCAAGTATGTTGTTCAAATGCACTTTCCCAAGGAGCAAGCGACAAACAATACTGCTGAGTATGAAGGTCTGCTTGCCGGCCTCAGAATTGCAGCCGAACTTGGGATCAAGAAGCTGATTGTCCGGGGAGATTCACAGTTGGTGGTCCGACAAGTGAACAAGAGTTACCAGAGTCCCTTGATGGAAGCTTATGTCGATGAAGTGAGGAAGCTTGAAGAACACTTTGAAGGCCTGCAGATGGATCATGTCCCAAGGGCTCAGAATGATATTGTAGATGGCCTGTCAAAGTGTGCTGCCATGAAGTTACCTGTGGAACCAGGGGTCTTCGTGCTCAAGCTAACTCAACCATCTGTTACACCATCAGTTGGGCAAAGCAAGAAGAGGAAGTTGGTCTCCGGCGACTACTTGCCGGCGGATCTTCCTGAAGCCGCCGCCAAAGTCCCCAAGATCAACAACCAAGATGCTAAGGAACAGTCTGCTCCTGTGGACCCAAGGGTCTGTACAGTTGAAGCAGGCGTTCCCGACAAGCCTTGCCCCGGAAAGCTTGCCGGGGAACACTCAGCTCCGGCAGAGCCACAGGTTCTTGCCGTAGAAGCTGAGGTTCCCGCAGCAGCCCTGATACCTTTAGTCCTTGTTGTTGAGCCTCAGGCTCCAGCATGGGCACAACAAATCGTCCGTTTTCTTCAAACTGGAGAACTTCCCGAAGAACCAGAAGAGATAGAGAGGATTACCAGGCAGTCAAGTATGTACCAGTTCGTCGGCAATGAACTGTACAGAAGAAGACTCAATGGTGTCAGGTTGAAGTGCATTTTTCGGGAAGATGGACAGAAGCTTTTGGCAGAAATACACGGAGGCATATGTGGCCACCACATTGGCGCAAGAGCACTTGCCGGGAAGGCGTTCCGGCAAGGTTTCTTTTGGCCAGAAGCCCTCCAAGATGAAACTGCACAAGTAACCAAGTGTGAAGCGTGCCAGTTCCATGCCAAGCAAATACACCAGCCAGCTCAAGCTCTCCAGACGATCCCTTTGTCCTGGCCCTTCTCGGTCTGGGGGCTCGACATCCTCGGCCCCTTTTCCCACGCAGTCGGGGGCTTTGAGTACTTGTACGTTGCAATAGACAAGTTCACAAAGTGGCCAGAAGTGGAACCAGTGAGAAAGGTGACAGCACAGTCAGCGGTGAAGTTCTTCAGGTCGATTGTTTGCCGTTTCGGAATCCCTAACAGGATCATCACCGACAACGGCACACAGTTCACAAGTCGCACCTTCATGCAGTACGTCCAAGACCTTGGCGCCAAGGTCTGCTTTGCTTCTGTTGCTCATCCAAGGAGTAACGGTCAAGCGGAGAGGGCCAACGCTGAAGTGCTGCGCGGACTAAAGACAAGAACGTTCGACAGGCTACACAAGTGCGGAAGAAACTGGATAGAGGAGTTGCCGACGGCTCTTTGGTCGATCAGGACGACACCAAATCGAGCCACCGGACAGACACCCTTTGCTCTTGTCTATGGAGCAGAGGCAGTTCTCCCCACGGAACTCGTATACGGGTCTCCTTGAGTGCTCGCTTACGACGAGCTCGAGCAAGAGCAACTGCAACAAGATGATGCATTGCTCCTCGAGGAGGACCGTCTCCAGGCTGCTGTACGAGTTGCTCGATACCAGCAAGCCTTGCGTCGCTACCATAGCCGCAAGGTCAAGGCCAGGAGTCTCGAGGAAGGCGACCTTGTTCTTCGGCGTGTTCAGTCCGCCAAGAATTCCGACAAGTTGACGCCAAAGTGGGAAGGCCCTTATCGGGTGAGACAAGTCACAAGGCCCGGCGCTGTCCGCCTTGAGACCGAAGAAGGCTTACCGGTGAGCAACTCCTGGAACATCGAGCATCTTCGCAAGTTTCACCCATAAGGCGTGGTTTCCGTGAACCGCTCCGGCAACCACCTTTTGTACAAGTCTTGCCGCTATCGCATGTAAACCTTTGTACAAAGCCGGGCGCAGATCCCGTGCATCAGTAAAACTTTTGTGCTTCACACTGTTTGTCATTTATGCTTTTCTTTTTACTTGCATGCATCATCTGACACCTTGTGCAGCACACATCCCCGGTAAGTAGCAACAAGCTGCAAGGCTCCATACTTGTGTTTTCCTCCTCTTTTCCTTTCTCTCTTAAACAGAAGAAGTGTTCCTCGCGCACAAGTTTGCCGGGGGGGAAGGAGATAGAGGTGTGGACCAAGTGCTGTTCAAGAAAGGAAAGCCTTGTCGGGAAGCAAACAATCCATGAAAGCTAAGTTGCCAGAATTTGAGCAGTTCAAATTTTTAAAAAAATTTAGTTGTCTTCCTTGGACAGCCACACTTTGTATGGAAAACCTATGCGCGGAGGAACCTACCCGTGGCAAGCCGCACCCTTACTTTGTTTCGAGCACACTCAACGGCTTAAGTGAGCTGTGACAAGTGTCGCGCCCTTATTTCGTTTTCGAGTTCGCTCAACAATCTAAGTGTGTTGCGACTAGTTGCGGCAAGGTTTCTTGCCGACAAGGCCATTGCCCGCAGGCTGCTAAGAGTCCCGCACTCAGCGCCCGCGGCAAGGGTCCCTTTGCCGGCAAGTTCCCTAAAAGCGTAGGGTGAAAAGCATACAAAGTGAAGGGACTAAAACAAGGGAGATAACACTGCATCGATTACCCAAAAAAAAGTATATATTACAAAGATAAATTGCCGCTGTTCTAACCAACTACTACCTATGACTTAATTGACAGCGGCGAGGAAAGCAAGGTGCCTAGTCTCTTCGGTCTCCATCGACCCTCTGGATCTTGCCCGCCTTGGCTACGATGTGGGCGACTTGTGCCTTCAACGCCTCCTGGTCGGCTTTAAGTGGCAGGGGCCGGAGAACGTTGACGAGGTTGATCCCGGGGTTGCGGTTGACAATCTTCGACAACACCCGCTCCATAGTACCCATGCAAAGACGGCGCGCCTCGTCGGCCAGCTACGCGGGGATCTTCTCCCGTAGCTGCGCGAGGGCCGGCGCCACTCCGCTGAAGAACAGGCTCAGCTTGGCGCTGTGGGGGAGGCTCTCGTCGGGGGAGTACACAAGGTGCTCCGCCCTCAACGCCACCATCTCCCTGTCGATGTTGGCGGCGGAGGCGACGAGCTCATCAGTCCACTGCTCCACCGTCCGCTGGAAGTTGTTTTGCGAGACGGCGGCGCTCTCCAGCAAGAGCCTCTCAGTGCGGAGATCGTCCTTCAGCTTCGTCTCGCGGTCTCGGGCAGCGTCAAGCGAATCGGTGAGAGTGGAAACCTTCAGCTCCAAGTCAGCGATGGAGTCCCTGGCGTCGGTGAGCTCTTTGCCCTTCTCGGAGAGGCGGACTTGCAGCTCCGAGTTGGTGTGGGCGTCCTTCTCCTGCGCCACGTTGAGCGCGGCGACCCTGTCCTCACTCGCCTTCAAGTTCGACTCCATCTGCGCCACCCTGGCCTCCAGATCCCTTTTGGCGGTCTCTGCGGCAGCGGCAGCGTCCCTCGCCTCCTGCAGAGCCCCGCCAATGGCTTGCTCACGAGCGGTGAGGTCGTCCTCGTGGCTGTCGAGGTCGACCTTCCGCTGGTTGAGTTCTCCCTCCCGCCGAGATAGGTCCTCGGCGGCCAGTCGCTGCTGCTCCTCGACCTCGGCCTTTTCGAGGACGAATGCTTGCTGCGCCCCGGCAAGCTCTTCACGCTCCTCCGCCAAGTTCCGGAGGGCCGCCTGGTTGGTGGCACGGAGCTCCGCGGCGCGCTTCTCCAGGTCAGCACCAGCCTTGGCAGCCAGAGCCTCCCGAGACTCCAACTTAGCCTGCCTGGCCCGGTACAAGGCCAGGAGTCGACGTAGGAGTTGCTCCTCTTCGGGCTCGTCGCTGCTGCCAGGTGCATCAACAATCTTCAACCCGGCGGAGGCGAGAACTTCTCCGTTGAAGGTCTCTCCCTCCGCGGGTTCCCTTGAGGAGGACGCCCACGGGACTCGAATAAAGACCCCGTTGGCGGCCTCCAGATAGACACCTGACCCAGCCGCGGGGGCGGAGGGGTTGGCGCCGGTGTAGCGTCCGACGCTCCTGCAGCCTCCGGGCCAGCGGTGTGGTCGCCGGTCCCTTCCCCAGCCGCGGCGTCAGCGGTCGGGGCGGTCTCCTCGGCGACTGGCTCGTTAGCTCCAGCCGTTCCCTCGGTGGTGGTGGCGTCGCCGGCGTTGCCGCGCACGTCCTCCTCGGCGATGGTCTCCGTCTCCATCGGCTCCGGGGCGGGCGGATCTAACAGAAGAAAAAGAAAAATGGAATCGTTAAGCAAATATCCAAAAAAGAAGAATCCAAGAAGAAGAAAATACAAAGGTTTACCTGCGCGGGCTTCTTCGATAACTGGGTCCCTCGCCGGGGAATTCTCCCTTGGCGGCGTAGTAGTGGTTCCCGCTGGCGGAGGGCCACCTACGCCTTCCCTTGGCGGGGTGCTCACCCTTGTTGGGCTGCTCGCCCTTGGCGGGGTACTCGCCAAGGGCGAGTACCCGTCCTTGGCGGAGCGCTGTCCCCCGCCGGGGAGCTCATCCTTGGCGGGGAGGGTGGAGCAAGCGGCTCGTCGAGGGCGACCTCCTGGTGCTCCTACGGCTGCGGCTCCACTTCTGCACAAGACAACAAGACATCAATAAGGATAACAACCTCAAGTGCGCCCGTCAAGCAGAAAAATGAATACCAGACTTACGCTGGGGGCTGCGCTGGGGGCTGCTCTCCGGAGCAGCAGGCTGGTCCGGCAAGCCTGTCGCTGGCGCGTCACCTACCGCTGCGGCGGGCTCGTCGCCCTCCAGATCAACCACAGGGATCTTGGCCCTCTTCGCCATCCTCTGGGTCAAGGTCTTGGAAGCCAAACAAGATCAGGATTAGACGAAAAAGAAATCAAGACAAAGCAACAAAAATAAAAGGAAATTAAAGCTGCAAGTACTTACTCTTCCTCCTCTTCATCGGAGCTGAGGGCGGAGAAGTCAAACTGCGCCTCACGTGCTCCGGCGCGAGGAGCTGGAGGAGAAGGCTCCCTCGGGCGCTTGGCGGGCTCCGGAGCTGCGGGTTGCGAAGACCCCGCGCCGGTCGTCGCTGAAGACCGAGGGGCAGAAGGAGCACCAGAGCCACTCCGGGAAGATCCCCCTCCGCTTGTCGCTCGGGCTCGGGGCGCCTCCTTGACGACCTTGCTCGTCGTGGTGGCGCGCGTCGCACGACGCTTCGGCTGTTGTCGGGGCGCCTGTGGCCTCGTCGTCTCAGCGGCCTTGCGGAGGCGCTTCTTCTGTTGTGGCGGAGGACTCGATGGTGGCGGAGAATTCTCTAAGGATGAGGAGGCGTCGTCGTCCAGGTTCAGTGACCCGCCCGAGTCTTCGTCGGAGTCGCCCGATTCGGCGTCCTCCTCGGTGGGCTCACTGGACTCGGGGCCCTGCCCGGCGGCCTCGCTCGTCCCGACAGGCCCCCCGGCGGGCTCCCCGACAAACTCCTCGGGCGCAATCTTCAGCAGCTTGAGGATTCCCGCCTCCTCGGCTTGGCTCACTGCGTCCGCTGCCTCTGCTTCGTCCACAGTATACCCAAATTCACCTGCAGCCGCAGCTGCAGCGGCCTCCTCCATTCTGGAGGCAATGTACGCCACGTCTCGCTCGGTGGTCTCCCGGGTGAGCCCCTTCTTCTCCTCGGCGTTGCGTGGTTTCTCAACCAGGTTGTCGAAGAAGGCCTGCACGGTCTCCTCTGATGGCATCAGCCAAGTGGGAACGACCCCGTGGGAATCACACTCAGGCATCACCGCGCGGATGGCACTAAGGGCATTATTGTTGCACAACGGAACTACTCCCCGGGACGGGGTGAACCACTCCTTGTGCCTGGGGTCGTGTTTGAACAGCTCCCGGACCATCCCCTTCAGCTCCAAGACAGTGAAGTTATAGTTCAACCCGAGGCGCAGCCTCATGCGGTCTGCCGCGTTGCCGAACTCCCAAGCGGGTCTCTTCCTTTCCTGCAGAGGGGCAATGCGGCGGCGGAGGAAATCGGCCCCAACTTCACCCATAGTCAGGTTGGCAGCCCGGAGGCGAAGGATCCTAGTAAGGGTAATCTGCAGCTTGTCATCCTCCGGGGCCAAGTCGCTCCAATCCTTGCCGCGCACTATTGCAGTCTGGCGCGACGAGGTAAACTGCTCGGGTGCATCTTCCAGAACCCAGCACCAATCAGCTCTCCACTCTTCCCACTTGCCGCGTAGCTCTCCAATCAAGTACGCCTCCTTCTTGCCGAGCCTGAAGATCCAGGAGATACCGCCGGAGAGTGGGGATCCAGATTCTACTCTAGGCGTGAAGAAGTGGCGGAAGAGAGCTACGTTTGGGTGGACCTCGACATAGTTTTCGCACAGATGTGCGAAAACGGCCAAAGTGAGGACGGCATTCGGGGTAAAATCTAAGAGGTGGAGCCCGTATGTGTTCATCACATCGCAGAAAAATTCTGAATACGGAGGACAGAGACTGCAATGGAAGAATGAAGCGAAGTAGTAGTAACCTCCCGGGAACATGTCGACGGCTACGGCGGGGAGGACTCTGGTGCGAGGATGAGCCTTCGTCTCCCTTGCCCAGAACAAGTAATACTTGTCCCGCAGCTCCCTCGCGCCAAGCCTCGGCGGGAAGACCACCATCCTTCTCCGCATGGATGCCAGCTTCGCCGCCTTCTCGGATTTCTCCTTCTTCGCCTGGTCGCTCTTCGCCTTGTCGCTCTTCGGGGCCATGGCGGGGACGGAGGGGGAGGTCGACGACGCTGCGGATGCTGGGGACGGCGGAGGAGAGGGTGGAGCTCGGCTCTCTGTCGACCTTCGCGGAGGCAGAGAGCGGCGGGGGTTTCTGGAGATTCAAGAGCAATGAAAGCAATGGGGGAAACTGCCCCTGCTCCCTCTGCTTTTAAGGGGGAAGTGGGGGACGTTCCGCATTTCCCCATTAAAGAAACAGGCCACGATCTCTCCCAAGACGCCGCAATCGACGCGTGCCGTTAGGGAGGGATGCGGCAAATCTGGAGCGGGAAACGGCGCGCCGTGGGCCGCGTGTGCCCGTGCACTGTTCTGGGCCTGGCCCAACAGCGCTCGGCACCGTGTGTGGCCCAGGCCCGGGGGCTCCTGTCGGTGTACTAAAGTAGGGGTGCCTTAGTATCCCGACTTGTGCACGGGCAGTAGCAGCGTCCCGTGGTCTGGCTCACCACGCGCCCGCCAAAGCCCACTCTAGACCCCTTTGAGCCATTCAAGAACAAAGTATTCAAGTTAAGAGACAAGACCCCGGCAAGAGGAGCTTGCCGGGAAGGCCGCACCAGGCTCAAGGTTATCATTCCAACACAAGACCCTGGCAAGAGGAGCTTGCCAGGAAGGCCAAAAGAACGGCACCTCAAGAAGGAATATCGCGGTGCATCTTGCGCCACGGCAGGGCCCGGAGAGCGACAAACTTTCGGGCCCGGCAAGACTGCGACCCCGGCAAGGTGCTTGCCGGGGGAAGCTTACGCTGTGTGCCTGCGCTCCAGCTCATCTGGCCACGCGTCGCCCTGGGGCCCTTCTAGGGGCACGTGGCAGATGGCTGTGCAGCCTGGGGTACACGGTGGCAAGCCGCGGTGACGAGGCTATCGCCGTGGCGAACGGAGACGCATGGACGGACGCTTTTGGGGGCGACGGCGACGGGCATTCAATGCCCTTGTGTCGGGGCCGGATTTCGGGAACGTAATATTCCAGAAATTAACCCCTAGTGTCATCACCAGCCCAGGATTGCTGTTACTGGTGGACACATCCTTGTTACAGGTTACCAAGCATTTACAAGAATTTGATACAAGACCTTAAAGGTCTACTGATGCAACAATGACTCCGGTGGTGGATGAAGGAAAAAGGCTTAAGGATCTTCAACATCGATGGGACTCCATTCCAACAGGAACAGCTGACCCGGATAACTCCTATCCAGCGTGGCTGCACTCCTAGGCTTCGCACGGACGTAGCTGGGTTCTTCCCATAGAACTTCTAACCTGGCCAAGTAAATAGCCAGGGACAAGCCTGTGAGTACGTTTGAATGTACTCGCAAACATCATGGACACAAGATATAACAAATGCAGCAAACAATTATAAGGTCATGGTGAATTAAACTATATGCACATGCTCATGATACTTATATTAAATGCATGCTGACAGGAATTAAAACATGGCATGATGAATAATATTTAGTGCAGAAGATAAATATTAGCACCAATAAAATCTAACAGAAATACCGTTCGGGTGTCAAGTGACACCACGGTCGGTCTTGAAAAGAAATGCCAGACGGGTGTCTAAATGAGAAATCGGACGATACCATCCGAGAACTCAGGCGACGCCACGAAAGGACTTGAAAAGAAATGCCAGTCGGGTGTCCACAAGAGTAGTGGCGTGATAAACCGCCTGACACTCGAGGGACGCCACAGAAAGGACTTGAAAATAAAGGCGAGTGTCCGGGGTAGTCTAGCCAGCCCCTGAGACACTCTGAAAAGTAAAATAAGAGCAAAGAGTTAGTTCACAAATATAATCATATCATCAAATATACTAATGGTAACACCAGTAGCAACGATAATTATCCTGCGAAATAACCATGCTCAACTTTTAAATATTTCCTCCGGAGACCGACAACAAGACCGACACTTGACCAACCCAGACTGTATCCTTAACCGCGGACACGGCTATTCGAATAGGTTTCTAAACTCTGCAGAGGGTGTACTCTTTACCCGCAAGTATAGGATTTCTTTAATCAGTATCGGGACACTGACTAATTCCTATTACGGTCTTTGGGTTGAAAACACACCTAACCAGCACACACCAGCTTAACTTTTCCGCTTCCAGGAGTCACCCAAAACAACAGTTAAGTAAAACTCTAAGTGGGAAGGCTACAACCTCCAATAGCATGGGATCACTATTCAAACGCGCGGATTACAAGGGTACATTCCCTCTCGGCTACAACCGGAAACACCCATGCCCCCGGACCATGTGGCATGCCTACCGGATGCACCCGGTATCTTCCACCATGGCCTCTCTGTACGGTGTGTGCACGGAAAGGGGTTGACAACTTACTAAACCATACCCTACTCGTGGTAGAGACAAGTGGCAGCACGGTTCAAGTATGGGGTTACTGGAACAAGACTCGATCTACGGTCGACTCAGGAGGCTAATGATTCTAGCAATAGTCAGCATAACAAAAATTATTCTTTCAACCATAACATCAGGACAGGGCCACAACCCTTGTCTGCTTCCACATAAGTCTCATGACACCACCGTGTCAAAATGGCCCGTGCCCACCAGCACGTCCAAAACAGGAGCACACTCCTGGATTTTCATAATTTATGCATGTTGCAAATTTGAAGGGGATGCATGCAGGAGAAAGTATAATTATGACCATGCATGCATGCAATATTTCTATCCAAATGCCAAGTCTATTAAAGGTAACAAACATGCCCTAAATATTCTAGCATGCAAACATTTATCATATCAAGTGTTCAAAATGCTTGCCTTGAGCATGCAGGAGTATTGGGTGTATACCAAAAGTTTTGAAAATATTATCTCCCCTCCATTTCCTATTTCAAAAGAATATTTGAATTACCACATATAGCAAAAATAGTGATAAAAGTTGATTGGAAAAAAAATTATGGAATAAAATATTAAAATAAACTAGATCAAATTTTAGGAATATCAGAAAAAGAATTAAATTATTTGGAGTTCATGTGATTTACTTATGGAATTTACAAGCTGGACAATAATGAGTAAATGGATTATTTGTTTAAGCCAGTGGATATAAGGACTAGGAAAAATGTTTACCTAGTCCAGATAAATAGGGCATGATTTTAAGAGTCTGTAGAAATTGGAATCATCAGATTTGGATAAAATTTGGTGGCTATGGAAATAATTGAAACATGCTAGAAATAATAATAGGAGGGAGTAGGAATGCGCCCCGAGCGCTATTTAACCGAGCAGAGCCACTGGGCCGAGCCCAGCCGATCAGCTACGCAGGAGGCCTGCGACGTCGAAGGCGTATTTCAGCGAATACGTGTTCCTCGCGCAGAAACGGCCTCAGGAGGAAACCGTCTCCACTTAAACGGCGGGGCCCGCGATTTGTGCCGCTGACGATCGGGCCCCACCTGTCGGGTTCTTCTTCTCCAACCCGCGCGCGTCTGGGCCGGAACAGGGGCGAACTCCGGCGGCGATCGCCGGCGGCAGGGACCTCCATTCGCGACCCCGACTACACTGGCGTGATCCTGAGGATGGGCCGCGTCCGTGGGATGGAGACAGGGTCGCCAGAGAGCTCGAGGTTGAGTAGAGCTTCGACCATGGCGGAGGGAAGCTTCGGGTGGAAGAGGGCTTTTGCCCCTGAGCCTGTTCTGATGGAAATGGCGAGGGGAATGGATCGGTGGGGTGTCCAGGAGTCGAGTGGTGAAGAAAACGGGGAGGGGGAAGCTCTGGTGGCGTCGGAACCATCGAGGAGGCGGCGGTGGCAGAAGCTGCCGGAGACGAGGGAGGTGACCGTTTTTGGTCATTTGAGTGCTTAGGGAGGCTTGGAGAGGAGTGAGGGAAGGTGCCGATGAGGAGAGAGAGCTCGGGGAGGGAAGTTATAGGCGGGACGACGCGGTTCGGCGGGTTCCAGAGAGTGGACACGGCGGATGGCCATTAATGGAGAAACGCGGACGGTGACGAGTAGGCGTGGCCGGCGCGGTTAGGTGAGGGCAGGTCCGTGCGAATTATATGCGGGGTTGTGCTGGCGGCCTCGGAGCGGAGCCAGGTGCCTTGGACGGCGCCGTCCACGGGCGGACAGACGCGGCGTCCATAAATGGCAGACGCGGTGGTGGTGAGGCCGGTGGCGAGGTGGCGGGGTTCTGTGGGGACGGCGGCTGTCCGCATTAATGCCAGGGGGGCCGGTGGACTCAGGGGAAGCCGCGTGTCTCGGAGGTGGCGTGGCGGGGAAGGTTTTTGTCGGGCGGCGAGGAACGGTGGTGGTGGACGGTGGAAGGTGGCGCTAGGGGACGGGGAAGAGTGTCGGCGAGGTTCGGGTGGTCGAGCTGATCCGGTGGGAGGATCAGGATGAACGAGGGAGGCAGCAGCAGCACGACAGCAGCTCGATGCCGGCGGCTGCAAAAAGTGTGCTCTGGACGCGCTCTGGACACGCACATCACGTGCTCGACGAATTGCCAAGGGAAGCTAGAAGAGTCTTCTGCAAGGGAGACTTGGCAGGGTGGGGCTACTCTACAAGGCAAGGTTGGTGGACAGGTTGATTTGGTCAGATGGTCAAGAGTGTAGTGTAGTTTGGAGATAGGCAAAATTGTTGTCATGCACACAAGGTGCTCGATGAAACGCTAAGGCTATTTAGAATACTCCTATGAAAGTGGTATTTGGCAGAATGGTGTCTCATTAAGTGTAAGATATGATAGTGAAGTTGGTTTGGAAAAAGGAGATACTTTCTAGTGCAAGCTGTGGAGGATTTCAGTTCTGGACAGAAACTTGGGGACTATATTTGGTGCAATAAAAAGAGGAATTTGGATCTGATCTTCTGGAGTTAAGGGTTTGGTAGGAGGAACTAGAAGATGGCCAAGTATCAGAACCTTTGGAGCAAGGAAAATTGGAGTTGTAGTTGAAACCTAGAAAATGGGCAGAAATAGAAAAGAGGAAGGTTCACTCAAAATTTACAAAGGACAAAGATGGATTTTTGCAGAAAGGCGATCCATAGGCATCACATGACTCCTCATAATTTTGGTGGAATTTTTAGAGAATTATTTAAAATAGCTGTAGTTCAAACAGAAGCATATGAAGAAAAGAAAAAGCTATTCAAAGTATTTCTATGGCAAAATTTTATTATGAAAATAATTTCTAATGTTATCAAACAAATAATGAAAAGACCCAAAATACAACCAGAGCCCACAAAATAATTCCAAAAAGATTTATTATAAGAAGAGAAGATTTTCTAAGTCAGGAATAGAAAAGGCTCTGAAAATTATAAAAGGGCCTATTATAATTCAAAATTTTATTTTTGGCCAAATTTTATTTACTGAAAAAGTGGTTAAAATTTTGGGGTGTGACACCTTGTCCCCCACCGTCAGAGTTAGGTGAAGACCACTGTTCATACACTATTCATACACTGTTCATGCACTATTACAACCACCACCAGTTTTACACTTTTGCCCTCCTCTACGTTGACACCTGTCGGTGACCCCTTTGAGCTATAAAAGGAGGCCCATGCACAACGTAGAGGGGGTTCGATCTCAGAAACTCGATCACTCCTATGCTCGGTGTAGCTGGTACTGTAGATCTTCAAGCTCCCGAGTCCGAGAACTCAATACAACCAAGGCAGGAGTAGGGTTTTACGCGTCCGCGCGGCCCGAACCTGGGTAAACTGCCCGCGTGTGCCCCTCGATCTGCTCTTGGTGCTCCCTCCGCTCCCTTACCGCAACGTAGAAGGGGCTCCGGTCCCATAGGTGTTCGCGGGCGACCAGTTTCCCTGACAAGGTGAGTGCTTGAAGGTATATCTTTAGATCTTGCAATTAAATCTTTTTGTTTCTTGTTTTTATTTTCACTAGTTTTGCTTAATGGAAAACAACAAAAATATGAGAGAGCTTTATAAGCTCTACCTTGAACTTGGACATGATGTGTTCGAAGAGAAAATTAAAAAACCTTTGGAACTTTATTTGCATAACAATCATGATGGTGGTGATGTTATTAGTATGTTTCTTTTTAATATCAATATTGCTAATGACATGGAAAGCTCTAAGCTTGGGGATGACACGTTTGATGAACATGATATTTTTAATCCCCCAACTTTTGAGGAGAAAATTTACTTTGATGATACTATGCCTCCTATATATGATGATTACTATGATGAATATGATATTTTCAGTCCACCTACTATTGAGGATAAAATTTATTATGATTATGATATGCCTCCTAAATACGATGATTACCATGATGGTTATGATAGTCTTACTCTCACTATTCCTAATAAGAAAGATTTTGCTTATATGAAGAGTAATGACACTTTTATGCTTTTGGATCATGGAAATAATGCCTTATGTGATAGTTATATTGTTGAGTTCATCCATGATGCCACTGAAATTTATAATGAGAGAGGGAGACTTGGCTCTAAATATCTTAATAATAAGAAGTTTCCTCTCTTTATGGTGAATATTTTGAAGTTATGCTTGTTTTGCCTTCCTATGCTAGTTGCTTTGTGCTTCAATGAATTATTCTGTTGCAATATTCCTATGCATAGGAAGCATGTTAGGCTTAAATGTGTTTGGTATTTGCTTCTTGATGCTCTCTTTTGTTCTTCAACTCTTATTCCTACGAGAGCATCATTAAAGTCTTAAGCCTATCTTTATGGCTATAAAGAAAGAGCTCTAGGGAGACAACCCTTGTTATCTTTGCTTTCAGTTTGTTCTTTCAGTTTTTAGTGGTCTTGATGTTTGTTACTACTGTAGCAACATCATTGTATCTTTATTTTTCAGCTTTGTGCCAAGTGTAGCCTCTGATTGCAAGAAAGTTCAAAAGGTGTGACGTGCTGTCCAGGAAACAGATTCTGTCCTTGGACAGAAAAATTCGTATAAAATCACCAGATCATCTTTTTGGTCTGAATGTTTTCGACAGCGTGCTCTATATAATTGTCTTTCGGGCCTCTATTCCGAGTTTTTTGATTTGAGTTGCAGAAGTGCCCCGTAAAAATCATTTACTACCTGCTGGTCTGTTTTTCACAGATTCTGTCCTGTTTTGCCTTTCCTTCATTTTGCAAACCTTGAGCTTGCTTTTTCGTTGCAAAAACCTTTTGGCAATCTTGAGAAACAGTAGACCTTCAAGAATATCCTTATTTCCAGCAAGGAACAATTATTTTATTATGGGTACTAACCTCGCTAATCAGATTATGATGAGTTATGTATGAAGGGAGTTTTCAAGTGTGCGAGGGAAGATGATAAAAAGATTCAGGAGTGTCAAGCGCTCAAGCTTGGGTATGCCCCCATGCACCCCCAAGAAATATTCAAGGAGACTCAAGCGTCTAAGCTTGGGGATGCCCCCGTGCATCCCCTTCTCCATCAACAATTATCAGTTCGTCTTTTGTTCCACTATATTTTTATCACTTCATGTGTTATGTGCTATGCTTGGAGCGTCTTGCTTTTTAGTTTTACTTTTTAGTTTCCTTTAGCTTTTCATAACGAGTTGGAACTCAGCTTTCTTTGTGTGGGAGAGAAACACGCTCCACTTCAACCTAGAACACAACATAGAATTTTCATGTTAATCTTTGCTGTGTATGTTCTTGGTCTTTCAATAGCTACTATCATGCTTAGCTCTTAGTTTTCATGCTTATCTTTTTAAAGAGCTTTTGTTTAGTTGGTTGCTTGAACTCTCTTTATTTATCATGCTTATCCTATTAAGAGAGTTTGCTTCTGTTGCATTGGTCGATATGTCTATGATAAAAATGCTACGTGCATAATGGTGCTTAGTAATTCATGTTTTCATATGGTTAGTCTCAAATAGCTGGGGGGTTCCCAATGTGTTATTGGAGTACCAACATGATTTGTTTGCCTATGATGTGGTATGGTTTAGTAATATCTTCCTTCAAGAATTTATTTTGATTGACTTGGCGTATGCTCACGCATATTTAAGACTGTAAAGAAAGTCTATCAAGCCTTGATGATCTTTAATTTCTGAGTAGCGATATACTTCCATGCCTGATTCAATGTTGCTTTGTCGCTCTGCATGATTATGACCGTCATTGCTCTCTTAGTTGGTCGCTCCCAGTCTTTTGCTAACCTCCACCTGTACTAAGCGGACTGACTGCTTGTGCATCCAAAATCCTTTAAACCAGTTATGCCATATGAGTCCACCATACCTTCCTATACATGGTATTTACCTGCCATTCCTAACGAAGACTTTCATGTACCATGTCAAAATTATTCAAAAAAGCATTTCTATTTTGTGCCTCTGTTTTAGTTCATGAGGAAGTAGTAGTTAATTCATGATCTTTTTAAGTTGGACAAGCTTCACCCCGGGATTGCATGTCTAATGTGCAAACCCATAATACGAGAAGGAACTGGCAAAGAGTGCGCCCGGCTCATTAAAAAATAATACAACAAACAAACCCTCCTTCACGCTTTGTTCATGAGAAATCAGAAAACTTTGGCAGTGATAAACAAAGGAGATTAAGAGGATGTGATCGTCCTCATGCGGGAGCCGTTCCTCGAAACTTGTCCAGCTCAAGAAGTAATTGAGTTATCTACTAGCATTCGTTGACGAAATATGCATCTCTAAAAAATAATTTTACCTCTGTTTCAAAAACCAAGAGCTCTGGTACATGTTTAGTTTTTGTTTCCGACCACGGGTTTTCAACCTTGCCAACAAAAGCCACGGTTCGAGAGTCTCCACCTTCTTTTAAAGCACCAACTACTGAGAGCATGATTGTCATTCTGAGTGTAATGTGCATTGTCCCAAAGTAGCATTGTCTTTTGCATGATTGTGATATCGTTTATTCTGAAATCATTGTATCTAGTCATCACTTAAACCTTGGAGGTGCCCTTGCATTTATGTTTTGCTTCACTAAAGGGGGCAAGCGAGATATCACTTTATCATATTTGCACACCATGCTCATTACAAATCTATTTGATGTTTCAGTATCATGTTGTAAAACTTTCAGTTCTTTGTGATTTTCTCATAAGGCAACTTAATTACTACAGATTCGTTGTCTCAGTAAGCTTTTGTCATGTGACTATGAAAAAGTCCTTATATGGTTAATAGCATGTCACCATAGAAATTATACTTGTTATCATTTACCTACTCGAGGACGAGCAGGAATTAAGCTTGAGGATGTTGATACGTCCAAAACGTATCTATAATTTCTGCTTGCTCCATGCCTTTTTTGTGTGATATTGCTATAATATTTATGCACTTCCATACACTTTTGATCATATTTGGACTAACCTACTAATGGTTGTAAAAGTGCACAATGTTCTTGTTTTACACTTTATTGTGTAGAAATTACTTGGAAATTGACAAAAACGCAAAAGGAGTCGTATTGGAGTAGGACTCTGACTTTCCTGAAATCTGTCTGAGAACAGTTTTTAAACATGGTCACGTTCCGGCCAGAAGACAACGTCAAACGGAAAAAGTCTAGTTGCGAAAGTTGTGGGGAATTTCGAGGCGACGCTTCTGGATATAAAATTCGTCCAAATCGGAGTCCGGACGGCCGAGTAAAGCCCGTTTTACTAAGGCCCAAAATCTGATGACGGGAATCCAAGAGTCTATATAAAGAGAGGAAACCAAGGTCACCAAGGGCCACGAATTTTCCTCCTCCCGAGCCGCCGTCTTGGAGGGGAGGACCAGCACCATTGCAGCACCATCCACAAGGAAGAAGGGGGGCCAAGGAGCCGCTGCCCCCTAGGGCCGCCGCCGCCCCGAGGGCCGCCGCCGCCCCCTAGGGCCGCCGCCGCCGCCGCGCCCCCAAGGGCCGCCGCCGCCGCCTCCGTGGCTGCCGCCGGCCGTCTCCTCCTCGCGGGGCTGCACCTCTCCATCAACACCATCATCAACCTCCTCCTCACCATGTCCATGTGTGAGTAGTCTTCTCCGGGGCCGAGGGCTCGTACGTGTAGCTATGTGGTTATCTCTCTCTCCCATGATGTGATCTTCGTTGTGATCATAGGCTATGTTAATCTAGAGTGATCCCATGATATTTCCCCTTCCTCTATGTATTGGATTGATGTACTCACTTGTCTTTATCTAGTATAATCCCCGAGACCAAGGTGACAGCGGTCTATTGGACATGGATTAGAAAAATATTTTCATGAGTGATTTCCTCTCTTGTGTGTTGATTGAAGATTGAGAGTCTCTTGGTGCTTGTCTTTGACTATCCTTTAGATATGTTGTGGTGATTGTGAGACTCTCTTTGGATGGCCGCGGTGACATTGGGAAATCCTTAGATTGAGAACTACGAACTTTGAGGTGTGCTTTTGTAGCCCTACATAATTCTCGTCCTCTCTTGACCACGAAGGAATGACCTCCGGGTGCGTCTCCATTGCATGTTTTATGGGAAATATCATGTGATTCGATTATGTTAATGTTTTTGGGAGTTGCCACTAGTGAAAGTATGATCCCTAGGCCTTGTTTCCACCATTGCAATACCATTTGTGCTCACGTTTACCACTTGTTTGCTTGCTGCACTTTTTATTACAGATTTATATTGCTTTGTTTTGCCATCCATATCACTTGCCATTTAACATCTCTTCGCCGAACTAGTGCACCTATACATCTAACAAGTGTATTAGGTGTGTTGGGGACACAAGAGACTTCTTGTATCTTAGTTGCAGGGTTGCTTGAGAGAGACCATCTTCAACCTCTACTTCCCTGAGTTCGATAAACCTTAGGTCATCCACTTGAGGGAAATTGCTGCTGTCCTACAAACCTCTGCGCTTGGAGGCCCAACATAGTCTACAATAATAGAAGCGTGTGTAGACATCAGTAGGCCAAACCAAACCAATAATTCGAAGAGACTTGCAAGGATATTATGAGCACACATAAAAAGTTCAGAGAAGAACCAAATATCTTTCATAGATAACCTTGATCATAAACTCACAATTCATCGGATCTCGACAAACACACCGCAAAAAGAGATTACATCGAATAGATGTCCTCGAAGATCGAGGAGAACTTAGTATTGAGATCCAAAGAGAGAGAAGAAGCCATCTATATACTAGCTATGGACCCGAAGGTCTGTGGTAAACTACTCACAACTCATGGTGAGGGTGATGATGATGATGATGAAGGCCTCCGTGATGGATCCCCCTCCGGTAGAGCTCCGGAATAGGCTCCAAGATGGGATCTCCACGGGAACAGAAGCTACGGCGGTGGAATTAGGGTTTTCTCTCTGTCCACGGAGTTTCTGGGGTACATAGACTTATATAGGAAGAAGGAGGGCACCGGGGGACGCTGGAAGGGCCCAAGAAGTAGGGGGGCGCGCCCTGGGAAGGGGGGCGCCCCCCCCACCCTCATGGGCGCCTCGATGCTCCCCTGACGTGGTTCTCAAGTTCCTCTGGCGTGATTTTCTCCAAAAATATCTCTCGCGAAGGTTTCATTCCATTTGGACTCCGTTTGATATTCTTTTGTGCGGAACCTTGAAATAGGCAAAAAATAGCAATCTGGACTGGGCCTTTGGGTTAGTAGGTTAGTCCCAAAAATGATATAAAAGTGAATGATAAAGCCCATTAAACATCCAAGACTTCATAAATAATAGCATGGAACAATAAAAAATTATAGATATGTTGGAGACGTATCAATTAGCAGTTGAGTTGTCAATTCAACCACACTTGGAAGGCTTAATATCTGCAGCAAAGTATTTAGTAGCAAAGTAATATGGAAGTAACGGTAACAGTGGCAATAGTAACAGTAGCAGTTTTGTACTGATTGTAACAGTGGTAGCGGAAAAGTAACTAAGCAAGGAGCAATATGTGAAAATCTCGTAGGCATTGGATCAGTGATGGATAATTATGTCGGATGCGATTCCTCTTGTAATAGTTATAACATAGGGTGACACAGAACTAGCTCCAGTTCATCAATGTAATGTAGGCATATATTACGAATATAGTCATACGTGCTTATGGGAAAGAACTTGCATGACATCTTCTGTCCTACCCTCCCGTGGCAGCGTGGTCCTATTGGAAACTAAGGGATATTAAGGCCTCCTTTTAATAGTGTACCGAACCAAAGCATTAACACTTAGTGAATACATGAACTCCTCAAATTACGGTCATCGCCGAGAGTGGTCCCGATTGTTGTCACTTCGGGGTTGCCGGATCATAACACAAGTAGGTGACTATTGACTTGCAAGATAGGATCAAGAACTCACATATATTCATGAAAACATAATAGGTTCAGATCTGAAATCATGGCACTCGGGCCCTAGTGACTAGAATTAAGCATAGCGAAGTCATAACATCATCAATCTTAGAACATAATGGATACTAGGGATCAAACCCTAACAAAACTAACACGATTACTTGGTAAATCTCATCCAACCTATCACCGTCCAGCAAGCCTATGATGGAATTACTCACGCACGGCGGTGAGCATCATGGAATTGGTGATGGAGGAAGGTTGATGATGACGATGACGACGATCTCCACTCTCCGGAGCCCCGAACGGACTCCAGATCAGCCCTCCCGAGAGATATTAGGGCTTGGCGGCAGCTCCGTATCGTAAAACACGATGAATCCTTCTCTCTGGATTTTTTTCTCCCCGAACGTGAATATATGGAGTTGGGGTTGAGGTCGGTGGAGCATCAGGGGGCCCACGAGACAGGGGGCACGCCCCCACCCTCGTGGACAGGGTGTTGGCCCCCTGGTCTTGATTCTTTCGCCAGTATTTTTGATATATTCCAAAAATATTCTCCGTTGATTTTCAGGTCATCCCGAGAACTTTTATTTATGCACAAAAATAACACCATGGCACTTCTGCTGAAAACAGCGTCAGTCCGGGTTAGTTCCATTCAAATCATGAAAGTTAGAGTCCAAAACAAGGGCAAAAGTGTTTGGAAAAGTAGATACGTTGGAGACGTATCAAGGGTGAGGTGGGAGGATGGTCGACCAATACCTGAAGGGAGGTAGAAGGGGTGAGGTCGACGGCGGCGGCGCAGATGAGGAGGACGGAGCGGCGGCGGCGGCAAGGTCGAGGGCGGGCCCGCGCGGTGACGGTGAGGTCGAGGGAGGGCTAGGGAGACGGCCGGCGTCGAGGTCGACGGCTGGTAGGGGCGTCGACGGCAGGCAAGGGCGTCGAAGGTGGGCAGGGGCATCGACGGCAGGCAGGGACGACGGTCGGCGACAGTTCGAGGTGGGAGAGGTGGAGATGGGGGGAGAAATGACTTGGTGAAATTTTGAGCCCACGCGGCGGGGGGTTAACTCAAAATAGCAGTAGCGCTGGTTTGGAATCCAGTGCTATAGCTAACTTAGCGATAGCGCTGGATCCTAAACCAGCGCTACTGCTAACTAAAAATAGCGGAAGCGATGGATTAGTATTATAGCTAACTTAGCGATAGCGCTGGATTCCAAACCAGCGCTACCGCTATTGTTCTTTTCTTTTTATTATTTTCCTTTTCTAGTTTTTTGTTTTGTTTTCTTTTTATTATTTTCCTTTTCTAGTTTTTTATTTTCTTTTCTTTTTATGATTTTCCTTTTATTTTCTGTTTACTTTTATTTTTCTTTTGTATTGCTTTCTCCCTCTTGTTTTTTGTTCTCCCGACGACGGCGTCTCCCTCCCACACTACGCGAACATCACCGGAACCATGCATGTGGTGGTAATTGAATGGGTATACGATTACATCATTTGATATTGAGCTGATTCCCTTTCTTATATGAGACGTTTCACATTGAGCTTATTCCCTTTCTTATTTGTTGCCGAGTAATTGAACCCCTCCTTGTGACTTTTCCGGAGCCATGGATTACGATCTTTCTTAGGTAATGTAGTATTGATTCTTCTTTTCAGGTATGCTTCATCGTCATCGTGATCTTCCCTCATCGGGTTGCCGTATTGGTCGTAGTCTTCCTCGTTGGCTACTCCATCCAGTCCGACGATGCTCCTTTTGGATCTCCTCACAACAACACGACTAGGATTGGCCGGATCGTTTATGAAGAAGCATTGTGTCACGTGCTTAGTGTGTACCCATGGCTCATTTTTGGCGATGACGTTAACGTTCACGCGAGTGCTCTTCGCGTCGGGTATAGACATGGTGGTGAAATACTTGTTTTCTCTTGTGACATCCTTGGCCTATCTGACACGGAACATCGTCGCATCGTGCATTCCAGCATAGTCAAGCTCCCAGATCTCTTCGACCCTTCCGTAGAATCTTTCAGTTGTGCCATTGTCGTCAGTCACGCATTGAATTGTCACCCCGGAGTTCTGGTAATCATTGTCCATGTCTTTGGCCTCCATGTAGAACATGTACCTATTGATATCGTAGGACTGATAGCGCGAGCTTGGGCGCGGGGCCATGTGCTAAGGCGTGTATGAGCAATCCGTTCGAACTGCCCTCTTCCGGGGGATTTTCAAGAACTTGCTCTTTGAATCAACGCAAGAAAGTGGCGTTGTGCTCAACAGTAACTTCGACGTCCGTCTTGAGCATCCCCTTATCACGGTACTTCTTTGCGATGCTTTCTTTGTGCTGTGCCACATAATCATCTACCACATCTAGGTGTTGTAGCACTACTAAGTTAGCCCTGTCAAAGTCGCTCCGTCGATCCGAGTAGTCCACATGCAATTCCCTCCGGCCGTTGTTGTGACCATCTCCTTCGAGCTTGCCATCGTGTTTCTTGACGGGCAAACCAACAACAGGGTCTCTGATGCCTATATAATTATCGCAAAAGGAGACGCACTCATGCATCAGATACCCCTGGACGATGCTCCCTTCGGGATTTGTCGTGGAAATAACACGGCAGATGTCCGGATCACGGACTTAGTGGTGAGGCGCGCATCTATGTAGTAGCTTGAAAAGGTTGAGCGGAATCGAGAGACGCGATGCAAGACACGGATTTAGACAGCTTCGGGCCCCGGGAAACATCATCCGGAATAGCCCTACGTGCTGTTTGAGGCTAGGTCTCATTGATCCTGATGGTGTCGCCGGTAAACCGGCTCTTGTTGTCTAACCCTAGAAACTTGTCTAAACCTCTCCTCTAAACTTGTCTACTTGTGGTTTGTCTAAAACTTGTCCTCTTTGGGGAGCCCTGCCCCTCCTTATATATGTTGAAGGGGAGGCTTTACATGACTAGTCCTAGTAGGACTAGGATTGATCTATTACAAGGAGTCCTAGTCTTGCTTCCTTTCTGGAGAATATTCCTTGCACTTTATTATTAAACCGGCCCACTATTAATATGAACCGGCCTTCTGGGCCTTGGGCCTTGTCATCCATGATCCGCCTGCCGGGTTACCAATAACTTGACAAATGTAAAACGTCTTAAGTAAAATGCCAAGTCCGGCCGGGTTATAATTCCGGCCGGTTCATACCGCGGGGTAATATCCCCGACA
>LR738714.1:742484248-742504751 GCA_902687465.1 Secale cereale | reverse complement strand
ATATATATATATATATAGTCATGTGTCCTTTTTTCTCTCACCCTTGCTACTAGATTCCAACGCCTGTTTAGCATTCAATTAATAAAATAATTAATTAATGACACGTAAATCCCAGAAGGGAGATGCCGTGCAGTTTGAAAAGTTGTTGCGTGGTATTAGGGATAAGCGTAGTTATTGTTGCAAGGTTTGTTGGCCAAAGAATGCCTATTAGGCTTATTTTATCTTTACGGAATCAGTCGATCGCCGGCCGGCAACGATGTACGGCGGCATGCCTTTTATGCTTGTGTACACCATGAATTGTGGCGGCAGGGGCAGCTATGCCACAACGACCGCGACGAGAGGATGAGATCCATCTACTCGTCTCTTCGGCATCATCTGCGGCGACAACAGCCACCATCGTTTCTCATTGCATCGACATGGTATTAACCCCAATTACTGATCAGTTTTCAAGTATTGTGTTCCTTTGCATTTGTTATTACAGAACCTCACCAAGTTATCATATATAGCAGTGTCATGACAATGAGCCGATCAAGATGGATACATGAGCCTAACTAGCATCTCCGCCGTCAAGCACACAAGTACTTGCTCGTGCCATAATACAGCAGCGATAGCATCCGGCGGCTCCTGAAACTGCACAGCGCATGGCCATCGGCAGATCAACGACGTCCTCAAGGAAGAGACGGCCATGGGCCATGCATGCTGATACCCCGCGTTTACAGGAATGACTTCATGGTATTCAGTATTCTAGATGGATCATGTAACACAAGCTAATACATTAGTACATCGACTACTCTAATCATAAAATGCACAGTGCGCTTGGTGGACTATTGGATACAGTATTTTTCTACAGTACAATATCCTATTTCCTAGTGCCTATTGGTGGTCTGGTGTATGCATCTTGAGGGAAGACGTCACGCGGTTGTACTCTTTTCCGTAAGATATAATTAGAGTAGAAGCACATGTGGATTTACTTATTTCCGTGAGACGTAATTTTGTTATATACAACATGAAGAATACGATTTAAGTAGTATATACATCTTTTAACACCATTTGATTTTTATACTGACATTTGGATTCATATTTCTGGGACAATACTCGTATCATGGCCAGTGTACCCATATATGGGCATAATCTCCTTTCATACTAAGTAATATATACTCTTATTTCTTCTTAGCAGTATATACTCCTTTGTTTTATTGCAGGGTATATACTCCTTTGTGAACGCAATGTACATACTTATCTTAATAAAATCAGTGTATATTATTTTGTTTACAAAAAGGAAGTATATATCTTAAAACCACCAAACAGTATATATTATTATTTTAAACGTAGTAGGCAGTATATACTCTTCAATAAAAAGCAATATATATAAAACGAGGTATGAAATTCTTGCAACTTGGATGCGACCTCAAATCTCTCAACTAACCCGATCCACTAAGGGTAGGAGTACATACACCCGGGAGTACAAAACACGAGTCCTTATATATATATATATATATATATATATATATATATATATATATATATATATTCTCATAACATTATGAGAATAATATTCTCATAACACTTTCGAACTGCTTTGTGTTACTGCATTGAAAAGCTATGCCCACTGCACATATACTGCAACAGAACTTCATGTTTGAAAAAACTGTATGTGTTGTTTTTTCGGTACCTTTTTTGCTCTAGTTTTTTAACCGTTTATCGGAATTATGCGTGTAATATACCATTGAAAAGCTATGGAGTAGATGCAACTTCGTCATGTTGAACACTTTCCAAAATTCATCATAGTTTAAGAGCAGTTTCGAAAATCATGCGGCTCACAACGAATGACAGCGAGCGTTTTTTTGCGTTTTTTTCTAAACCGCTCGTCGGAATGAAACATATGATACACCGTTAGAAAGGTATCGTCGGCGCGCACCTTTTTCATATCTATTATTTTTTCTAATTCGCTACGGTTTAAGAGCAGTTTTGAATTTACTAAATCGCGGAATTGTGTTTTTCTATTTTTTTTCAAATTTTCGGTACTGTTTTCACTCCAGTTTTCTAACCGTTTGTCGAAACAAGGCGTGTAATGTACCGTTGGAAAGCTACGAACGAGGCGCAACTTTCATATGTTGAAATGTTTTTGAGATTCCTTACGGTTTTTAGTTAATTTTGAAAATCGTGCGGCTGACTACGAAGGGCAGTGGCCGTTTTCGTGAAATTTTTACAAAACGTTGGTCGAAATGATCCAAATGATACACCGTTGTAAAGATATCGTCGAGACGCTACTTTTTCATGTAGAACACCCCCTCTAATTCATTACGGTTTAATTGTAGTTTTGAAATTACAAAAAGGGGAAACTTTGTTTTTCGCGACACCCAAATCGACGCGTTTTTTTGCGCTTTCGAACTGCACAGATACTGCAATACAGAGACCAGTGAACTGCATGTTTGAAAAAACTGTACGTGTTGTTTTTTCGGTATCTTTTTTGTCTAGTTTTTTAACTGTTTATCGAAATTATGCGTGTAATATCCCGTTGAAAAGCTATGGAGTAGACGCAACTTTGCCATGTTGAACACTTTTCGAGATTCCGCACGGTTTAAAAGTAGTTTTGAAAACGGTGTGACCGATGAATAATGGCAGCGAGCGTTTTTTTGCGTGTTTGAAAAGCTATGGAGTAGACGCAACTTCGCCATGTTGAATACTTTTTCGAGATTCCGCACGGTTTAAGAAAAGTTTTGAAAACGGTGCGGCCGACGAATAATGGCAGCGAGCGTTTATTTGCGCTTCCGAACTGCACAAATACTGCAACACAGAGACCAGTGAACTGCATGTTTGAAAAAACTATACGTGTTGTTTTTTCGGTACCTTTTTGCTCTAGTTTTTTAATCGTTTATCGAAATTATACGTGTAATATACCGTTGAAAAGCTGTGGAGTAGACGCAACTTCGCCATGCTGAACACTTTTCGAGATTCCGCACGGTTTAAGAGCAGTTTTGAAAACGGTGAACTGCATGTTTGAAAAAACTGTATGTGTTGTTTTTTCGGTACCTTTTTTGCTCTAGTTTTTTAACCCTTTATCGGAATTATGCGTGTAATATACCGTTGAAAAGCTATGGAGTAGACGCAACTTCGCCATGTTGAACACTTTTCGAGATTCCGCACGTTTAAGAGCAGTTTTGAAAACGGTGCGACCGACGAATAATGGCAACGAGCGTTTTTTTGCGCTTCCGAACTGCACAAGAAAAGCGCACTGCATCAGGGTAGGAGCCGGCGCGACGGTGCTGGGGGAAGGAGGCGGGGCGGCAGCACGGGGGTAGGAGGCGGGGCAGTGGTTGCTGTCCTCGGGGCGCTCCGCGCTAGAAACCTATTTAAGTGGGGGTGTTATGAGAATAAGGTTTTTATTATGAGAATAAGGTCTTAAGGGGTGTTATCAGAATAGACCCACCCTATATATATATATATATATATATATATATATATATATATATATATATATATATATATATATATCCTGAGAGAGACCGAGAGCACGCGGTTAATTAGATGATGAGAGAGAACGATCGAGAGAGCACATATGGTTGGCTAAATAGCTAGCTAGATCTAGTTGTTGGGGAGGAGAGGTGAATCTAGCTAGCTAACTAATGAGAGGTGTTATGGTGGAGGGGGGCATTAATTGGGGAGAGAAGAAAGGTGTAGGAGAAAGAGAGAGGCCTTTTATGGAGGAGGGTGCCATTAATGAGGAGAGAAGAGAGGTAGGAGGAAGAGAGAAGAAGAGCAACAATGGTGGATTGTGGAGAGTGGAGAGTGGAGTGGAGAGGGGAAAGGAGAGGGAGAGAGGGCAAAGTGGGGGGGGGAGGGGGAGGGGTGGAAAAAAGGTGGCAGCCACAACTAGCTGTAGCGCTGCCTTGAAAAAAGCGTTGCTCCTATGCGAATTAGTAGTAGCGTTGTTCAGGAAAAACGCCACTACTAAGTGGGGCCCACTTGCAGTAGCGGCAAAGTAAAACCAAGCGCTGCTACTAAAGAGTTACTAGTATCGCGTTTTCCTGTACACCGCTATAACTCCGGCTACTGTCGGTGGTCTCGTCTGGTCCCACATAGTAGTAGCGCGTTTTTTCATACCTGCGCTACTACTATGGAGTTACTAGTAGCGCTTTCCAGAAAAAGCGCTACTGCTAAATAGCGGGAACGTTTACTATTATCCAGCGCTACTACTACGCTACTGTGTATAAGCATTTTCCTAGTAGTGCAAGGAGGTGATCGCTCGGTTCAATAGATCCGTGGACCTCTACACCATTCGCGGCGACCCCCCTGCTGCCTCACCTCATGCCCTACTCGCCTCCGTCACGCTTTGGCATCACCGCTTCGGCCATCCCAACAAAACCACGATGTCGAGTCTTCTCCAACAGTTCCAGCTTCCGCATGTTCGCGACTCTCATGATGCTTCCTTGTGCAATGCTTGTCAGATGGGCAAGCATGTTAGGTTACCATTTAGCTCCTCTAATACCACTAGTTCTTTTCCCATTTGAGTTGTTACATTGTGCCTTGTGGATCTCACCTATCCCTAGTATTTATGGTTTCAAATATTATCTTGTAATGCTTGATGACTACTCTCATTATCTATGGAGCTTTCCTATTCGATCTAAATCCGATGTCCATGGTCTCTTTGTTAATTTTCAACGCTACATTACTTCTCACTTCTCCCTCCCCATTCGTTTCCTGTAATGTGACAACGGGCGCGAGTTCTATAATACACGCAATCGTGATTTCTTTCTTGCCCACGGTGTTCTCCTCCGCTTCTCCTGCCCTTATACCCCCCTCCCAAATGGCAAAGCTGAACGCTCTCTCCGCACAATCAATGATATTCTCCGAACTCTTCTCATCCAAAACTCCATGCCTCCTACCTATTGGGTCGAAGCTCTACGCCATGCCACACATCTCCTCAACATTCGCCCCACCAAGAGCTGCCCTCGGTTTACACCCTATGATTCTCTCTTTCTAGCCTCACCCTCTTATGACAATCTCCGCGTGTTTGGATGTCTTTGTTTCCCTAATATGGCCGCCGCCACCACGAACAAGCTCTCTCCTCACTCCCCTGCGTCTCTCTCGAGGTTCTCTGATTCTCACAAAGGGTACGGATGTCTTGATCCTCAATCCGGTCGCGTTATCATTTCTCATCACGTCACGTTTGATGAGCACATTTTTCCCTTTGCCACTCGTCTCACACCTAACCTTTCTTCCCCTCTCTCGGCGCCTCACCACACCACGCCCACCAAACCTGTTCTGATGGACGTGCATGTCGTGAATGGCGTTGTTCACGTCCAACCAATCCCTACGCCACCCCCTCCACCCACTTCTTCCTGCCCCGCACCCTCGTCGGCGCACATGCATACAAAAATCCCGCGCCCATCTACGCCACCTGCCTAGCCGCATGCAGACCAACCAGGCTCCACCACTCCACCCACCACCACTCGCCAAACTGCCTCTCCCATGTACCCCCTTTCTTCCACCATCGCCGGCCCCAGCCCGGCCACCTCACCCGCCGCAGCTCTTTCATCGCCGGTGTCATCGCGACCTTTGCCCCCTCGTGTTGTTCCTGTTCCCATTCCACACAACAGACACACCATGCGTACCTGCAGCAAGTCCGATTTTGGCCTTCCGGTGGATCGTCTTAACTTGCACGCTTCTGCTTCATCCATTTCTCCTTTACCCGTGTCCTACAAGGCTGGTCTCCTTGATCCCCACTGGTTCCAAGCCATGAAGGAGGAATACGACGCTCTCATTCTCAACAACACATGGTCTCTTGTTCCCTGCCCCCCGGTGCCAATATAGTCTCTGACAAGTGGGTTTTTCGCCACAAATTCCATTCAGATGGTTCTCTCTCGCGTTACAAGGCTCGTTGGGTGTGTCGCGGTGACTCTCAACAACCAGTCATGGACTTTAACAAAACGTTCTCTCATGTCGTTAAACCGAGCACCATTAGGGTTGTTCTCAGCCTGGTTGTCTCCTCTTCTTGGCCTATCCATCAGGTAGATGTGAAAAACGATTTTCTTTATGACAGCCTCGCCGAGAACGTGTATTGCCGCCAGCCTCTCGGTTTTGCTATCCCCTCTTTTCCTGATCATGTATGTCTTCTTCAGGAATCACTCTACGGCCTAAAGAAGGCACCTCATGCCTGGTTTCAGCGATTTGCTTCCTTGCTCCACACCATTGGTTTCGTCCCTTCCCGATCTGATTCCCCGCTCTTCGTCCTTCACTCCTCCTCCCGTGCTGCATACTTACTTCTATATGCCGATGATATTGTTTTGATTGCCTCCTCTAACTCCTTTCTTCACCATACCATTTCCTCCCTCCACAGAGAATTTTCCATGACGGGCCTTGGTTCCCTTCACCACTTCCTCGGTGTTGCTGCCTCCCGCTCCTCCTCGGGTCTCTTTCTTTCTCAACGACAGTACGATGTTGATCTCCTCTCCAAAGCTGGTACGCTCGAGTTTCACCCCTCTCGCACCCCAGCTAACACTGGCTCTAAGCTTTCTTCTGATGGTGACCCTGTCCCCGACTCCACATTCTATCGCAGTATTACCAGTGCCCTACAATATATGACCCACACTTGCCCCGAGCCCGCCTACTCCGTTCAGCAAGCATGTCTCTATATGAGTGATCCACGCCTGCCTCATCTCAACCATGTCAAACGCATTATGCATTATCTCAAGGGCACTCTCAATCATGGTCTCACAATCACCGCTTCCTCCCCTACTTCTCTTACAGCGTACTCTGATGCAGACTGGGTGGGGTGCCCAGGTACTCGACAATCTACCTCTGGGTATTGCGTTTACTTGGCTGATAACTTTGTTTCTTGGTCCTCGAAACGGCAACTCACGGTCTCTTGGTCTTCTGCCAAAGCAGAATATCGCTCGGTTGCTCATACTGTGGCGGAAACAGTTTGGTTGCGTCAGCTTGTTGGCGAGCTTCTTCGACCCATTCGGCAGGCGACGATTGTCTATTGTGATAATGTTTCAGCAGTGTACTTGTCTTGTTATCCTGGCCAGCATCCTAGAACTAAGCATACTGAGATTGACATACATTCTGTAAGGGAGAAGGTAGCTCTAGGCGAGGTCCGCGTTCTCCATGTTCCTACCAGCGCACAATTCGCGGATATCTTCACCAAGGGGCTACCAACCGCACCATTCTGCGACATCCGATCCAGTCTCAACGTCGTCGAACTCGTCGCTGACACTGCGTGCACCCGCGCGGGGGGTGGGGGGGGTGGTAGGCGACTGGCTAGTCACGCTCATGACCAGGTCAGCGTGGGAGTTGTCCCACGATCTTCCCCACGATCACCACTACACCCATGCATGAGTCCGGGATTGCTCCCGCATATATATGTACTCTGTATCTTCCTGTGAAAGCATTCCCAAAGTTTACACACGCCACTACGTACATCCCAATGAGACTGAAAGTTCAGCAAAACCGTGCATTCATTCTTGCCTCTGGCCGGCATGGTGGACGGTGAATGGTGGCAGCCAACATCTCAATGTACTACCATGGAATGGAATGTTTTATCTGAAAAATACGGACAAGCATTTCCCATCCAGTCGTCCATGCCTCGCTAATGCAACCGTGCATTCATTCTTGCCTCTGGCCGGCATGGTGATGGTGTTACCACTTAGGCATTTTTCCATTCGAGCCCGTGAGATAGTTGAGTGAGCTAACCACGGCATAGACAATGCGTCTTGGTTTGGATGAGTTTTGCAAAAATGAAAAATGGATGTTTGACGAGCAATAGCCTTTGCCACAACATTTTTCTTTCTTCCATAAAGGGTGGATTTTATAGTTTTAAAATGAAGTATCAAGAGGATACAAACACGATGAGCACACACATGACCTCTCCATATTTAGGATGCACATAACCAACAATAATACACAAAAAAACACGCCAACAAATAGCAAAGTCATAAGACCGAAGCTATGCGTAGGCAAGGTAAAAGGAAAGAAAAAAACACTGAAGTGACCAGATCTGCAGTCGGCAAACTACAAGAAAAACCATACCCACAACAACCATCTCATGACACCACACGGACGACGAGATTCTTCAACAACAACCCCTTCAAGGAGGGAGCGACGCTTAATCGCCGACGTCACCGGGTCCAACCACTCGGCCAGAATCAAGCTTATCACCCTGAAGAACACAATTCGAACGTATCTGAAAAATGCTTTCAATAAGGGAACGGCGTATAAACATCACCGTTGCCAGTGATAACCAACTAGAATCAAACCTGGGCTTTCACCCTACAAGTCGAAATCGGATGCTCAAGGAGCAACAACATTTTCGTGAGCTCATGATATAGTGGGTGACTGAGCCATGCCCAATTGCATTGCTGCTGGAATAGTCACTCTATTGAAGCTTCAAACTTCTTTGAACACTTTCATTGGCAAGCTTTAGAAAACCTGCAAAGCGAAAAAAGAGCACGAGCAATGTAAAGTATCACATTTTAACTATGTATAAGAACAAAATTTTAAGGGCCAATTCCATTTCTGCCCTTAACTTGATCCCACTACTCAAATTTGCCCCTAATTCCGAAGTGTGCTCAAATTTGCCCCTCTTCCGTTAAGTGAGGTTATAGAAATGCCTGCCCGTACATTTTCCGTCCGGTCAAAGGCATTTGACCATTAAGTGTCTCACGGTCAAAGGCTGTTGACCGGATGGAAAATGCATGGAAAGGCATTTCTATAAGTGCACTTCACGGAAGAGGGAAAAATTTGAGCACACTTCGGAATTAGGGGTAAATGTGAGTAGTGGGATCAAGTTAAGGGCAGAAATGCAATTGTCCCAAATTTTAATGTATATGCATGTTTCCCAAAGAAATAGTTGCAAGCATAATAAGGACACACTGATTTGTGTTCTTATGGACAATTTTTTTTTTCGAAATGGAGGCAAAAGATTTGCCTAATCGATTAATTAAGAAGAAGAGAATTGCCCAGTTAATTAAAGGAAAATCGAGCGAAAACCGATAAATAAAGACCACATGCGGACTACTCGCTAAGAAAGAAACTCCATGACCCCACGGTCAACCCGACAAACATACATAACACACAACATCCACGATCTCTCGCACTTGTACTTCGCAAAACAACCCCCAATGAAATCATGGTTGAAGACAACAGACACCACCAAATCAATGGAGACGAGCCAATCATATAGATGGTGGCCGAAGAGACTGAGTATCATCCATTAAGCGTATGCAGACGCCTTACAAATGACGCTACTCTTCTTGCCTATACTCCTGATAGCCTTCTTCACCTTCTTGATTTTGCCCGTAGAAGCCTCCTGAGAGCCTTCTTCACCTTCTTGATTTTGCCCGTAGAAGCCTCCTCCTCTAGGAGGCAAGCAGTCATCTTGCAAGACCCATGGCTTGCTGCCTCCAAGCAGGCTGCCAAGCTTTTTTTGAAGATCGATGTGTCAATACGTGCCAATATAGCTTCATGGTAAAAGATGGGCGGACGGATGGTCTTCGGGGCCTAGAATTAGGTGCCAAAGCACCTACATCATCAACCTTGGCACCCACAGACGTCACTTGCCAATGGCCACGGGTGAGAGACCAATAGCAGCATCCAAACCTCTATGGTCCACAAAGGCGAGGGGCTGACTGGCTCAATCGACCGTGGTGAGGTTGCAGTCGGCATTGCCAAGGCCATTGCAAGTGACTCCATCTCCTTATAAAGCACCATCATAATTGACGACGTGGGCTCCACACTAAGCTTCTACAGCTTAGGGATAAGCTGGAGCACTAGAACCACGACCTCGACAATGGCTTCACTCCTAGAAGCAATCGCCACGACAAGCAGAGGCGACGGGCAAGATCTAGCGTGAGGGAAGAGATCCCCATACATGCCAGCTTCCCTATCATCATAATTAACCTATCATCATAATTAACCTGGATCTCAGGTAGCAGGGACACAAAGGGCAC
Organism: Secale cereale; assembly: GCA_902687465.1. NCBI lineage: Eukaryota > Viridiplantae > Streptophyta > Magnoliopsida > Poales > Poaceae > Secale > Secale cereale. Next base: position 742,494,801 of record LR738714.1, on the reverse strand, counting down.
AACTTGGAGCTTGGCGAGAGTGGCTTCTGCACTTGCCAAAACACACATGGCTCGCACAATGCAGTCGTGAAGCTTAGCCCGGAGCAGCTTATAGTCTGCTCCACAAGACGGGCTGCAATGCCACGTCAACCGGGGTTGCCACGACATCTGATGCAGGTGGTAGTGTGGAAGGTGGAGCAGCATGTCACAACATTGTAGTCCAGTATTCCGTAAGGGGTGGTTTGGATCCATATGTTTCATGCTATGATTAGATTTATCTTAATTTTTCTTTTGTAGTTGCGGATGCTTGTGAGAGGGGTTAATCATAAGTAGGTTGTTCGTTCAAGTAAGAACAACAACTAACGTCGGTCCTCCCACATAACAACTTATCAAAGTAATGAACACAGGTCAACGAATCGTGATGAAGTTAACTAGACGAAATCTCCACGATGTCCTCGATAACGCTATCCTCATTATAAGAAACACTTTCGGCTTGTCCTTTGGTGTAAAACAATTGGGCCACCTTGCTGCACTTTGTTACTATTGTTACTTGTTACTTGCTACGAACTATTGTTCTATCAAATTACCTATCACAACTACTTCAAAACACATACAGAGAACACCTTGCTGAAAACCGCTTATTGATTTCTTCCGCTCCTCGTTGGGTTCTGTACTCTTACTTATCCGAAGGACTATGATTAATCCCCTATACTTGTGAGTCATCAATCACTCACAAAGTTGGTCGTTGATTCGGCAAAAAATGCTGGAATTTTAGTCTATTTTGGCCCAGCCCAATATTAATTTCAGAAATTCCTAATAAATCCTAGAGGCCCACTTAGCCCATTTGTGCAAGGCAAGGGGCACTACTAAAGTTTAGTCCCACATTGCTAGTTTACAGGGAGTTGGACCTCTTTATAAGTGAGGCTCTTTCTCCACTTGTACGAGCATGAGAACAAGAGGGACATCCACGCGCGCTCCTCCTCCGCCGCCCACCTCACCACGACACGCCACGCCACGCCACGCCTCGTCATGACGCGCCGCGCCGCAGGAATGAGCCGAGTCGATGTCTTATTTTTGCCACGCACGATAGGTATACGAAAGGTCAGTCGGAAGCTGAAAGTTTTGTTGTAGTGGACATTGAATACGAATGCAGCACCCTTCGGTTGCTGGCTGTTCGTTTCATCTCCCTCGCTCTCTTTAGCTCCCGGCACAGCCTCTCGCCTCCTCCTCTTGCACCTATAAAAGGGAGGTCGCTCCTCCCAGAGAGGCGCACCAGAGCCTCTTCCTCCTCTCGCCCCAAGTTCCAATCTCTGAGCTGCTGCTACGATCTTCCCCATCCCGGCTTGTGGCGTGCACCGCAGGTCAGGACAGTAGGCCTCCGAAACCACACCTTTTGAGTCCTGTACGGGAGAAGGGTGATAAGGTTTTTGGGGAGCGCTCGGCGCGACTACTGGCTGTTTCATCACGGACGATCCGGTCACCGACGACTACTTCCCCGACGACGACTTCTTCCCCGACGTCGACATCTCTTCCACGACATGGCCAGCGAGGACAACTCACCCAAGACCGGGGCTTCGGCTGCTGCTTCGTATGTCTCGATACTCTCTCTAGTTTATCTTGTTCCATTCACTGGCCCGTATGTGTTCATGCCTTTTCTGTTAGAAACACTATCACTGCTCTTTATTCTAGTGTTTGCTCTAAATTTGTTAGGTTCTACTTCATATATGCAACTAGGTCTATATATGAAGATGATGTTTACCTTCTCCTTGTTAAATCGCATGACTTGTTTTATCACTGCCTTAATACTCATGCTTTATCTAGTATTTCTGTTAATAAAATCACTTGGTAAATTGCTCATATTTCCAACAATCCAAAAACCTTATTATAGGCAATTTACCCCAAGTGGTTTTGCTGCTTCCATGAGACCTCTTGTGTTTGAGGGTATCCACTATAAGAGGTGGTGCGTGAGAGCTGTTCTGTGGTTTCAAACCATGAGCTGCTATGACGCCACTCTTGGCAAACCTGAAGGAGATTATGATGCTCAACAGGAACAAGCTTTTATGAAAATGGATACCTTGTTTAGGGCTGCTCTCTTGAGTGTTCTTGGTGAGAACATTGTTGATGCTTATGCGTCAATTGATAATGGAAAAGATATGTGGGACGCACTCGAGGCCAAGTTTGGGGTCTCGGATGCCGGCACTGAGCTGTACATCATGGAGCAATTCTATGATTACATGATGACTGAAGAGCGCTCCATGGTTGAGCAGGCTCATGAGATACAGTCGTTTGCTAGAGAACTTGAGCACTTCAACTGCATGCTACCGGACAAGTTTGTTGTCGGGGGTATCATCACTAAATTTCCTCCTTCGTTGAGGAACTTTGCTACCTTACTGAAGCATAAGAGATAGGAGTTTTCCGTTACGGATCTCATTGGTACTCTTGATGTGGAAGAAAAGGCGAGAGCAAAGGACACACGTGCTCGAACTATTGAGGGAGGATCTAGTGCCAATCTGGTACAGAAGAAGACCTTTCAGCCCAACAAGTTCAAGAACAAGGGCAAGTTTGATGGAAAAGCAAAGTTTGATGGGAAGAACAAGGCTGTACAACACACGAACTTCAAGAAGAAGAATGACAAGAAGAAAGGTGTCTGTCAAGTGTGTGGAGATCCTGATCATTGGGCTCCTAGTTGCCATAATCGCTATGACAAGCGTCATCTTGGGAAAGGCGGCAAGACCGTCAATGTTGTCATTGGAGACACTGATATGAAGGATGATGGGTATGGTATATTTCCCACTATTCTTTCAGTATGTCATTCTTCTGATTGGTTGATTGACACGGGTGCTAATTGTTGGGGAACGTAGTATTTTAAAATTTCCCTACGATCACGCAAGATCTATCTACCAGATGCATAGCAACGAGAGGGAAGAGTGTGTCTACGTACCCTCGTAGACCGGGAGCGGAAGCGTCAAGTGACGCGGTTGATGTTGTCGAACTTCTTCGCAATCCAACCGATCAAGCACCGAACGTACGGCACCTCCGCGTTCAGCACACGTTCAGCTTGATGACGTCCCACGAGCTCTTGATCCAGTTGAGCTTCACGGGAGAGTTTCGTCAGCACGACGGCGTGGTGACGGATATGATTTGTTCACCGGCGCAGGGCTTCGCCTAAGCTCCGCGACGGTATGACCGAGGTGTGTTTCTATGGAGGGGGGCACCGCACACGGCTAAAACAATTCAACTTGTGTGTCTTTGGGTGCCCCCCTGCCCCCGTATATAAAGGAGCAAGGGAGGGAGGCCGGCCAACCTCTCCTGGTGCGGCTAGGGAAGGAGTCCTACTAGGAATAGGATTGCAATCCTATTCCTAGTAGGATTCACCAAAAGAAAGAAGAGGGAAAAGAATAGGAGAGGTGGCGCCCCCCCAATCCTAGTCCAACTAGGAACCCTAGGTGGGGGCGCCGGACAGCCCTATGGGCTGCCTCTCTCTTTCCCTTTAGGCCCACTATGGACCATCCCCTCTCGTAGGGGGTTCCGGTAACCCCCTCCGGCAATCCCGATAAATCGGAAACTTTCCCGGAACACTTCCGGTGTCCGAATATAGTCGTCCAATATATCAATCTTTATGTCTCGGACATTCCGAGACTCCTCGTCATGTCCGTGATCTCATCCGGGACTCCGAACTACCTTCGGTACATCAATACTCATAAACTCATAATACCGATCGTCATCAAACGTTAAGCGTGCGGACCCTGCGGGTTCGAGAACTATGTAGACATGACCGAGACTCATCTCCGGTCAATAACCAATAGCGGAACCTGGATGTTCATATTGGCTCCTACATATTCTACGAAGATCTATTATCGGTCAGAACCGCATAACAACATACGTTGTTCCTTTTGTCAACGGTATGTTACTTGCCCGAGATTCGATCGTCGGTATCTCTATACCTAGTTCAATCTCGTTACTGGCAAGTCTCTTTACTCGTTCCGTAACTCATCATCTCGTGACTAACTCATTTAGTCTTTTGCTTGCAAGGCTTATTGTGATGTGTGTTAATGAGAGGGCCCAGAGATACCTCTCCGACACTCGGAGTGACAAATCCTAATCTTGATCTATGCCAACACCACGAATACTTTCGGAGACACCTGTAGAGCATCTTTATGATCACCCAGTTACGTTGTGACGTTTGATAGCACACAAGGTGTTCCTACGGTATTCGGGAGTTGCATAATCTCATAGTCATAGGAACATGTATAAGTCATGAAGAAAGCAATAGCAGTAAAACTAAACGATCATAGTGCTATGCTAACGGATGGGTCTTGTCCATCACATCATTCTCCTAATGATGTGATCCCGTTGATCAAATGACAACTCATGTCTATGGCTAGGAAACATAACCATCTTTGATCAATGAGCTAGTCTAGTAGAGGCATACTAGGGACATACTGTTTTGTCTATGTATTCACACATGTACTAAGTTTCCGGTTAATACAATTCTAGCATGAATAAAAGACATTTATCATGATATAAGGAAATACAAATAACATCTTTATTATTGCCTCTAGGGCATATTTCCTTCACTAATGTGCATGTATGCGGTGATATTTCCATGTTTCCGTCTTATCAGACCGCAGGGACTTCAACCGTTCTGATGGGAAATGGTTCAAGTGCTTTTGTTCGTGGTGTTGTCACGGTCGATCTGAAGTTTACTTCGGGGAAGATCGTGCGGCTGAAGAACGTGCATTATGTCCCTTCCGTCAATAAGAATCTTGTTAGCGGATCTCTGTTATCTAGAGATGGCTACAAGCTTGTCTTTGAGTCGAATAAATTTGTAATATCCAAGTATGGAACATTTGTTGGCAAAGGCTATGAGTCAGGAGGCCTGTTTCATTTATCCTTGTCAGTTGTTTGCAATAAAGTTGTTAATCATGTTTGCAACAACAGTGAATCAAATGTGTGGCATTCACGTCTGTGTCATGTTAACTTTGGTTGCATGTCGCGACTAGCCAAATTAAACTTAATCCCTAGTTTCACCACTGTCAAGGGATCTAAGTGTCAAGTTTGTGTGCAAGCTAAGCAACCTCGTAAGTCTCACACGACTGCGGAAACAAGAAATCTTGCACCACTAGAGCTCATACATTCAGATCTATGTGAAATGAATGGTGTTTTGACAAAAGGTGGAAAGAAATATTTCATGACGTTAATTGATGACTCCACTAGATACTGTCATGTGTATCTTCTGAAATCTAAGGATGAGGCTTTGAACTTTTTCAAGATCTATAAAGCTGAAGTGGAAAACCAACTTGATCGTAAGATCAAGAGGGTTAGGTCCGACCGTGGTGGAGAGTATTTTTCCAATGAATTTGATGCTTTTTGTGGGGAACATGGTATAATCCATGAGAGGACGCCTCCCTATTCTCCTCAGTCAAATGGGGTGGCCAAAAGAAAGAATCGTACTCTAACTGATTTGGTTAACGCCATGTTAGATACATCGGGTCTATCCAAGGCATGGTGGGGGAACGCGATATTGACTGCATGTCATGTCCTAAACCGAGTTCCCACAAAGAACGAAAGAAATAACTCCATTCGAGGAATGGGAGAAGAAAAGGTTAAAACTCTCTTATCTACGAACCTGGGGTTGTTTGGCGAAAGTCAATGTGCCAATCCCAAAGAAGCGCAAACTTGGACCAAAGACCGTGGATTGTGTTTTCTTGGGATATGCTTTTCGAAGCATTGGATATAGATTCTTGATTGTAAAATTCGAAGTATCTGACATGCAAGTCGGTACAATCATGGAGTCGAATGATGCGACTTTCTTTGAAGATATCTTTCCCATGAATGATATGGCTGCCTCATCTACTTAGGAGATGCCTAGTTCATCGAATGAAGAATCAGTTGCAATTACTGAACCTACCATTTCGATGGAACACTTTGACAAACCCGTGGAGGAAAACAATGAAGATCCTACAAGGAGCAAGAGACAGAGGACCGCAAAGTCCTTTGGTGATGATTTTCTTGTCTATCTAATAGATGACACTCCCAGTTCTATTTCAGAAGCTTATGCGTCTGAAGATGCTGACAACTGGAAGGAAGCGGTTCGTAGTGAGATGGATTCCATCTTAGCGAATGAAACTTGGGAGATAACCGATCGTCCTTATGGGTGCAAACCTATAGGGTGCAAATGGGTATTCAAGAAGAAGCTTATGCCTGATGGTACTATTGAAAAGTACAAGGCACGGCTCGTGGCTAAGGGTTATACCCAAAAGGAAGGTGAAGACTTCTTTGATACTTACTCACATGTGGCGCGGTTGACCACTATTCGAGTTCTACTTTCACTAGCTGCCTCACATGGTCTTCTCGTTCATCAAATGGATGTTAAGACTGCTTTCCTAAATGGAGAGTTGGATGAGGAAATTTATATGGAACAACCAGATGGGTTTGTAATAGATGGTCAGGAAGGAAAAGTGTGCAAGTTGCTGAAGTCTTTGTATGGACTCAAGCAAGCACCAAAGCAGTGGCATGAGAAGTTTGAAAGAACTTTAACACCTGCAGGCTTTGTTGTGAACGAAGCTGACAAATGTGTGTACTATCGCCATGGTGGGGGCGAGGGGGTTATCCTTTGCTTGTATGTTGATGACATACTGATTTTCGGAACAAATTTGAATGTTATTACGGAGGTCAAGGATTTCCTATCTCGTTGTTTTGAGATGAAGGATTTAGGAATGGCTGATGTCATTCTGAACATCAAGTTGTTGAGAGACGATGATGGTGGGATTACTTTGCTTCAATCTCACTATGTGGAAAAGATCTTGAGTCGCTTTGGCTATAGTGGCTGCAAGCCCTCTCCAACACCATATGATGCCAGCGTGCTACTTCGAAATAATCAAAGAATTGCTAGAGATCAATCAAAATATTCTCAGATTATTGGCTTGCTTATGTACTTAGCAAGTGCTACAAGACCTGACATCTCTTTTGCTGTTAGCAAACTGAGTCGGGTTGTCTCAAAACCAGGAGATGTGCATTGGAAAGCTCTAGAAAGAGTTTTGCGTTATTTGAAAGGCACATCAAATTATGGAATTCACTACACCGGGCACCCAAAGGTGCTTGAAGGGTATAGTGACTCAAACTAGATCTCAGATGCTGATGAGATAAAGGCCACGAGCGTATATGTATTCACTCATGGAGGTGGCACTATTTCATGGAAGTCTTGCAAGCAGACCATCTTAACGAGGTCAACTATGGAAGCAGAGCTCACAGCACTAGATACAACTACGGTCGAAGCGGATTGGCTTTGTCGGCTCTTGAATGACTTGTCGGTAGTCTAGAAACCTGTACCGGGTGTCCTTATGAACTGTGACAATCAAACTATGATCACAAAAGTGAGCAGCTCAAAGGATAACATGAAGTCATCAAGACACGTTCAGAGAAGGTTAAAGTCTGTCAGGAAAATGAAAAACTCCGGAGTGATTGCATTGGATTATATCCAAACGTCTAAAAATCTGGCAGATCCGTTTACTAAGGGTCTATCATGAAATGTGATAGATAATGCATCGAGGGAGATGGGTATGAGACCCACAATATGAGTTGATTCACAATGATAACCTAGCCTTTATGATCGGAGATCCCGTGAATTAGATGTGGAAGACAAGCTGTTGGTCAACTGAGAGGAGAGTATCCTTACTATCAATACCACTCCATGACGATGCAATACTCTCCTAAATCTGCATGGTAGGTTGATGTATATCTTAATGTGTTCTAAGTGGCTCTTGTAAGCAGAGATGTTGTCCTGCAGAACATCTTTTGAAGAACACACCTATATGAGTCCGATTATCAAACGTCGCAATCTATGAGAGTAGGGTTCTTTCTAGTAAACTCATGAAAGGTCACAGAGTATGACGCATAAGCTCCACCCGCGGGGAAGACCCACGGTAGCCAAGTATCGGTCAAGGCTTTGTGTGAAGCTAGATTCGCAGAAAACTTGCAGTTCAAGGACCAGTCCACTGTTCAAGTTGCTTACTAGTGTAGCACAGAGTTCTAGGTGAAAGTTCAACTTAACAGTCTCCACTGCGGTACCGGTATATAAAACAGTGTTTGGAACCAAAGGCAAATTCTGTGTGCCTCTGGGATCTGGTGGGGGATTGCTGGAATTTTAGTCTATTTTGGCCCAGCCCAATATTAATTTCAGAAATTCATAATAAATCCTAGAGGCCCACTTAGCCCATTCGTGCAAGGCAAGGGGCACTACTAATGTTTAGTCCCACATTGCTAGTTACAGGGAGTTGGACCTCTTTATAAGGGAGGCTCTTTCTCCACTTGTACGAGCATGAGAACAAGAGGGACATCCACGCGCGCTCCTCCTCCGCCGCCCGCCTCGCCTCGCCACGCCTCGTCGCGCCGCGGGTTGCGGGAATGAGCCGATGTCTTATTTTTGCCACGCACGACGGGTATACGAAAGGTCAGTCGGAAGCTGAAAGTTTTGCTGTAGTGGACGTTGAATACGAAGGCAGCACCCTTCGGTTGCTGGCTGTTCGTTTCATCTCCCTCGCTCTCTTCAGCTCCCGGCGCAGCCTCTCGCCTCCTCCTCTTGCGCCTATAAAAGGGAGGTCGCTCCTCCCAGAGAGACGCACCAGAGCCTCTTCCTCCTCTCGCCCCAAGTTCCAATCTCTGAGCTGCTGCTAGGATCTTCCCCATCCCGGCTTGCGGTATGCACCGCAGGTCGGGACAGTAGGCCTCCGAAACCACACCTTTTGAGTCCTGTACGGGAGAAGGGTGATAAGGTTTTTGGGGAGCGCTCGGCGCGACTACTAGCTGTTTCATCACGGACGATCCGGTCACCGACGACTACTTCCCCGATGACGACTTCTTCCCCAACATCGACAACCTCTTCGACGACATGGCCAGCGAGGACAACTCACCCAAGACCGGGGCTTCGGCTGCTGCTTCGTATGTCTCGATACTCTCTCTAGTTTATCTTGTTCCATTCACTGGCCCGTATGTGTTCATGCATTTTCTGTTAGAAACACTGTCACTGCTCTTTGTTCTAGTGTTTTCTCTAAATTTGTTAGGTTCTACTTCATATATGCAACTAGGTCTATATATGAAGATGATATTTACTTCTCCTTGTTAAATCGCATGACTTGTTTTATCACTGCCTTAATACTCATGCTTTATCTAGTATTTCTGTTAATAAAATCACTTGGTAAATTGCTCATATTTCCAACAAAAAACACCTTAGCTTCCGGCCATACAAACCGCCAACAATAACATCGGTACCATCGTTACTCCTTCGCGGTGACGTCTCCGGAAAAAAAAGTCACGGACGCCATCATGGTTTGATGTAGCACCACCAGCCATAGGTTGTAGCTCATCATCCTGTAGCATTTGTCGGTGCCATCGTGTGGTTGCAGCTTTTGTCAAAGCGATATAGCATCTATTGTCGCTGATTGATGCCTTTGTTGTTCATGGTTTCGGGATATGTCGGCGCTAGGGCATCGTGGGTATGCGGCTTCTTGTCATATGGTTGTAGCTCCCCAATGCGTTGGTTGCCACACGTGCCACGGCTCGAGAAAAAAATTCCCCAACGTCAGCCAGTTCTAGCGAAATTCCACCATGGTTGTAGCTCGATGTCGTCCAATTCCAGTGCACAGTCACCACGTCTCCAATCTCTGGCGTACTAGTCGCAGCTCCGGCCATCGCTGGTCGTCCCTGCCTGGCTTGCCGGTCGTAGCATCCGGTGCTCGCTTCGTCGTGCGGGGCCATGGCGACCTCCCCCAGTCGTCATCCTGCAGACGAGCTGTGCAAGCACACAGTGAGCCCGAAGAAAAACGGTGGTTAGAGCATCTCCAGCCGTTGCGCCTCCAAGACGCGCCCAAAGCCGTCGCCTGGAGGCGAGCCGGCGCTATTTTTGGCATGGGGGCGAGCACGTCCCCAGCCGTCGCCCCCAGGTCGGGCCCCAGACGTCCCCACAGTTTGGCAAAATTTCAGCAAACACGGCCATATTTGAACAAACACGACATATTTCGGTGAAACTTAGACGTTTTTTACACAAATAAAAGAGACGAAAAAAACCCTAAACTACGGCCGATGCTTCTCCTTCTCCGCCCCGGCGCGCTGCTTCACTCGAGCCGTGGGTCGTTGCCGCCCTCGACGTGCGCGAGGACGGCGCTGATCATGCGGCCAGGGACGCCCCACCACAGGCGGCGGCCCTCGCTGTTGTTGCGGCCGCGCGGCATCGGCGCGTTGTTGGGGAGGCGAGCCGCTCCTCCTGCCGACGTTCGAAGTACATCACCCACGCCGCGTGGTTGTCGGCGGCGTACTCCGGGAGCGCCCTCTCTGCGACCGCCGGGGACGCCCGCGCATGCTCGGTCTCGGCGTGGAAATAGGGCGTCCCGGGGACGGGCAGAAGGGGGACTGGGACCCCGCCGGCACTGAGCCTCCATCGCGCCGGAGCGTGTACGTCAGGCGGCGCGGGGTAGTTGGCCTCATGGAGGAGGTTGGCCTCCCACTCATTCAGCGAGCGGCGGCTTAAACCGTTGGCCGCCGCCGCGTCGCCGGGGTACCTTGCGCTCATGGTTGCC
>LR738714.1:742416222-742482543 GCA_902687465.1 Secale cereale | reverse complement strand
CAGCGGAGAGAGGGGAGGAAGTGCTGCGGCGAGGAGGGGGAGGACTGCCGATGGATTGGTGCCTCACCGGCGCGGTTAGGGGCGCCTTTTATAGCGGCTCGGGGGCAGCCGCGTGCGAACGCGTGGCGGAAGGCGGGGCGGCGTCGCCGCACTGCGCCGCCCGTGAATCAATGGGCAGGCTGACCGGCGGCAGCCTTGGCATTGATTTCCCCGCGGGAAAACCGAGACGATGAGGACGACCAACCTTCGTCTCACTGACGCGCCGGTCCCGCCACTCTTTCACGCCAAAACGTTCGCGCCGGTGCCCCCGGGCGCCCCCCAGCGCCCCGGCTTCGGGTTGGGAGCGCCGGCGCCAATATTGGCCCAATCCGGCGAAAAACAGGATCGTGGGTGCGCGACTGGGCCGATTTTTCGGCGCCGGCGCTAAAAAACATGCTTGGGGGGCCTGTTGGGGGCGCGGCTGGAGGTGCTCTTAGCAGCGCGGCGCGTGGGGGATGCGGCAGCGCGCGACCTCACTGATCGGTGGTTGCTCGCTTGGGGCAGAGAAAGCTAACGAGAGGAAGAAGAAAGGAAGGAGGTCGGTCGGGCTATGGAGGGAAGAAGAATATACTGTGCCCGGGCACAAGCTTTTTCCTTGATATATTGGCTTTGGCCTTTCTAAAAAAAGATTTCAATGGAACCTATACTTATTTAATTAGCTCGGGCTGAAACTCAGCAACACACAATTTTGCGAACCAACCTGTGGTTGGATGGTTAGAGGGACTGTGGTATCCCCAGCCCACCAGGGTTCAAATCCTGGTGCTCGCATTTATTCTTGGATTTATTTCAGGATTTTCGGTGATGCACATTCAGTGGGAGGAGACGTTCCCGTCAACGACAAGGCGCCCACGGTGACTTCGTAAATCCCAAGATGATATGCCGGCTCTTTGTGTCTGTACTCAAGATGATTTCGTAAATCTCAAGATGATTTCTTTCGGAGGTGCTCATAGGAGTAGGGTGTGCGTGTATGCATTCATAGGGGTGAGTGTATGCGCGTGTATATGAGCGCTTTGTGTCTGTACTGATGTTAAAAAAAAAGTAACACACATTTTTTTTTGAGGATCACATTTTTTTAGAGAAAGCAACACACATAGATTCTTTTTAGAGCTACACACGCATATTTAGGCCTGCAAGTATTTTCGGTAGCCCAAGCCCAAGCCCGACCGCAGCACTCACTCACACCCTACTTTCTACTTTCTCCACACCCTCAGCCGCCGCCCGTCTCCTCTCGTCTGGGTCCGTTCCGTTCTTTCTTCCCCAAATCCCCAAATCCAGCCTCACTCGAAGGAAGCCAAACCCTAAGCAGCGGCGAGCGACGCGGTGTTTGTGGAGGACGGCGGCGCGGCCATGAAGATGGAGGAGGTCTGCGAGAAGCGGCGGGCGGAATGGGCGTCGCTTCAGCCGGAGCTTGTCCAGCTCATCGCCGACCGCGTCCTCTCCACCAGCGGCGTCGACGAGTACATGGGCATGAGGGCCGTCTGCCCCACCTGGCGCTCGGCCGTGGCCAAACCGTCCCCGCACGCCACTGTCGCCGACCTCCGGTTCCGGCCACGGCAGTGGGTCCTGCTCCACGGGGCGGACGACCAAGAAGGCCGGCCCCTCTTCCTCAACGTCAGCACAGGGCGCTTCCGCCGCCTACGCCTCCCGGTGCTTCGTGACTACGTCTTCGTCGGTGCATCCGACGGTCTTCTCGTACTCGGGGCCAGGGAGACCCCCCATGCTGCTCGTCTCCTCAACCCATTGACTGGTGACATGCTCCCCTTTGCAGCGCCGATACCGCCGGAAGATTGGGTGGAGACTGCAATTGCTGGCTCTGAACCAACTATTATCTTCTCGTTCGAACCAGTCTACGGCAAATACCAAGATGTCCCAGCTTATTGTTCTTTGGGGCTAGGTGGTGACGTGGTTTACTCTGCTGACCCCATGGGCCAGCTCCGCGCGGTCAGGTTTCATGATGCTGCTTCGAACCAGGAAGCCCTGTTCCTCCTTCGGAGCATGGTCACCTATGCAGGCAATGTTTATGTGCTCAGTGCTGGAGGAACCTTATGCAAGATCGTTTGGACTGGTGGCCGCTTGTATGCGGAGCGGATAATGGAGGTTGAGAAGGACTACACTGTTGCTCTTGTTGTGTCAGCCGGTAAATTGTTGCTTGTCAGAGAGCTACCCGATATCATTCAAGTTTTCAGCATCTATGTCAAGCGGAAGGTACTTGAACCAATAGGAAGTCTTGGCAGCAGCGCGATCTTCATAAGTCATGGCAACTGTATGGTGGTTGATGCAGATATGCTTCCTTCCATCAAGTGCAACTGCATCTACAGCATTTCTTTTACTGGAATCCAGTTGGACAGCATACACATCTTGTATGACCTCAGCGATGGCAAGAAAATACGCTTTTCCGGCCCTCTGATGCATGGAGATGGTCGTCGACGTGAAAGTGGTATTATTCATGAAGGCCCTTTGAGCCTCGCTCAGGTTCTCCTCAATCCGTATCCAAGACTTAAAGCTCAACTAGGTCGTATCCAGCAAATCTAATTTGTATGCCTTTATTACTTTTGTTATGACTTGTTAAACTTCAAATGTCATGCTGCTACCTCCCTGGTAATGAATTGAATTCCTTGGCAACTAGTCTTCTTTTTTGCTGGATTGATTGTTTGCTGGGTGCAAGTTGTTGCAGCTCTTCTTGTTGCTGATGCTCTAAGCAGGAGCTTCATCAATTCTTGCTGTAGTAGTTGCTTCGTAATGTATGTGGGGCTGTTTCTGTTGACTAGTTCTGAGTGTAGTTTTTGGAGTTCCCAGTTATGTTATATCCACCCTTCCTGGTACTTTTCTTATTTTATTAATGAAATCACTAGCCGTGTTCCGTAATCCTATAAAAAATACTGTAGTTTTCCTTCTGACATTACTAATATTTTCCGGCATGTGAGGATGATGCGTTCATTGTGATGGAGCTAAGCCTACTAAATCTATAAGTTGGCGTTTGTTCCCCTTGCCTCATTCCCTCAAACATATATTTGCTCCGTCACAAGGTAGTGGAGAAAAAGGCTTGCTAGCTTACTAATTTATCCCTGAGCCACATGATCAGACCTAAACGGGAAAGGTCTCTCCCCTCTTTGACGTTGCTAAAAACTATTGTGGCAAAACTTATTTTTGCAAAAGCGATGAGTGATACAGTTCTATCTATTTAATCTAGCCTATCTAGTCTCTCTAGTCTGTCTATCGGTCTATCTAGTATATTCATCGATCCGTTAATCCATCCATCCCTCCATCTTTCTTATACCAATACGGATCAAAAATAGTTAAATTGGCTAGAAAATTCATCATCAAAACTTCCCTTCCATCGTCATGACCTTGCTCACGAGCTACGGCAAGACGGCTACACAACATGGGCCACCTCGGTCATCTGTTGCAAGCCTCGGCGTATGGCAGCTATGGGGTGCAGCTGCAAGTCTGTGAGGAGAGCATTAAACAGCAGAGAGTCACCAGCAGAACAGCTCTCTTCATAGGGTTCGTATTATCAAAACTTTCCTTCAATTACCATGGCCTTGCTCACGTGCTCCGTACCGTCAGCTGCACAGCACGGGCCGCCTTGGTCTCGCCATGGTCATCTCTCGCATGCCTCGGCGGCACGGCGGCTACGCACGTGAGGGCTGCTGCATGTCGGTGATGAGAGCGTCCAACGGCGGAGGCACCAGGATAAGAGTTCATGAACGCGCTGCAAGATACATGCAGCGGCAGCGATCCACTGGATTCCCATCTAGAGAAGCTAGAACAGAGGTATGTGTCGCACATAAGCATGCACGTTGGATTGATTGTATTGTCTTTTCTGGCTAACTGCACACAGCAAATGTAACAGGATTTGACTACATAATATTGGGATGTCATCAACAATGCTATATTAGAAGATGAAGTTTCCGAGTGAAGAAAATTTAAGTGTATGGCAACACTGTTTTCAAGTCGAAAGACTAGTTGTGACTTGTGACTAGTCGTTGACTGGTCTATAAGTCATAACTGGAAGTCGTCTCAAACACCTCGACTAGTCGAGACCGGTCGATCGGCAAGGCATGACTTGTCAAGAATGGCTACCCCGGAACGCCTGATGTACTCGAAAACCTTGTATGACAGACAAAGTAAGTGATTATAAATCTCTTATGATGTTATTTTTGTTTCCTTCCCAGGCAGGTAGGAACTTGATGCATAGATCAAGCAAGCTAACTCAACAATCACCAGAACAACCCTTCTAAAAAAATGACTACATTAGCCATAATTAGTTTCTTTGGATCTCTTCCGTCACTATTAAGTAATACATTACTATTTATTAGATTGAAAACTGGTTCATATCATTTGAAGATTTTTTTTCCACAGATGAAATATGAGAGATTTTGGCTAATTGCTAGGTCAATGCTAGTTCCTTCTTATTAGGATGCTCATGTATTCTATTCCATGGGGCATCATAATTATAGTCTCCGATTCTACACTTACTAATATGACATGCCAAAATACCTGGTTTGAATGCATCTATGGTAAAACAATCTTACAAAGGTAATATCTTCTCAATGCTAGAAATTTACTCACACAGCTTCTGTTCTGTCATCCAATTTATTTATTGAGGATAGGCTGCCATGCATGATATTAGCCATCATTTAATAAATCTTCCAAAGTTTTGTATCATCGTTTCTCAAGCCTAATATATTATTCCCTCCGTCCGAAATTACTTGTCGGAGAAATGGATAAAAACGAATGTATCTAGGACTGAAATACATCTAGATACATCCATTCCTCCGACAAGTATTTCCGGACGGAGGGAGTACCAAATATTTCCTAAACAATTAAACCTGGAATTTATTTGTATGCTATATCATGTTGGGGACCTTTTCATGGTACGTAAATGTATAAATGAAAGTGCAAAACATAAAATAGCATAATAAATGAATAATATGTATATGTCACAAAGAAAATCTATAAAATGTGTTACAACCCTATTACAATTAATAGAATAAAGTGGTTGACATCATAGTAAAATTTGTACAAACTTAGGAACATGAGAAATCTATCGATGAATGTAGTAGTGACATTCCTATAATAATTATTTGTTGATTAAGTCCTATTTGATGAAGACCTACACAAAGTGAACATACAGTAGCATCCACCTATAGGAATGAATTAGACGATAAAATCCATACAAAATAATTATCATGGGAAATCTATTTGTGAAATTTATGGGTGTGACTCCTATTATATTTTTCCGACTATTCAAGTCCTATTAAAATACAATCTAGAGCGAACATAAAAATAAACATGGATAAATCATCCGATGAGGTTGATGAGTAGAAAGTTTCTGAACTATATGATAATCATATTTAACTAGAAGCATATGAAACATACCCATATAAGTTTTGCAATGTAATGCCTGTAACGTAGTGACCCCTACTTATTTGTTTTAGGATTCGAGTAAAAAATAACACCATATAGTACATGAATTCAGACAATTCGAAGGAATGTACATTCAAGTCCTTCGAGGATGTATTTGGACACGGAAATCATAATCACTATTGATCTGGAGAGATTTTCACATAAGGATATTGAATAGCGGTCATCCAGTGAGATATGTTGAGTCGAATTTCAGAAGTTTGACAACCGTTATTTGGAATATGTACGTGTGAATATATCACAAAGGTTAATTATACAATATGAATTTCCCTTTGTGATTTAGAGATGAGCAAATCAAGATCTTTTAGCTGAAGGGAGTAACAATGTTACACACTATACATTTTATCAATTCGTTTAGAAAAATAATTAGACGAACCTTGCAAAAATGTATTAAAGATGTTGCCCACATCTTTGGACACCATATTAGGAAAGAAGAGAATATCAACTCCGAAACAAGACAAAATATTTGACCGTTCATTTGGCGGTCCCATCATTTAAAATACATAATTAACGGCTATATCCAAGTAACTAAAAGGACTACACTTGGATTGGACCTTGGCATTTCCTCATTACATCCGGTCGAAAGAAGTCTCCTCATTGCATACCCTAGAAGTGGCATTGGGCAACCACAAAATTAAGCGATCTCCTTGATGGCCTTAGGAACTAGGAAGTTGTGCTCCTTGGAGGGCATCAAGAAATGGTTGATACGTTCAAAGGTACATATCTATATATGAGAATTGTGGCTTCAGGAACTAGCAAGTTGTTCTTCCTAGAGGCCACACATGAGGACACATCTAGGGAGTACTAAGATTTGTAGAAATTTCACATATTTGGCGCCTTAAGCATCATTTTTTTAAGCTCCTTAAACATCAAATAGGACATTCCACGGACACACACAGTGAGTTTCTTATAGGCTGTTATGGTGTGGCTAATGGGCTTTTCTCTTGGCCCACCCAACATTTATTCTCTAGCTCTGTCATCTCTGGCCATGATAACATGTGTGGCATGTCACCTCTCTCTTCTCTTGAGGAACTAAAGCCTTGAAAACTTAGAGATCTTTGGTTCTACAATATTCATAGTGACTGAACTATATATAGTCTGGTTACTAATGTGAACATGTGTAGATAGTTGTAATGCATTTGGCAGATGGTTGGTTGCCCTAATTATATGCACATATGTTTGGTGGACATGTCTATCCAAATGGTTACGGTCATTGAGTACCATACCTTTGGGTAGTTAGCTTTGAGCCAACTTTTGGTTGTTTCATATGAACTTTGATCAATTTCCACATTGCATAGGCAATATGTAAGAGTTTTGGCCATTACCATATCTGTTGTCATAAGTACTTATCTCTCAAGTAGAAATATGATTGAATGCCATAAAGTTTTCAAAACCATGCATACACATGTCAATATGTCATATCCAATACTATATATTTGGTGATACTCACTCATCTCTTTTCTTTTTATATGATATATACACAGTTATGTTGTAAAAAAAATGTACCTATGCACAAGATGTACCATTACCTATATCCATGGTAAAAAGGTTTAAAGCTCAAAAGTGCCACGTGCATTATGGGCTGCACAAAATGTACACTCTGTACCTGTATGAACAGATGGTGGTGGGGCGGTAGAAGTGCCCAAGCTAGTTAATGAAGTTACTGACTGCCTAATTGGTGAAACTTCCGAACATATCCCTTTTAATTAATTTTATTATCCGCGTAACAGATGGAAAGAAGAATTTGAAGTTACTATATTTTATTGAATTCCCACAAATATGCTCGTGCCGTGATTGAGAATCAGCTGAATTTGTTTACCCTTGTGTTCTAATGTACTTCTTGAAACCCTTACATTTTTATACTTAGTTTGAAGTTATCTTGTATGACCGAATGAACGTACTGGATTGTTCCCAGGATGTGGACGCATAGGTAATTATATGTTCTGGCAAGGCAAAACAGCTAAGCGAGTAAACATGTACTTGTAGGGGAACGTAGCATAATTCAAAAAATTTCTACGCTTTCACCAAGATCCAACTCAAGGAGACATCTAGCAATGAGCAAATAAGAGTGCATCTACATACCGTTATGTAGATCGCGAGCGGAAGCTTTCGAAGAAGCGTGGATGAAGTAGTCGTACTCTTCTCGTTCTTTGTCACCGATGATCTAGCGCCGAACGGACGGCACCTCCGCGTTCAACACACGTCCGGTACAGCAACGTCACCTCCTTCTTGATCCAGCAAGGGGGGAGGAGAGGTCGTCGGAGATCCAACAACACGACGGCGTGGTGGTGGATGCAGTGGAGAATCCTGCAGGGCTTCGCCGGTGCCCTGCGTTAAGGAGACGGAGGTGTGACGGGAGGTGGAGAAGCGCCAGGGGCAAGGGTGCGGCTGCCCTCTCCCCCCCACATATATATAGGGGCCAGGGGGTGCGCCGGCCCTGTAGATGACATCTGCAGGGTGGGGCGGCGGCCAGGGGGGGATTCTTGCCCCCCAAGGCAAGGTGGCGCCCCCTCCCCCTTAGGGTTTCAACCCTAGGCGCATGGGGAGGAGGGCCCATGTGGTGCGCCAGCCCACTAGGGCTGGCCACTTCCCCCTTGCGGCCTAGGGGCCCCACCGGGATGGGTGGCCCCACCCGGTGGACCCCCGGGACCCCTCCGGTGGTCCCGGGACACTCCCGGTGACCCCCGGAGATCACCCGATGGCCGAAACTGGACTTCCTATATATCATTCTTTACCTCCGAACCATTCCAGAACTCCTCGTGACGTCCGGGATCTCATCCTGGACTCCGAAAAACTTTTGGGTTTCCACGTGCATGTATCTCTACGACCCTAGCGTTACCGAACCTTAAGTGTGTAGACCCTACGGGTTCGGGAGACACGTAGACATGACCGAGACCACTCTCCGGTCAATAACCAACAGCGGGATCTGGATACCCATGTTGGTTACCACGTGTTCCTCGATGATCTTCATCGGATGAACCACCGTGTCAAGGATTCACTCAATCCCGTATGTCATTACCTTTGTCCATCGGTACGGTACTTGCCCGAGATTCGATCGTCGGTATTCCTGATACCTTGTTCAATCTCGTCATGGCAAGTCTCTTTACTCGATCCGTAATCCATCATCCCGTGACTAACTACTTAGTCACATTGAGCTCATTATGATGATGTCTTATCGAGTGGGCCCAGAGGTACCTCTCCGTCATACGGAGTGACAACATCCCAGTCTCGGTTCGTACCAACTCAACAGACACTTTCGGAGATACCCGATGCGTACCTTTATAGCCACCCAGTTACGTTGTGACGTTGGCACACCCAAAGTATTCCTACGGCATCCGGGAGTTGTACAACCTCATGGTCTAAGGAATAAATACTTGACACCGAAAAGCTTATGCATTACGAACTAAACGATCTCATGCTATGCTCAGAATTGGGTCTTGTCCATCACATCATTCTTCTAATGATGTGATTCCGTTATCACTGACATCCTATGTCCATGGTCAGGAAACCGTGACCATCTGTTGATCAACGAACTGGTAACTAGAGGCTTACCAGGGACTCATTGTGGTCTGTGTATTCACACATGTATCGTTGTTTCCGTACAATACAATTCAAGCATGAATAACAGACGATTATCATGAACAAGGAAATATAATAATAATACTTTTATTATTGCCTCTAGGGCATATTTCCAACAGTCTCCCACTTGCACTAGAGTCAATAATCTAGTTACATTGTGATGAATCAAACACCCATAGAGTTCTGGTGTTGATCATGTTTTGCCCGTGGAAGAGGTTTAGTCAACGGGTCTGCAACATTCAGATCCGTATGCACTTTACAAATATCTATGTCTCCATCTTGAACATAATTCCGGATGGAGTTGAAACGACGCTTGATGTGCTTGGTCTTCTTGTGAAACCTGGACTCCTTGGTAATGGCAATAGCACCAGTGTTGTCACAGAAGAGAGTCATCGGGCTTGACGCGCTTGGAATGACTCCTAGGTCGGTGATGAACTCCTTCATCCAGACTCCTTCCTGTGCCGCTTCACAAGCAGCTATGTACTCCGCTTCACATGTAGAATGCGCCACGACGCTCTGCTTGCAACTGCACCAGCTGACTGCTCCACCATTCAAAATATACACGTATCCGGTTTGTGACTTTGAGTCATCCAGATCTGTGTCGAAGCTAGCATCGACGTAACCCTTTACGACGAGCTCTTCGTCACCTCCATAAAGGAGAAACATATCCTTAGTCCTTTTCAGGTACTTCAGGATGTTCTTGACCGCTGTCCAGTGTTCCATACCGGGATCACTTTGGTACCTCCCTACCAAACTTATGGCAAGGTTCACATCAGGTCTGGTACACAGCATGGCATACATGATAGAACCTATGGCCGAGGCATAGGCAATGACACTCATCTTTTCTCTATCTTCTGCCGTGGTCGGCGACTGAGCCTTGCTCAATCTCATACCTTGCAAAATAGGCAAGAATCCCTTCTTGGACTGATCCATATTGAACCTTTTCAATATCTTGTCAAGGTATGTACTTTGTGAAAGACCAATGAGGCGTCTTGATCTATCTCTATAGATTTTGATGCCTAATATGTAAGCAACTTCTCCAAGGTCCTTCATTGAAAAACTTTTATTCAAGTAGGCCTTTACATTTTCCAAGAATTCTATATCATTTCCCATCAGCAATATGTCATCCACATATAATATGAGAAATGCCACATAGCTCCCACTCACTTTCTTGTAGATACAGGCTTCTCCATAAGTCTGTATAAAGCCAAACGCTTTAATCACATCATTAAAGCGAATATTCCAACTCCGAGATGCTTGCACCAGCCTGTAAATCGAGCGCTGGAGCTTGCATACCTTGTTAGCGTTCTCTGGGTTGACAAAACCTTCCGGCTGCATCATATACAACTCTTCCTTGAGGAAGCCATTAAGGAATGTTGTTTTGACGTCCATTTGCCATATCTCATAATCATAAAATGCGGCAATAGCTAACATGATTCTGACCGACTTCAGCATCGCTACGGGAGAGAAAGTCTCGTCGTAGTCAATCCCTTGAACTTGTCGATAACCCTTAGCGAAAAGCCGAGCCTTATAGATGGTCACATTACCATCCACGTCTGTCTTCTTCTTAAATATCCATTTGTTTTCTATGGTGTGCTTGTCATCAGGCAAGTCCACCAAAGTCCATACTTTGTTTTCATACATGGATTCTATCTCGGATTTCATGGCTCCAAGCCATTTATTGGAATCCGGGCCCGCCATCGCTTCTTCATAGTTCGAAGGTTCACCGTTGTCTAACAACATGATATCCAGGACAGGGTTGCCGTACCACTCTGGTGCGGAACGTGCCCTCGTGGACCTTCGAAGTTCAGTAGTAACTTGATCTGTTTCTTCATGATCATTATCATCAACTTCCTCCCTTGTCGGTGCAGGCACCTCAGGAATGATTTCCTGCGCTGCGCTACTTTCAGGAGGGGTGACTGTCACCTCATCAAGTTCTACTTTCCTCCCACTCACTTCTTTCGAGAGAAACTCTTTCTCCAGAAAGGATCCATTCTTGGCAACAAAGACTTTGCCTTCGGATCTGTGGTAGAAGGTGTACCCAATCGTTTCCTTTGGGTATCCTATGAAGACGCATGTTTCCGATTTGGGTTCGAGCTTTTCAGGTTGAAGTTTCTTGACATAAGCATCGCAACTCCAAACTTTTAGAAACGACAACTTAGGTTTCTTGCCAAACCAAAGTTCATACGGTGTCGTCTCAACGGATTTCGACAGAGCCCTATTTAAAGTGAATGCGGCAGTCTCTAAAGCATAACCCCAAAAAGATAGCGGTAAATCGGTGAGGGACATCATAGATCGCACCATGTCCAACAGAGTATGATTTCGACGTTCGTTCACACCGTTACGTTGAGGTGTTCCGGGCGGTGTCAATTGTGAAACAATTCCATATTTCCTAAGGTGTGTGCCAAATTCATGACTTAAATATTCACCCCCACGATCTGATTGTAAGAACTTTATTTTTCTGTCACGTTGATTCTCAACCTCATTCTGAAATTCCTTGAACTTTTTCAAAGGTCTCAGACTTGTGTTTCATCAAATAGATATACCCGTATCTACTCAAGTCATCTGTGAGGGTGAGAACATAACGATAGCCTCCGCGAGCCTCAACACTCATTGGACCGCACACATCGGTATGTATGATTTCCAACAAGTTGGTTGCTCGCTCCATTGTTCCGGAGAACGGAGTCTTGGTCATCTTGCCCAATAGGCATGGTTCGCACGTGTCAAATGATTCATAATCAAGAGACTCTAGAATTCCATCCGAATGGAGCTTCTTCATACGTTTGACACCAATATGACCAAGGCGGCAATGCCACAAGTATGTGGGACTATCATTATCAACTTTACATCTTTTGGAATCTACACTATGAATATGTGTATCATCACGTTCGAGATTCATCAAAAATAAACCATTGACCAGCGGGGCATGACCATAATACATATCTCTCAAATAAACAGAACAACCATTATTCTCCGATTTGAAAGAGTAGCCATCTCGCATAAGACGAGATCCAGATACAATGTTCATGCTCAAAGCTGGTACTAAATAACAATTATTAAGGTTTAAAACTAATCCCGAGGGTAGATGTAGAGGTAGCGTGCCGACGGTGATCACATCGACCTTGGAACCATTTCCGACGCGCATCGTCACCTCATCTTTCGCCAGTCTCCGCTTATTCCGCAACTCCTGTTTAGAGTTACAAATATGAGCAACTGCACCGGTATCAAATACCCAGGAGCTACTACGAGCGCTGGTAAGGTACACATCAATAACAAGTATATCAAATATACCTTTGACGTTCCCGTCCTTCTTGTCTGCTAAGTATTTGGGGCCGTTCCGCTTCCAGTAACCTGTTCCCTTGCAATAAAAGCACTCTGTCTCAGGCTTGGGTCCATGCTTTGGCTTCTTCCTGGCAACAGGCTTACCGGGCGTGGCAACTCCCTTGCCGTCCTTCTTAAAGTTCTTCTTACCCTTGCCTTTCTTGAACTTAGTGGTTTTATTGACCATCAACACTTGATGTTCTTTCTTGATGTCCACCTCCGCTGATTTCAGCATTGAATACACCTCGGGAATGGACTTCTCCATCCCCTGCATATTGAAGTTCAACACGAAGCTCTTGAAGCTTGGTGGGAGCGACTGGAGGATTCTGTCAACGACCGCTTCATCTGGGAGATTCATTCCCAGCTGAGACAAGCGGTTGTGCAATCCAGAAATCTTGAGGATGTGCTCACTGACAGAACTATTTTCCTCCATCTTACAGCTGTAGAATGCGTCGGAGACATCATATCTCTCGACTGGGCATGAGCTTGGAAATCCATTTTCAGCTCTTCGAACATCTCATATGCTCCGTGGTTCTCAAAACGTTTTTGGAGCCCCGACTCTAAGTTGTAAAGCATGCCGCACTGAACCAGGGAGTAATCATCACTACGCGACTGCCAGACGTTCTAAACGTCTTGGGCCGCATCGGGAGCAGGTGCATCACCTAGCGGTGCTTCAAGGACATATGATCTCTTGGCAGCTATGAGGATAATCCTCAGGTTACGGACCCAATCCGTATAGTTGCTACCATCTTCTTTCAGCTTGGTTTTCTCTAGGAACGCGTTGAAGTTGAGGGAAACTTGAGCGTGGGCCATTTGATCTACAAGAGATATTGTAAAGAATTTAGACTAAGTTCATGATAAGTAAGTTCATCTTAATCAAATTTTAATGAACTCCCACTCAGAATGACATCTCTCTAGTCATCTAAGTGATACACGATCCGAATCGACTAGCCCGTGTCCGATCATCATGTGAGACGGACTAGTCATCAACGGTGAACATCTTCATGTTGATCGTATCTTCTATACGACTCGTGTTCGACCTTTCGGTCTTCCGTGTTCCGAGGCCATGTCTGTACATGCTAGGCTCATCAAGTGAACCCTAAGTGTATTGCGTGTGTAAATCTGGCTTACACCCGTTGTATGCGAACGTTAGAACCTATCACACCCGATCATCACGTGGTGCTTCGGAACAACGATCCTTAGCAACGGTGCACAGTTAGGGGGAACACAATTCTTGAAATTTTAATGAGAGATCATCTTATTTACTACCGTCGTTCTAAGTAAACAAGATGCATAAACATGATAAACATCACATGCAATCAATTAAAGTGACATGATATGGCCAATATCATCTTGCTCCTTGGATTTTCATCTTCGGGGTACCATGATCATCTTGTCACCGGCTCGACACCATGATCTTCATCATCATGATCTCCATCATCGTGTCTTGAAGAAGTCGTCACGCCAACTATTACTTCTACTACTATGGCTAACGTTTAGCAATAAAGTAAAGTAATTACATAGAGATTATTCAGTGACACGCAGGTCATATAGTAATTAAGACAACTTCTATGGCTCCTGCCGGTTGTCAAGTTCATCGACATGCATGTCGTGATTCCCTATTACAAGAACATGATCAATCTCATACATCACATATATCATTCATCACATCTTCTTTTGGCCATACCACGTCACATAGCACGTGGCTTCTATAGGTTTTCTAGCAAGAACGTTTCTTACCTATGCCAAAACCACAACGTGATTTGTCAATTTCTATTTACCCTTCATAAGGACCCTGTTCATCGAATCCGATCCGACTAAAGTAGGAGAGACAGACACCCGCCAGCCACCTTATGCAACTAGTGCATGTCTGTCGGTGGAACCAGTCTCACGTAAGCGTACGTGTAAAGTCGGTCCGGGCCGCTTCATCCACAATACCGCCGAAACAAGATTGACTAGTAACGGCAAGAAAGTTGAAAAACTCAAACGCCCACAACTGCTTTGTGTTCTACTCGTGCAAGATGCTACGCATAAAACCTAGCTCAGATGCCACTGTAGGGGAACGTAGCATAATTCAAAAAATTTCTACGCTTTCACCAAGATCCAACTCAAGGAGACATCTAGCAACGAGCAAATAAGAGTGCATCTACATACCGTTATGTAGATCGCGAGCGGAAGCTTTCGAAGAAGCGTGGATGAAGTAGTCGTACTCTTCTCGTTCTTCGTCACCGATGATCTAGCGCCGAACGGACGGCACCTCCGCGTTCAACACACGTCCGGTACAGCAACGTCACCTCCTTCTTGATCCAGCAAGGGGGGAGGAGAGGTCGTCGGAGATCCAACAGCACGATGGCGTGGTGGTGGATGCATTGGAGAATCCTGCAGGGCTTCGCTGGTGCCTTGCGTTAAGGAGACGGAGGTGTGACGGGAGGGGGAGAGGCGCCAGGGGCAAGGGTGCGGCTGCCCTCCCCCCCCACATATATATATATATATATATATATATATATATATATATATATATATATATATATATAGGGGCCAGGGGGTGCGCCGGCCCTGCAGATGCCATCTGCAGGGTGGGGCGGCGGCCAGGGGGGATTCTTGCCCCCCAAGGCAAGGTGGCGCCCCCTCCCCCTTAGGGTTTCAACCCTAGGCGCATGGGGAGGAGGGCCCATGTGGTGCGCCAGCCCACTAGGGATGGCCACTTCCCCCTTGCGGCCTAGGGGCCCCATCGGGATGGGTGGCCCCACCCGGTGGACCCCCGGGACCCCTCCGGTGGTCCCGGGACACTCCCGGTGACCCCCGGAGATCACCCGATGGCCGAAACTGGACTTCCTATATATCATTCTTTACCTCCGGACCATTCCGGAACTCCTCGTGACGTCCGGGATCTCATCCTAGACTCCGAACAACTTTTGGGTTTCCACGTGCATGTATCTCTACGACCCTAGCGTTACCGAACCTTAAGTGTGCAGACCCTACGGGTTCGGGAGACACGTAGACATGACCGAGACCACTCTCCGGTCAATAACCAACAGTGGGATCTGGATACCATGTTGGTTCCCACGTGTTCCTCGATGATCTTCATCGGATGAACCACCGTGTCAAGGATTCACTCAATCCCGTATGTCATTCCCTTTGTCCATCGGTACGGTACTTGCCCGAGATTCGATCGTTGGTATTCCCGATACCTTGTTCAATCTCGTCATGGCAAGTCTCTTTACTCGATCCGTAATCCATCCCCCCATGACTAACTACTTAGTCACATTGAGCTCATTATGATGATGTCTTATCGAGTGGGCCTAGAGGTACCTCTCCGTCATACGGAGTGACAACATCCCAGTCTCGGTTCGTACCAACTCAACAGACACTTTCGGAGATACCCGATGCGTACCTTTATAGCCACCCAGTTACGTTGTGACGTTGGCACACCCAAAGTATTCTTACGGCATCCGGGAGTTGTACAACCTCATGGTCTAAGGAATAAATACTTGACACCGAAAAGCTTATGCATTACGAACTAAACGATCTCGTGCTATGCTCAGAATTGGGTCTTGTCCATCACATCATTCTTCTAATGATGTGATCCCGTTATCACTGACATCCTATGTCCATGGTCAAGAAACCGTGACCATCTGTTGATCAACGAACTGGTAACTAGAGGCTTACCAGGGACTCATTGTGGTCTGTGTATTCACACATGTATCGCTGTTTCCGTACAATACAATTCAAGCATGAATAACAGACGATTATCATGAACAAGGAAATATAATAATAATACTTTTATTATTGCCTCTAGGGCATATTTCCAACAGTACTATGTACCATGCGTACAAGTGTGTTAATTAATCCATCAACAAAGGGTATTTCTTCATTCCGTGTTTAGTTAGCTCCAGGTCAGTCAATATGGACGTACACATGGTTTTCACTAGCACTAGCACTACATCTCATGCAAGCTTGTGATAGAGTATGTCTTCGCATACAAGCCCAAAAATTTGTCATCCTAATCATGATGCATCTCATACAAGTACCATCTTCTAGTCTTGTTCGAATGACCAGTGTGTTTAAATATACACCCTAATGCACTGCACACGTATGTGTAACGTTTAATTGGCATTCCTCTCTTCCTCACACACGGTCCCATGCATGGCAAATTGCAAGCTACTGGCAAGAAAATATAAGTAGACCCGAGGAGGGTATTCAAATTGTTCAGAAAGAAACAAACTACATATATATTCAACATGGTAGAAGGCATGCATCCTGTATATGGAAGTACTAGTAGGGAATAAGTGTGACACATGCTACACCCGTTGAATTTGCCATCGTGACATTAGTTGCTACTCATTTGTTTTACATTTCTATCTAAGAGGTCATGTAGAAATTATAGGATTGGTAATGTAAATAGATAGTGAGGTATATTGGTTCCAATATTGATTTAAAAAGGACAAAACAATGGCTCACATCACCTATTTGAGGATGCTGAGCACAAGAGGATCCATCACGTATACAAATGATTGGCACAACTTTTTGGATTCGGAAGTAAGACACTCAAGTTAGACTAAAGTACTATGGGTGGAGTTGATTATGGAATGTGTGTCTTCTGTGAACTATAGGGTTTGATTCAAAGATACTAAAACACAGGAGTTTGTTCCCACCAGGGTCTTAGACAGGGTGACCCGGTATCACCATATTTATTATTCCTCTGAAGGACTTTGAAGCCTTCTAGCTAGGGAGGACATAGTTGGACTTGAAGGTGTACAAGTGTGCAGGAACACACCTTCTATCTTACATTTATTTATTATATGCAGCAGACTCATTAATTCTGAAAAAGGCAAATATTCAAAATTGGAAGTACGCTGAAGAGAGTCTCAATACATATTGCAACAGTTCTGGCAACAAGTGAGCAGTCCCAAGTCTAGTATTTATGTCAGTCCCAATACTAATGTTGCAGGTAGAGAGAACATTTGTAGAGAATTGTACATTGTCATAAAGGCTCTATCTAATACTTATTTGGGCCTCCCAACTATGATAGGGATAGACAGAGTGACTTCTTCCAACATCTTGTTGAAAAAGTTTGCTAGAGGCTGAAGGGGTGGAAAGTGAAAACATTGTCTTTACCAGACAAATATATCTTGATCAAATATGTTGCTCAATCTATCCCGTTATATGCTATGTCTATTTTTAAATTACCAAAAGTTATCTGCAACACAATCCAAGGTCAAATTGTAGGTCTTTGGTAGGGAGATGGAATGCGGTCCTAGTGAGCTGATGGGCAAGGGGATGTATGACTTAATCCAGTGTGTAAGGACTGTTGGAGCCTACATTTGCCGGGAAAAAATAAAGCATTTCCTGTGGAATGGTCTGTGAGGGAATCTACCATGTCGTGATATTGTGGCTGGAAGGCACATACCATGTTCTCTGCAGTGTCCTATGTGTTCGATTGGGGTGGAAGATACTCAACATTGCATGTTCACGTGCTATCGAGCACATGAAGTATGGACTGAGTTGGGGCTAAGAGCATCTCGTGCGCCCAAGAGCCCCCCAGGGTCGCTTTTTGTGTGCCGGCAATGTAAAAAGGGCAAAAAACGGCCCAGTCATGCCCCCCCAAGTGCCCCCAAGACCTCAAAATAGTGCCGGCAAACTCAGGCGAAACCCGACGCGCTAGGGGGCTGTTGGGGGCACCGGCGGAAGCAATAGCCAATCCTATTCCTCCACCTATCATTTTTTTCTGGCCCACTCAATCACTTTTTCATTGGTGACTGTCCTGGGGGGGCACCAACGGCTGGGAAAACATCCTTGCGTTTCATCTGACGAAAGTCTTTTACCTCCCACGACGTGCTATTTTTGGCCCGGCGATTATCCTGGGGCCTCCAATGGCTGGAGATGCTCTAAGAGATACTATCAGAAAAGCCGTTGTCCAGGACAGATCAGGCTCTATCACCTTGGATCCCCCCTCCCCCCTCCCCCCCCAAAGTTCTCACCGGAGACAGGCAAAGTTCCTATACCAGAGTTGATAAATTTCACAGCATTGTACGTGTGGTGGCAGCAACGCCAAATTGTAAAGGGAGAATTGATACAAAAACCGGGTAGAACAACTGTTGCTATTAGGGCGTTAGCTACAAACTATATTAGAGCTACATCCCTAAAGTCTATGAACTATATTAGAGCTACATCTCCTACAGTCTCTGAACTGAAAAATAATCAGATCTAGAAAAGGCCTAGTAGGGGAGCTATAAAGATTAATGTGGATGCATGCTTTTTTCAACAGTCTCTTGATGGTGCTATAGGGGAAATTGCACGTGAGGATCACAACCATTTTATTGCAGCTGCAACATGGGTGTTACCGTACATGAGTACTGTTGATTCGGCGGAGATCTTGGCCATCAAGCATGGTCTTTATTTGGCTACTACGACCGGATGCAATGTTGCTCATATTGAGCCTGATAAAAGTTTTGCAGTGGATACTGTGCAAACACAAGAAGATTAGTATGGCGAGTAGGTTGCAATGATGGCTGAATGCAATCAGTTGGTCTGTTATTTTGCAAAGCTCTCGGTCATTGCTTTCGTGAAGCAAACTTCCAAGCTGATTGCTAAGCTAGCTACTCATATAGTACTAGATCTTCTGATTTTTGGGAAAGTTTATCCCCGATTTCATTTCTCAACTTCTCTTAAATGACATATCTATCATTTGACAAATAAAGTCTTATTGATGTAGAAAAAGTACTGTGATGGATGGATGAAATATTTACTTATTTGTGTGCTTTCTTACCGGTAAGGTACTATTTCATAAGCCAACACACACACATCAGTTTCACCTATTCATACAAAGAAACCTTGGCTTCCAAAAGTTTGATCAAATTAGGAAATACATTGGGCTACACGCTGCAATGATGAGTTATCCACATGTCGTACTATTTTAGAAAATATGTCAAACAATTGCACTTAGCTAACTCTAATTTTATATACAGTGTTCCACAACAACCACTAGTCAAACAAAATAACTCCATTCTATTGAAGAAGAAACAATATATCTTGTGTAACTTATTGATGTGGTTCTCACCGTGCTACATAGAAATGAAATGAATGAAAAATATTCAAATTGCCATACATATTAAAGGTTAGGAATGAACACATGAAAAAGAAGCATTGTGGTAACCCGACCTTAGGAGCATTCAAAAGGAAGATCCACCACATGCTTTTTGGTGAGATGGTCGTTACTCTTGTATCTCCATAGTGTTCCTCGTTCCGCTCGTGTGTGAATAAAATACACTTTATTTATATATGACCAATCTCACCCTCTCACAAAGTATCTTGGAGCCCGTGCTGTAGCTGGCTATATGCCACTTCTCTTCTCTCCTCATACTAAGCATAATATATATTTAAATTGTATAGCTTACTCACATCACCTTGTTATACTTGCTCTAATTTGCTTTTCTTCTCTCTCCTCTTCTTTCTCGTTCAACTCAGAAAAAATAAAATATTTAAACTGTTTCAACCCTCTTACATTAATTATTATACTTGCTCTTATCTATATCTCTGTTATTACTAAAAGTCAATAAATCATACAATTGTCCTTATGATCACCACTTACACGTCTCATGTACAACATATCTTTTGTTGGTCAAAATATAGTGACATCATCATTAAACTCACATGGACATGTCATACACTTTATAAACTCTTGACATGCAAAGATAAATAAATAAATCAAGACTACCTATAGCTACTAGAATGTGTCTCATATGACAAACACCTTATAATAAGCCAGACAACTCTATGCATGTACTCCCTAGAAAAAACTCATGCTCGTTCCCAGAGCTCGTCTTTTTTTAGAGTTGGCAAATACACATGAGGATTAGGAGGCATTGGGAATGAAATTGTTGCACTATTCTGCACCCTAACTGTTAGGTTCGATGTAGAAATCTCCAAAATGCTTATGTGATCCAGGAAGTTCAACCAACAACAAATACAGACCCTAATGTCAATCTCCAGAAGCAAGTTGATTCGCTTACCCTCTCTGCAAGTGAAAAACTTGAGTTAGCAACCTATCTTACTCAGCCAGAACAAGTTGTTTTCCGTGGTTTGTAGAACTGTGCAAGCGAGCGGACTTTTGACGCAAGGGTTGTTGATTACTCTGCGCACAAGTATGGCGGCAATAATGGGGCAACTAGTGATATGTTGATTTGAATGACATAGTTAGGTCATTTTCTATCAAGTTCTTTTGTAGCCACTTATGAAGCTCTCTACACCTCACAGGGTTTCCGACCAATGGACGAGCTCCTCAACCTGGTTCCACCTAAGGTGACACCGCTCATGAATGAACACCTCGATAAGGTGTTCATAGCTCAAGAGGTCAAGGCAGCCTTGTTCCAAATGGCGCCGGCCAAGGCACCAGGGGTGGATGGCTTAACAGAGGGATTTTTTCAGTGGCATTGTGAGCTTCTGGAGGAAGACATCGTGCAGGCTGTTTTGGATTTCTTGAATGGCGGTGAGCTGCCGGTGGGGATGAATGACACCTCCATTACCCTCATACCAAAACTAAGGTACCCATAGCGTATCTCACAATATAGGCCAATCTCTCTTTGCTCTGTGCTGTAAAAAATTGCCTCCAAGTGTATCACCAATAGAGTCAGGGAGTTCCTTGGAGAAATTACTGGTGAAGAACATAGTGCTTTTATACCCGGCCGTCTTATCACCGACGATGTGCTTATTGTGTATGAGAGTGTTCATACGATGAGGAGGCGGAAGAAGGGGAGAAATCATGTGTGTGCAGTCAAACTTGACATGATGAAAGCATATGACCGAGTTGAATGACACTATGTAGAAGTTATCATGTCAAGGTTGGGCTTCAGTCCGAGTTTTGTTAGACTAAGAATGAAATGTGTGACTTCTGTCAGGTTTACAATACGTGTGAATGGGGTGCTGATGCCGTACTTCACCCTGGATGGGCTTGCGTCAAGGGGACCCCTATTCGCGTTACCTATTCCTACTTTGTGCGGAGGGTTTCATGACACTTTTGAACAATTTGGGTGGCGCACAAGTGGATAGGGGAATCATAGTAAGCAATCATTCGCCTTGGGTGAATCATCTTCTCTTTGCGGACGACAGTCTAATTTTTATGAATGCAAAGGAAACGAGCGCCTAAAGGCTGAACCAAGTTCTCAGGATCTATGGTGTCTGTTCTGGACAGTGTGTAAACAGAGAAAAAAGCTCCATCTACTTTAGTACGAATACACCTGAACCCATTAGACAACATCTATTGTTTCTTCTCGGTATCACGGTCGAAGCTTTCAACCAGAGGTATCTCAGTTTACCTACTGCAACTGGCCGGATTACAAGTGGTACCTTTGATCACTTTAACGAGAGGATTCGAAGCAAGTTGCAGGGGGGACAGAACGCATGATTTCATGCGCTGGACGAGAGGTACGTCTGAAATCAGTGGCTCAAGCGATTCCGGCGTTCTCTATGAGTTGTTTTAAGTTAACAAAGAAAGTTTGCAAGGGATTCACATCACGCATGGCGCGCTACTGGTGGAGAAGTTCTCTTGATCGTCGATCCTTGCATTGCCTCGATTGGGATACCCTTGCAATGCCAAAAGGGAAGGGCGAGATGGGATTCAAAAATATGCAGCTCTTCAACTTGGCCCTTCTCGGAAAACATGGATGAAGACTCATCACGAGCCCGAACGCGCTATGTGCACGGGTGCTCGGAGGGAAGTACTTCTTGACTACCAACTTCTTGGAGGCCACCGCGCATCCGCATGCTTCTTCAACTTGGCGCGCGATTTTGGCAGGGAGGGAAGCCCTTGGGGTTGGTATGATCAAGAGGATTGGTGACGACACAACAGTATCGATATGGGACGATCCTTGGATCCGAGGAATCATATCCATGAAGCCGTCCGTCCATCTTGGTGTCACACATTTAGCCACGGTCTCAGACTTGATTGACTCAGATATGGGTACGTGGAAGATGGATATGGTGAGGGAAAATTCCATACCCCATGAGGCCGTAGCTATCCTCAATATACCCTTGAGGCGCATGGGAGGGGAAGACTACTGGGCATGGTCAGCAGAGAAAGCAGGAGTCTATACTGTCAAATCAGCGTATCGATCCCTAATGATTCGTAACGAGCATTTGGCTCTAGAAGAATGGTCGCTTACAGAATCCTCAATAACAGACAAGCAGCTATGGACGAGGCTTTGGAAGCTGAACGTGGTACCAAAAGCCCGTGTGTTCTGGCGGCGGGTGTTGCGTGGGATTCTTCCTATCGAAAGCACTCTTAAACACAGACACATAGCGACTCATGCTAGGTGCAGAGTGTGCCTGGCAGCTGATGAGGACATGTATCATGCGCTAATAAAATGTACTCATGCAAAATGTTTCTAGAGGGAAGCAGGTGAGTGGCCGCACTTTGAAAGGATCAATATGGTTGACTAGAGGGGGGGCGGTGAATAGGCAACTAACAATTTTAGCTTTTCTTAGCCACTTTTAAATTAAGCTTCAAAGTAAGTTGTCTAGATAAGATACTACGATGACAACTAGAAGAACGTAAAGAACACAACTACACAAGCAAGCTATATAAGATAAACAAGTCAAGCTTGCACAAGTAAAGGATAGAAATAACCACAAGTGGAGACGGTGAAGACGAGGATGTGATATCGAAGTTCCTTCCCTTTGAGGGGAAGTACGTCTCTGTTGGAGCGGTGTGGAGGCACAATGCTCCCCAAGAAGCCACTAGGGCCACCGTATTCTCCTCACGCCCTCACACAATGCAAGGTGCCGTGAATCCACTAGTGGTGCCCTTGAAGGCGGCAACCGGACCTTTACAAACAAGGTTGGGGCTCTCTCCACAACTTAATTGGAGGCTCCCAACGAAACCCCGGAGCTTCACCACAATGGATTGTGGCTTCGAAGTGACCTCTTCCGTCTAGGGTGCTCAAACACCCTAGAGTAACAAAATCCACACAAGAAAGTATGGGGTAATCAAGTTTCCTTTGGTGGAAGTGTAGATCTAGGTCTCCTCCTTCAATCCCTAGCAAATCAACAAGTTTGGTTGGCTAGGGAGAGAGATCTGGCAAGAAAGCTTCAATGGCATTAATGGTGGAGAGAGAGAGGCAAGAGATAAGAAGGAGGTGGGAGAAGGGCCTCCTTAAATAGGGTCTCCACCAATCCAACCGTTCTATGCAGAATTACATAGGACCGGTACTTCCGCTTACCCAACCGGTAGTACCGGTGAGTGAAGGAACCTGCGCCCATGACACCAAGGCGGTACTTCCGGTGGCTCACCCGGTAGTACCGGTCTTCCGGAGAAAACCGGAACTACCGCCCCACCACCGGTCAACTACCGCTTAGAAACCAGAAGGTTTCAAGCAGGGGTGGTAGTTGGAACGGTGGTTGGGCCGGAACAACCGCCAGGCAGATAGTTTCTAAGAGATGGCAGTCAGAGCGGTACTACCGCCCGGAACACCGGTAGTACCGGTTTTGTGAGAAACACCGGTACTTCCGGGCCACCACCGGTCTACCACCGCACCCAGTATAGAAGGTATCACCCCTGAGCGGTACTTGGGGCGGTGGTTCGACCGGAACTACCGGCCGCCGGTACAACCGCCTACCATGGCTGTACTACCGCAATATATGAGTCTACACATAAGGAGGAATGGAAAGGGGACCTCTCTCTCCACGAACGGTGGCAATATAGTGGGTGCAAAGTATTTGTGTACGTGACCTTATTCACCCATTACCTTCCGATGTGGGTTCCCTCTTAATAGTACAGATTTCCTGTGACCAAAAGAAACAAAAAGGCATCGGAACATCCGTCTTCGATCTTTTCCTTAAAGAGGGAAGGCCTAACCTTATTGTGCCACATGTTATAAACCTGAGTAATATTGACGCACGATTAGTCCACACAAGGATTGTCATCATCACCAAAACCTTAGGCAAGAGATGCCCTTACAATCTCCCCATTTTTGGTGAATGATGACAACCACAAGACAATCACGGAGGTCTATAGAATGTAGGCAGAACTCCCCCTGAGTGTGAGCACTTATTTAGAGTTTTGCTTTTGGAATGAAAAAGTGCTCAAACTAGGATCTATGCTCCCCCTAGGTTTTATAGACCAACCAGCGACCACAATCAAAACGAATAGTCAACATAGCATATGATTGCATAGAGCTAAAAACATAAGTGCATAGATAACTTAGATAAGGGCACATGTCTTACACCATGCTACTGAAGTTCACAGGAACAAAGTGCATAGATAACTAAGATAGAGCATAGATAACTTAGATAACATGTCTTACACCATGCTACTGAAGTTCACAGGAAAGAAAAAGAACACCAAGAAACACCCGTGCACCTCCCGTGACCTAGCAATTCTCAACTCTCCCCCTTTGGCATCAAGCACCAAAAAGGAAAAGAGCGAGACTAACGCCCCAGGGCTCAGTAAAGCTCCTCGCCTGTCGCCAGAGAGTCATCCGAGTCACCATCTTCAGAGTCCTCCGTGTCCTCATCGTCCTCAGCAGCCTCAGCCTCAGTCTCCATCGCATCCATAGTCGCTCGAGTAGTGGAAGTTGTAGGCTCATCATCAGACCACTGGCAGTTGGCCAGACACCACTTATCCTCAGGAGTGATGCTTTTCTCGGAGCCACTCTTCACATCAGGCACATTAAGGTGCTTCATCATCTGAATCTGCCGGCGGCGCGCCATCTTCTCATTCACATGTGCCTTGTAGAGCTTCTTCTGGATGTTGGCCTGCAGGCAGAAGGTCTTCTTGACCTTGGCAGTAAGCTTCTCCACCCAAGAGGGCTTGGCCCCAGCCTCTAACTCAAAGTCATCATCATCCGAGGTAGCAAAGACATCCTCCTCATTTCCCACGGCGAATCTAGGAGCTTTATGTTTCTTGTGTCTCAGCACCTTGACCTCATGCTCCGTGAGCCTATCCGGAGTAGAAAGAGGCTCTCCAGGCCTCCGAACTTCCCAAACCGAGTAAAGGAAGCGCATCACAAAGGGAGCGTAGATCGGTACCTTGCGGTACCAAACACAGTTGTACATCTCCTCCCACATCCATTTGGACACATCAAAAGTGATGCCCTTGCCTCGCTTGGTCTTCATGGCCACAAGCAGATCCACCAGATAACCATAAATATCATCCTGGTTCCCAACTTTGGGCAGCTGCACACACCGGAACACACGGTGTAGAATCTCATAAACTGGCAGAAGTGTTGGGGAACGTAGTATTTTAAAATTTTCCTATGATCACACAAGATCTATCTACTAGATGCATAGCAACGAGAGGGGAGAGTGTGTCTACGTACCCTCGTAGACCGGAAGCGGAAGCGTCAAGTGACGCGGTTGATGTTGTCGAACTTCTTCGCGATCCAACCGATCAAGCACCGAACGTACGGCACCTCCGCGTTCAGCACACGTTCAGCTTGATGACGTCCCACGAGCTCTTGATCCAGTTGAGCCTCACGGGAGAGTTTCGTCAGCACGACGGCGTGGTGACGGATATGATGTATTCACCGGCGCAGGGCTTCGCCTAAGCACTGCAACGGTATGACCGAGGTGTGTTTCTATGGAGGGGGGCACCGCACATGGCTAAAACAATTCAACTTGTGTGTCTTTGGGTGCCCCCCTGCCCCCGTATATAAAGGAGCAAGGGGGGAGGCCGGCCGGCCCTCCTATGGTGCGGCTAGGGGTGCAATCCTACTAGGAATAGGATTGCAATCCTATTCCTAGTAGGAACTACCAAAGAAGGAAGAGAGGGAAAGGAAAAGAAGGAGAGGTGGCGCCCCCCAATCCTAGTCCAACTAGGAACCCTAGGTGGGGCGCCGGCCAGCCCCTATGGGCTGCCTCTCTCTTTTCCATAAGGCCCACTATGGACCATCCCCCCTCGTAGTGGGTTCCGGTAACCCCCTCCGGCAATCCCGTTAAATCCGAAACTTTTCCGGAACACTTCCGGTGTCCGAATATAGTCGTCCAATATATCAATCTTTATGTCTCGGACATTCCGAGACTCCTTGTCATGTCCGTGATCTCATCCAGGACTCCGAACTACCTTCGGTACATCAAAACTCATAAACTCATAATACCGATCGTCATCAAACGTTAAGCGTGCGGACCCTACGGGTTTGAGAACTATGTAGACATGACCGAGACTCATCTCCGGTCAATAACCAATAGCGGAACCTGTATGTTCATATTGGCTCCTACATATTCTACGAAGATCTTTTATCGGTCAAAACCGCATAACAACATACGTTGTTCCTTTTGTCATCGGTATGTTACTTGTCCGAGATTCGATCGTCGGTATCTCCATACCTAGTTTAATCTCATTACCGGCAAGTCTCTTTACTCGTTCCGTAACACATCATCTCGTGACTAACTCATTAGTCTTTTGCTTGCAAGGCTTATTGTGATGTGTGTTACCGAGAGGGCCCAGAGATACCTCTCCGACACTCGGAGTGACAAATCCTAATCTTGATCTATGCCAACACCACGAATACTTTCGGAGATACCTGTAGAGCATCTTTATGATCTCCCAGTTATGTTGTGACGTTTGATAGCACACAAGGTGTTCCTACGGTATTCGGGAGTTGCATAATCTCATAGTCATAGGAACATGTATAAGTCATGAAGAAAGCAATAGCAGTAAAACTAAACGATCATAGTGCTATGCTAACGGATGGGTCTTGTCCATCACATCATTCTCCTAATGATGTGATCCCGTTGATCAAATGACAACTCATGTCTATGGCTAGGAAACATAGCCATCTTTGATCAATGAGCTAGTCTAGTAGAGGCATACTAGGGACATACTGTTTTGTCTATGTATCCACACATGTACTAAGTTTCCGGTTAATACAATTCTAGCATGAATAAAAGACATTTATCATGATATAAGGAAATACAAATAACATCTTTATTATTGCCTCTAGGGCATATTTCCTTCAGTCTCCCACTTCAACTAGAGTCAATAATCTAGTTCACATCGCCATGTGATTTAATACCGATAGTTCACATCGTTATGTGAATAACACCCATTGTTCACATCACCATGTGACCAACACCCAAAGGGTTTACTAGAGTCAATAATCTAGTTCACATCGCTATGTGATTAATACCCAAGAGTAATAAGGTGTGATCATGTTTTGCTTGTGAGAGAAGTTTAGTCAACGGGTCTGTCACATTCAGATCCGTATGTATTTCGCAAATT
This sequence comes from Secale cereale, assembly GCA_902687465.1. Classification (NCBI taxonomy): domain Eukaryota; kingdom Viridiplantae; phylum Streptophyta; class Magnoliopsida; order Poales; family Poaceae; genus Secale; species Secale cereale. The sequence continues at coordinate 742,454,963 of LR738714.1, read as the reverse complement.
TCTATGTCTACAATGCTCTGCATGGAGCTACTCTAGCTAATTGCTCCCACTTTCAATATGCATCCAGATTGATACTTAGAGTCATCTGGATTTAGTGTCAAAGCTTGCATCGGCGTAACCCTTTACGACGAACTCTTTATCACCTCCATAATCGAGAAATATTTCCTTAGTCATCCAATTACTAAGGATAATTTTGACCGCTGTACAGTGATCTACTCCTAGATCACCATTGTACCTCCCTGTCAAACTCATGGCAAGGTACACAACGTGTTTTGTACACAACATGGCATACTTTATAGAACCTATGGCTGAGGCATAGGGAATGACTTTCATTCTCTCTATATTTTTCTGTCGTGGTCTGGCTTTGAGTCTTACTCAACTTCACACCTTACAAGCCAGGCAAGAACTCCTTCTTTGACTGATCCATTTTGAACTACTTCAAAATCTTATCAAGGTATGTACTCATCGAAAGTCTTAACAAGCGTCTTGATCTATCTCTATAGATCTTGATGCCCAATATGTAAGCAGCTTCACCAAGGTCTTTCTTTGAAAAACTCTTATTCAAGTATCCTTTTATGCTGTCCAGAAATTCTATATCATTTCCAATCAACAATATGTCATCCACATATAATATTAGAAATGCTACAGAGCTCCCACTCACTTTCTTGTAAATACAGGCTTCTCCAAAAGTCTGTATAAAACCATATGCTTTGATCACCTCATCAAAGCGTATATTCCAACTCCGAGATGCTTGCACCAGTCCATAGATGGATCGCTGGAGCTTGCATACTTTGTTAGCACCTTTTGGGTCGACAAAACCTTCTGGTTGCATCATATACAACTCTTCTTTGAGATATCCATTCAGGAATGCAGTTTTGACATCCATTTGCCAGATTTCATAATCATAAAATGCGGCAATTGCTAACATGATTCGGACTGACTTAAGCATCGCTACATGTGAGAAAGTCTCATCGTAGTCAACTCCTTGAACTTGTCGAAAACCTTTTGCAACAAGTCAAGCTTTGTAAACAGTAATATTACCGTCTGCGTCGGTCTTCCTCTTGAAGATCCATTTATTTTCGATGGCCTGCCGATCATCGGGCAAGTCAACCAAAGTCCACACTTTGTTCTCATACATGGATCCCATCTCAGATTTCATGGCTTCAAGCCATTTTGCGGAATCTGGGCTCATCATCGCTTCCTCATAGTTCGTAGGTTCATCATGGTCTAGTAACATGATTTCCAGAACTGGGTTGCCGTACCACTCTGGTGCGGAACGTACTCTGGTTGATCTACTACGTTCAGCAGAAACTTGATCCGAAGTTTCATGATCATCATCATTAACTTCCTCACTGATTGGTGTAGGAATCACTGGAACAATTTTCTGTGATGTTCTACTTTCCAATCCGGGAGAAGGTACTATTACCTCATCAAGTTCTACTTTCCTCCCACTCACTTCTTTTGAGAGATACTCCTTCTCTAGAAAGGATCCATTCTTAGCAACGAATATCTTGCCTTCGGATCTGTGATAGAAGGTGTACCCAACAGTCTCTTTTGGGTATCCTATGAAGACACATTTCTCCGACTTGGGTTCGAGCTTATCAGGTTGAAGTTTTTTCACATAAGCATCGCAGCCCCAAACTTTAAGAAACGACAACTTTGGTTTCTTGCCAAACCACAGTTCATAAGGTGTCGTATCAACGGATTTAGATGGTGCCCTATTTAACGTGAATGCAGCTGTCTCTAAAGCATAACCGCAAAACGATAGTGGTAGATCGGTAAGAGACATCATAGATCGTACCATATCCAATAAAGTACGGTTACGACGTTCAGACACACCATTACGCTGTGGTGTTCCGGGTGGCGTGAGTTGTGAAACTATTCCACATTGTTTCAAATGAAGACCAAACTCGTAACTCAAATATTCTCCTCCACGATCAGATCGTAGAAACTTTATTTTCTTGTTACGATGATTCTCTACTTCCCTCTGAAATTCTTTGAACTTTTCAAATGTTTCAGACTTGTGCTTCATTAAGTAGATATACCCATATCTGCTCAAATCATCAGTGAAGGTCAGAAAATAACGATACCCGCCGCGAGCTTCAATACTCATTGGCCCACATACATCAGTATGTATGATTTCCAACAAATCTGTTGCTCGCTCCATAGTTCCGGAGAACGGAGTTTTAGTCATCTTGCCCATGAGGCATGGTTCGCAAGCACCATGTGATTCATAATCAAGTGATTCCAAAAGTCCATCACTATGGAGTTTCTTCATGTGTTTTACACCAATATGACCTAAACGGCAGTGCCACAAATAAGTTGCACTATCATTATTAACCTTGCATCTTTTGGCTTCAATATTATGAATATGTGTATCACACGATCGAGATCCAACAAACCATTTTCATTGGGTGTATGACCATAGAAGGTTTTATTCATGTAAACAGAACAACAATTATTCTCTAACTTACATGAATAACCGTATTGCAATAAACATGATCAAATCATATTCATGCTCAACACAAACACCAAATAACACTTATTTAGGTTCAATACTAATCCTGCAAGTATAGGGAGTGTGCGATGATGATCATATCAATCTTGGAACTACTTCCAATACACATTGTCACTTCATCCTTTAACTAGTTTCTGTTCATTATGCAACTCCCATTTCGAGTTACTACTCTTTAGCAACTGAACCAATATCAAATACCGAGGGGTTGCTATGAACACTAGTAAAATACACATCAATAATCTGTATATCAAATATACCTTTGTTCACTTTGCCATCCTTCTTATCCGCCAAATATCTAGGGCAGTTCCACTTCTAGTGACCATTTCCTTTGCAGTAGAAGCACTTAGTTTCAGGCTTGAGTTTAGCTTTGGGTTTCTTCTTGGGAGTGACAACTTGCTTGTCATTCTTCTTGAAGTTCCCCTTCTATCCCTTTGCCCTTTACTTGAAACAAGTGGTCTGGTTAACCATCAACACTTGATGCTCTTTCTTGATTTCTACCTTCGCCGATTTCAGCATCGTGAAGAGCTCGGGAATTACTTTCGTCATCCCTTGCATATTATAGTTCATCACGAAGTTCTACTAACTTGGTGATAGTGTCTAGAGAACTTTGTCAATTACTATCTTATCTGGAAGATTAACTCCCACTTGATTCAAGCAATTGTACTACCCAGACAATCTGAGCACATGCTCACTGGTTGAGCTATTCTCCTCCATCTTGTAGGCAAAGTACTGTCAGAGGTCTTATACCTCTCGACACGGGCATGAGTATGAAATACTAATTTCAACTCTTGGAACATCTCATATGCTCGGTGGCGTTTCAAAACGTTTTTGAAGTCCCGGTTATAAGCCGTAAAGTATGGTGCACTAAACTATCAAGTAGTCATCATATCGAGCTTTTGTCAAAACGTTCATAACGTCTACATCTGCTCCTGCAATAGGTCTGTCACCTAGCGGTGCATCAAGGACATAATTCTTCTGTGCAGCAATGAGGATAATCCTCAGATCACGAAACAATTCCGCATCATTGCTACTAACATCTTTCAACTTGGTTTTCTCTAGGAACATATAAAAAATAAACGTGGAGCAACATCGCGAGCTATTGATCTACAACATAGATATGCTAATACTACCAGGACTAAGTTCATGATAAATTAAAGTTCAATTAATCATATTACTTAAGAACTCCCACTTAGATAGACATCCCTCCGGTCATCTAAATGATCACGTGATCCAAATCAACTAAACCATGTCCGATCATCACGTGAGATGGAGTAGTTTCAATGGTGAACATCTTATGTTGATCATATCTACTATATGATTCACGCTCGACCTTTCGGTCTCCAGTGTTCCGAGGCCATATCGGCATATGCTAGGCTCGTCAAGTTTAACCCGAGTATTCTGCGTGTGCAAAACTGGCTTACACCCGTTGTATTTGAACGTAGAGCTTATCACACCCGATCATCACGTGGTGTCTCGGCACGACGGACTTTCGCAACGGTGCATACTCAGGGAGAACACTTATACCTTGAAATTTAGTAAGGGATCATCTTATAATGCTACCGTCGTTCTAAGCAAAATAAGAAGCATAATAAGATAAACATCACATGCAATCAAAATATGTGACATGATATGGCCATCATCATCTTGTGCTTTTGATCTCCATCTCCAAAGCACCTTCATGATCACCTTCGTCACCGGCGCGACACCTTGATCTCCATCGTAGCATCGTTGTCGTCTCGCCAACTATTGCTTCTACGACTATCGCTACCACTTAGTGATAAAGTAAAGCAATTACATGGCGATTGCATTTCATACAATAAAGCGACAACCATATGGCTCCTGCCAGTTGCCGATAACATTACAAAACATGATCATCTCATACAAAACCGTATAACTCATCATGTCTTGACCATATCACATCACAACATGCCCTGCAAAAACAAGTTAGACGTCCTCTACTTTGTTGTTGCAAGTTTTACGTTGCTGCTACGGGCTTAGCAAGAACCGTTCTTACCTACGCATACAAAACCACAACGATGTTTCGTCAAGTATGTGTTGTTTTAACCTTCACAAGGACCGGGCGTAGCCACACTTGATTCAGCTAAAGTGAGAGAGACAGACACCCGCCAGTCACCTTTAAGCAACGAGTGCTCGTAACGGTGAAACCAGTCTCGCGTAAGCGTACGCGTAATGTCGGTCCGGGCCGCTTCATCTCACAATACCGCCGAAGCAAAGTATGACATGCTGGTAAGCAGTATGACTAGTATCGCCCACAACTCATTGTGTTCTACTCGTGCATATCATCTACGCATAGACCTGGCTCATGATGCCACTGTTGGGGAACGTAGTATTTTAAAATTTCCTTACGATCACACAAGATCTATCTACTAGATGCATAGCAACGAGAGGGGAGAGTGTGTCTACGTACCCTCGTAGACCGGAAGCGGAAGCGTCAAGTGACGCGGTTGATGTTGTCGAACTTCTTCGCGATCCAACCGATCAAGCACCGAACGTACGGCACCTCCGTGTTCAGCACACGTTCAGCTTGGTGACGTCCCACGAGCTCTTGATCCAGTTGAGCCTCACGGGAGAGTTTCGTCAGCACGGCGGCATGGTGACGGATATGATGTATTCACCGGCGCAGGGCTTCGCCTAAGCACTGCAACGGTATGACCGAGGTGTGTTTCTGTGGAGGGGGGCACCGCACACGGCTAAAACAATTCAACTTGTGTGTCTTTGGGTGCCCCCCTGCCCCCGTATATAAAGGAGCAAGGGGGGAGGCCGGCCGGCCCTCCTATGGTGCGGCTAGGGGTGCAATCCTACTAGGAATAGGATTGCAATTCTATTCCTAGTAGGAACTACCTAAGAAGGAAGAGAGGGAAAGGAAAAGAAGGAGAGGTGGCGCCCCCCAATCCTAGTACAACTAGGAACCCTAGGTGGGGCGCCGGCCAGCCCCTATGGGCTGCCTCTCTATTTTCCATAAGGCCCACTATGGACCATCCCCCCTCGTAGGGGGTTCCGGTAACCCCCTCGGGCAATCCCGTTAAATCCGAAACTTTTCCGGAACACTTCCGGTGTCCGAATATAGTCGTCCAATATATCAATCTTTATGTCTCGGACATTCCGAGACTCCTCGTCATGTCCGTGATCTCATCCGGGACTCCGAACTACCTTCGGTACATCAAAACTCATAAACTCATAATACCGATCATCATCAAACGTTAAGCGTGCGGACCCTACGGGTTTGAGAACTATGTAGACATGACCGAGACTCATCTCCGGTCAATAACCAATAGCGGAACCTGGATGTTCATATTGGCTCCTACATATTCTACGAAGATCTTTTATCGGTCAAAACCGCATAACAACATACGTTGTTCCTTTTGTCATCGGTATGTTACTTGTCCGAGATTCGATCGTCGGTATCTCCATACCTAGTTTAATCTCGTTACCGGCAAGTCTCTTTACTCGTTCCGTAACACATCATCTCGTGACTAACTCATTAGTCTTTTGCTTGCAAGGCTTATTGTGATGTGTGTTACCGAGAGGGCCCAGAGATACCTCTCCGACACTCGGAGTGACAAATCCTAATCTTGATCTATGCCAACACCACGAATACTTTCGGAGATACCTGTAGAGCATCTTTATGATCTCCCAGTTACGTTGTGACGTTTGATAGCACACAAGGTGTTCCTACGGTATTCGGGAGTTGCATAATCTCATATTCATAGGAACATGTATAAGTCATGAAGAAAGCAATATCAGTAAAACTAAACGATCATAGTGCTATGCTAACGGATGGGTCTTGTCCATCACATCATTCTCCTAATGATGTGATCCCGTTGATCAAATGACAACTCATGTCTATGGCTAGGAAACATAGCCATCTTTGATCAATGAGCTAGTCTAGTAGAGGCATACTAGGGACATACTGTTTTGTCTGTGTATCCACACATGTACTAAGTTTCCGGTTAATACAATTCTAGCATGAATAAAAGACATTTATCATGATATAAGGAAATACAAATAACATCTTTATTATTGCCTCTAGGGCATATTTCCTTCAAGAAGATCATTGGATTTACCTACTATGCCATGACCAGGGATATACAGAGGTGCTAGCTTCACTTTATCCATGGGATTGGCTCGGTCATGAGGACGGAGACCACCTTGACCTTCCGAGCCAGTGTCATCATAGACCAGAGCATTGCAGAAGGCACTCCAGGGAAGACGGAAGAACTCATCCCGACACATAAATGAAAGGTGACGCTGATCGTCACTACCGAAGTGGACAGTAGCATAGAACTGATGAATGAGTTCCACATCAAAGTCACATCGCAGCTCCATGAGCTTGAACAAATCAAACTCCTCACAGACCTCCAGAGCCTCTCCAAAGTAATCGGGGCTGCTTCTCCACTTTGCAAGGTCAATGGACCACATATGGGTGAACTTGTTCTTGTGGTGCTCGAATATTTCATCCACAATCCTCAATTGCATTTCATTGCGGAATTGAGGATTATTCCAGCGTGGAGGAGGTGGTGCGGTGTAGGGGTCTTGAAACCGAAACTTCTCCCAGTCCGAAACCTTCCACTTGTACATAGGAAGCGCTGCACGCTGCTTGGCAGCCACTGACTTTTCCCGGCGAGTTGTTTTGGAGGGGACCACAACCTCGGGAACATCTTCATCATCTGCTGGCCTCTTGCCCCTACGGGCCTTTCTTTTGGCAAACTGACCAGTACGAGAGCTAGAGCCACCTACAAACGCACACGGAGAACACATAGCAACCCAGAAAAGATGAGAGGAATGTACACAAGATCAGAAGAATAATTCACAAGTACGTAAGAAGAATAGAGACAATGCATATAAATTCAGAGCAACCGGTAGTTCCGGTAACAGCACCGGTAGTTCCGGACCAGCGGTAGTACCGGTCGTGTGACCGATAGTACCGCTGAGAGCGGATCTGCCAAGTAGAGGAGGGGAACTACCCGAAATCTATACGGACCTCTCCCTCAAAACATTTAGCCAAAAATGAGGGAATACACGCATTGCCCTAGAAGAAGGATTCAAGAAGAACCCTAACAAAAAGGAGAAGTAGGGCAATACCGGTATCCATGGCAGGAGATCAAAGAGGAGGTGGCCTCCACGGAGCAGATCCGGTGAAGGGCCGACGGATGCGTAGAGCCGGAGGGCGCTACGGGGCAGAGAGCGGAGCAACCTGCGGCTAGGGCGAAAGAATGGACGAGTGAAGGGGAAAACCTCTTCAGCCCGTGCCTTTTATACCCGCCCTGTTCAGCCACCGGTAGTACCGGTCCGGATGCTACCAGGTGGTTGGAGCGGTATTTCCGCGCCAGGCGGTAGTTCCGCTAACCAACACCGGTAGTACCGGCCAGGGGCACAGATCAGAGTACCAGCGGTAGAACCGCCGGCTCTTGACCGGTACAACCGCTGGGTTGTAACCAGGTGATCAAGCGGTAGAACCGCTTGAACCACCGGTTGTACCGCCAGGGAGCACCCACTCACTCCATGATAACAAGCTTGTGTACATTTGGAGAAGATGGCTTAGGATGGAGCAATTCACTGTAGTAAGAGAAAACACGAAAGCCAGAAACCAAACAAGCCTGAGGGCGGTGGCCGGAGCCACCTATGTTAGAGTCAATTGGCATGGCACCGCGAAGAATTATCCTTGGGCCCACAACCAAAACTCGTCTTTGAAACACAAGTGTCATCTAAAATGACGAATGTGAAAAGCATATCAATTTATGCATAATGGGGGGAGGGTGAGTTCATTGAGAGAACACCACTCCCCCTATTTCCATGCCTACACCTAGACTAGACAATATGATGAGTATGGTGGGGTGTGCACGTGCTCAAGCCACATTGCTCAAACCAATGATATTTAGCTCATGCCTTAACTCGCGAAATCTTGCTTCATCCAGCGGCTTCGTGAAGATGTCTGCAAGGTTATCATGAGTGTTGACATAGTGAAGCTCGATCTCTCCTTGCCTTATGTGATCCCGGATGAAGTGATACCGAATCTCTATATGCTTCGTCTTGAAGTGTTGCACCGGGTTGAGAGAAATCTTGATGGCACTTTCATTGTCACACCAGAGAGGCACTTTGTCACAAGTGACACCGTAATCCTTTAATGTTTGACTCATCCATAAGAGTTGAGCACAACAACTGCCAACAGCCACATACTCTGCTTCGATGGAGGAGAGAGACACACAACTTTGCTTTTTGGAAGACCAACTAACAAGAGAGCAACCAAGAAATTGGCACCCTCCAGAAGTGGACTTCCTATCCACTTTGTCTCCCGCCCAGTCAGAATCAGAGAAACCAACAAGGTTGAAGTTTGCTCCTCTTGGGTACCATAAGCCAAAGTTTGGGGTATGAGCCAAATATCGAAAGATTCGCTTGACAGCCACAAAGTGACTTTCCTTAGGTGAGGCTTGAAACCGTGCACAAATTCCCACACTCAACATAATATCCGGTCTAGATGCACAAAGGTAAAGCAAGGAACCGATCATAGAGCGATATACCTTTTGATCCACCGCTTTACCATTGGGATCAATGTCAAGTTGGCACTTGGTTGGCATAGGAGTAGTCGCCGGCTTGACATCACTTAGATTGAACCTCTTGAGCATGTCTTGAGTATACTTGGATTGTTTGATGAAGATCCCTTCTCTTCTTTGCTTGATCTCAAACCCAAGGAAGTACTTCAACTCTCCCATCATGGACATCTCAAAATGTGTGGTCATGAGTGCGGCGAACTCATCATTGAAAGCTTTGTTAGGAGAACCAAAGATAATATCATCAACATATAGTTGGCATACAAACAACTCCCCTTTGACATTCTTAGTAAAAAGAGTGGGGTCGGTTTTCCCAATTTCAAACCCACGATCTTGTAACAACTCGGTAAGATGCTCATACCACGCACGTGGGGCTTGTTTAAGGCCATAGAGTGCCTTATCGAGTTGGTACACGTGATTGGGGAGCTTAGGATCCTCAAACCCCGGGGGTTGTTTAACATACACCAACTCATTAATAGGACCATTAAGAAATGCACTTTTCACATCCATTTGTTGCAATTTAAAGTTATGATGGGAAGCATAGGAAAGCAACAAACGAATGGATTCAAGACGAGCAATGGGGGCAAAGGTTTCACCGTAGTCGATACCCTCGACTTGGGAGTAGCCTTGAGCCACCAGACGCGCCTTGTTGCGGATGACAATGCCATGGGGATCTTGCTTGTTCTTAAAGATCCACTTGGTTCCAATGACATTATGGTTCTCCTTTGGCCTTGGCACTAGACGCCACACCTTGTTGCACTCGAAATTATGGAGTTCTTCATGCATGGCATTGAGCCAATCAGGGTCTTCGAGCGCCTCATAAACCTTCTGAGGTTCAACATAGGAGACAAAAGCTTGATGAGCACAATAGTTTGCTAATTTTCTATGAGTGCTTACCCCCTTTTGATGCTTCCTAGAATGTTCTCCATGTGATGTTCTCTCGAAGAAAGCCTGGAGGCAACTTTTGCAGCACGACGGTCCAATTGCTCTTCAAGAGATGACTGAGGAGTATTGAGTTGATCATCCTGAGCGTCGTCAGGAGCTAGATCTTGATCTTGAGCTTCCTCTTGACCTTGATCTTGCTCGAAGGACAGAACTTGGCCTTGTGCATCATTTGGTGGCTCTCCACCATCTTGTGATTGATCTTGCACTTGGCCTTGTTCGTCCGGTAGAGGGCCTTCACTTTGTTCTTCGGAAGCGTGTGGGTCTTGGGTTGGTGATGGATCCACTTGATTGGAACATTGTCCTTCTCCTTCTGCCACAAGGGGTTCCTCAATGGGTAGGATATATCCAACACCCATTCTTCTTATGGCTTGAGGAGGAATTTCATCACCTACATCACAAGTACCACTTTGCTCCACTTGGGAGCCGTTATTTTCATCAAACTCTACGTTACTCGTCTCCTCAATGAGTCCATTGGACTTGTTGAGGAAACGGTAAGCATGAGAGTTTGTAGCATAACCAACAAATATGCCCTCGTGAGCTCTAGATTCAAATTTAGACAAGCGAACACCTTTCTTGAGAATGAAACACTTACACCCGAATACCCGAAAGTATTTGAGATTGGGCTTGTTACCGGTAAATATCTCATATGGAGTTTTGTTCAAGCCTTTGCAGAGATAGAGCCGATTTGATGCATGGCAAGCAGTGTTGATGGCTTCGGCCCAAAAGTTTTATGGAGATTTGAATTCCGCCATCATGGTTCTTGCCGCATCCATCAGAGTTCGGTTCTTTCTCTCCGCTACACCGTTTTGTTGAGGGGTATAGGGAGCTGCATATTGATGCTTGATCCCCTCATCACTGAGAAACTCATCCAAGGTGTAGTTCTTGAACTCCGTGCCGTTGTCACTTCTGATCATCAATATCTTTGCTTCATGTTGTCGTTGAGCTTCATTAGCAAAGTTGATGACGGTTTGTTGGGTCTCACTCTTCTTCTTGAAGAAGTATACCCAGGTGTATCTTGAGTAATCATCCACGATCACCAAGCAGTACTTTCTACCCCCAAGACTATCAAAAGATGGAGGCCCAAAGAGGTCCGTGTGAAGGAGCTCTAGGGGTCCCTTTGAATAGATGATAGTCATGGGAGGGTGAGCCGTCTCATGTAACTTTCCTTCAATGCAAGCCCTGCAAGCACGATCTTTGGCAAAGCTAACATTTGTTAGTCCACGGACATGGTCCCCCTTGAGAAGACTTTGCAAAGATCTCATATTGACATGGGCCAAACGGCGATGCCAAAGCCATCCCACATCAACTTTAGCCATTAAGCATGTCGCGACCTTAGTGGGCTGCTTCGAGAAGTTTAGCAGATAAAGACCGTTCTCGACATGCCCAACATAGGCTACTTTAAGAGTCTTGCTCCACAAGAGGGCCACGGTATCAATATCAAAGAATGTAGCAAAGCCCATGAGTGCAAGTCGGCGAACAGAAAGTAAATTATATGCAAGAGACTCAACAAGCATGACTTTCTCGATCGTGAGATCATGAGAGACAACAACCTTGCGGAGCCCCAATACCTTAGAAGATGAAGCATCACCCCATTCAACATTGGTGGCCATAGATGAACCTAGATGCACGTCCACCACCAAGTCTTTGCTTCCGGTCATATGATTTGTGGCTCCACTATCGAGCAACCATGATCCCCCACCAGAAGCAAACTCCTACAAGAGATCAATGCTTGGATTTAGGTACCCATTTGGTAATGGGTCCTTTGAGGTTAGTAACAAGGGTCTTAGGAACCCAAACAGACCATTCAATGTACTCATAAGAAGAACCAACAAATTTAGCAAACACATGACCATCACTAGCACGACATAAAACATATGAAGGATTAAAGTCGCCGGCCATGTTTGATGGTATGGTGGAGTTTTTCTTGACACCACCACTTTTCACCTTTTCTTCTTCTTTGACGCGCCCTCTCCTTCTTTCACAAAAGTTTGTCGGAGAGGGGGTGGTTGCTTGGTCTTGTCATTCTTCTTCTTCTTGGGCTTAGGAACAAACCCAATTCCTTATTTTGCCACAACTTCCTTTTGATTGCTCAAAAGGTTGTTGAGGTTCTTCTCACCTTGTATACATGTCACAAGGCCTTTCTCAAGTTGCTTCTTCAACTCGGCATTTTCTTCAACAAGATGCACATGCTCGCAACACGGGTTAGTAGCATTTGCATTATCAATTAATACCATGCGAGGAAAGATAGCCTTTTCCTTGGTTAGCGACACTTGGAGTTGATCATGAGACTCCTTGAGAGTAGCATGCATACCTTTCAAGGCCTTGTGAGCCTTGTCGAGTATGGCAAACTCTTCTTTGAGTTTAGCATGGTCAACCTCAAGTTTTGCCTTCTCAGAATTAAGCACACGAGAGACAACTAATGCATGATCAAGATATTTCTTTAATTTAGCATGATCATCGTTGTGTGACTCCTCAAGAGCCAAACGAATACCACGCTCTTCCTCTAGGGTGTTAGAGAGATCCGATATCTCATCGGCATAGCCTCGACTATGTCCTTCCATTTTAGTAATGGTTTCCTCGTGAACCTCGATCATGTCATTGGCCTCACCGAGTTGTTCCAAGAGAGCAACAAAATGCTTCTTGGGTCTGACCTTGAGATTTTTCATGAACAACTCAAACTCATTCTCTCCCTCCTTAGTTCCCTCACTTTCATTAATACAATTCATCAATGAAGGATTAGAAGTGATGGTAGTATTGATGTTTGGGGTTACCTTGTTGGTGGCCTTGGCCATGATACACTTGGCGGTGATGTTCTCATGTGGCGAGTCGAAGAGAGATGAGTGCGGAGTAGTAGCAATAGCAATTGTGGCCATGGTGACCATCTCATCATCTTCATCATTATCATCATCCTCAACATATTCTTCTTGGGCCACCAACCCTTTCGGAGGAGTCTTCTTGTTGAAGTTGTTCTTGTTGGGATAGGACTTTGACTTGTCCTTCCGGATAAGCTTGCCTCCAAAGTCTTCTCTTTTCTCATATGGGCAATCCGCAACGAAGTGGCTTACATTTACACAGTTGAAGCATGTCCTCACTCGTTGCTTGCCCTTGTTCCCACTAGAGTTGTTCCTGTTGAAGTTGGGCCTTGTGTTCTTCTTGTTGCCCCAAAATTGCCTTGAAGCAAGAGCCATGTGCTCATGATAGGCATATTTGGTGTCCTCGGGGCTACACTCATCATCATCCTCCACCTCCTCTTCATCCACACAAGCCTTGGCTTTCAGGGCAAGGTTGGGCTTCTTCGATCGTTGAGCTCTTAAGACCGCATTGTCGGCGGTCATGTCCAAGATCCTCATGGCAACGAACTCATCCAACACTTCATTAGAAGATAAGTGGTGGAAGTCCGGTCTCTGACGAATGACAGAGGACATGGCCTTATGATAGGGCATCATGGCCTTGAGTAACTTGCGCTTAATCCAATTGTCATCCGTGTCCTTACTTCCATGATCTCGAAGAGAGACCGCAAGGGTAGTTAATCTCCGATAAAGTTCACGAGGATCTTCTTCTTCAATCATAGCAAACTCATCGGCTTCATCTTGCACAACTTCGTAGTTAGAGCGTTGAATGCTAGTGCTTCCCTTGTACATAGTGCCAACATGCTCCCGAGCTTCCTTGGCCACAGTAAAGGGTCGAAGATGTGCAATGTCTTCTGGAGGAATAGCATCTTGAAGAATGCACAGAGCGTACTCGTTGAATTGATGATCTGCAGTTTCTCTTGGAGTCATGTTGTCGGGATCACGCGGATAAAAACCTTGCTCAACGATTCTCCAAAGATTAGTAGAACAATGATTTATATGATGTTTGAAACGAAATACCAAAGTAGCAAAATCAGATTTTTTTATAAACTTGGGGGGAGGCCCAACGGAATTTAAATGCGGTGTAGGAACGGGTCCTCCATATTGAGTAGGTGGAGCGGAGTGGGCAAAGATCCCACTCCCATTCTTAGTAACAGGTGCTTGTTCACTACTAGCTTATCCCTTGTTAGGATTAGCCTCCGACACGTTGGTAGCGGGACGAACCACTTCCAACGGCTCGGTGGATAATTTAAGCCGCTCAAGCAAATCTTTAAACATGCCTTTGACCTCGCTCGCTAGTGACTCTTTCAATGTGGTCAAAGCCACATTGAACTCCTCACGAGAGACCGAGGCTCCCCCATCTGACGTAGGCAAGGACGGAGTTCCACCGGAATGATCCCCCGTCTCGACTACGTTGTCACCCATACTCTTTGGACAGTAAAGTCCTTAAAAAGAGACGAGGCTCTGATACCAATTGAAAGGATCGATATGGTTGACTAGAGGGGGGGTGAATAGGCAACTAACAATTTTAGCTTTTCTTAACCACTTTTAAATTAAGCTTCAAAGTAAGTTGTCTAGATAAGATACTATGATGACAATTAGAAGAACGTAAAGAACACAACTACACAAGCAAGCTATATAAGATAAACAAGTCAAGCTTGCACAAGTAAAGGATAGAAATAACCACAAGTGGAGACGGTGAAGACGAGGAAGTGATATCGAAGTTCCTTCCCTTTGAGGGGAAGTACGTCTCCGTTGGAGCGGTGTGGAGGCACAATGCTCCCCAAGAAGCCACTAGGGCCACTGTATTCTCCTCACACCCTCACACAATGCAAGGTGCCGTGAATCCACTAGTGGTGCCCTTGAAGGCGGCAACCGGACCTTTACAAAACAAGGTTGGGGCTCTCTCCACAACTTAATTGGAGGCTCCCAACAAAACCCCGCAGCTTCACCACAATGGATTGTGGCTCCGAAGTGACCTCTTCCATCTAGGGTGCTCAAACACCCAAGAGTAACACAATCCACACAAGAAAGTATGGGGGAATCAAGTTCCCTTTGGTGGAAGTGTAGATCTAGGTCTCCTCCTTCAATCCCTAGGAAATCAACAAGTTTGGTTGGCTAGGGAGAGAGATCTGGCAAGAAAGCTTCAATGGCATTAATGGTGGAGATAGAGAGGCAAGAGATAAGAAGGAGGTGGGAGAAGGGCCTCCTTAAATAGGGTCTCCACCAATCCAACCGTTATGTGCAGAATTAAATAGGACCGGTACTTCCGCTTACCCAACCGGTAGTACCGGTGAGTGAAGGAACCTGCGCCCATGACACCAAGGCGGTACTTCCGGTGGCTCACCCGATAGTACCGGTCTTCCGGAGAAAACCGGAACTACCGCCCCACCACCGGTCAACTACCGCTTAGAAACCAGAAGGTTTCAAGCTGGGGCGGTAGTTGGAACGGTGGTTGGGCCGGAACAACCGCCAGGCAGATAGTTTCTGAGAGATGGCAGTCAGAGCGGTACTACCGCCCGGAACACCGGTAGTACCGGTTTTGTGAGAAACACCGGTACTTCCGGGCCACCACCGGTCTACCACCGCACCCAGTACAGAAGGTATCACCGTTGAGCGGTACTTGGGGCGGTGGTTCGATCGGAACTACCGGCCGCCGGTACAACCGCCTACCATGGCTGTACTACCGCAATAGATGAGTCTACACATAAGGAGGAATGGAAAGGGGACCTCTCTCTCCACGAACGGAGGCAATATAGTGGGTGCAAAGTATTTGTGTACGTGACTTGATTCACCCATTACCTACCGATGTGGGTTCCCACTTAATAGTACGGATTTCCTATGACCAAAAGCAACAAAAAGGCATCGGAACATCTGTCTTCGATCTTTTCCTTAAAGAGGGAAGGCCAAACCGTCTTGTGCCACATGTTATAAACCTGAGTAATATTGACGCACGATTAGTCCACACAAGGATTGTCATCATCACCGAAACCTTAGGCAAGAGATGCCCTTACACACTTAAAGCTTCGAGAGTTACATGTGATCACATGGGCCAAAGACATTCTTTGTGACGCTAGGTTTGATGTGTCGGATCGAGCAAAAATTGTCACGGTGATGTGGACTGAGGGAGTCCTGGATAGAGGGGTCCTCTGGAGGCCATATAACTCTTGGTGGGCCGGACTGGTGGGCCGTGAAGATCATAGTCGAAGATCATCTCTCGTATCCGGATAGGACTCCTATATTCGTGTAAAGGCAGGTTTTAGGTTCGGGTGTAATATTTCCTTCCTCTGCAAGATGGTATGTACAAACCCTAGGCTCCTCCGGTGTGTATATAAACCGCAGGGTTTAGTCCGTAGAGGCTAACAGAGAATCTCAAATCCTCATAGGCTAGACTTTAGGGTTTAGCCAATTCGATCTCGAGGTAGATCAACTCTTGTATTCATATTCATCCATATTAATATAGCAGGAAGTAGGGTTTTACCTCGATCGAGAGGGCCTGAACCTGGGTAAACATCGTGTCCCCTGCCTCCTGTTACCATCGATCCCCAGACACATAGTTCGGGACACCCTACCCGAGATCCGCCGGTTTTGACACCAACATTCGTGCTTTCATTGAGAGTTCCACTATGTCATTGATGGAAGGGCTAATGGATCGCGCCATCAACGATGACGGCAACCCCGAGGGAATTTTTCCTCCTGGACAACCCTTCGTGTTCGGCGGCTTCGCGCTACGTGCCAACACCGAAGGCCATCTTGTGCAGATTGAGAGCTACGCCCCTGGCTATCATGTCAGATTCGGAAGTTTAAACTACGTTGCTGATATCCACGAAGACTTGGTCTTCGCCAGATTCGAGCCAGCGGCAACCTCTCTCTGCTTTCACAATGAACATGACCTAGCTCTGTCATCGGATCAGGAAGTAGCACCTGCAACAGTTTTGGCCCTAGATCCGGAACAGACCGCGCCGTCCGAGGACGGGAAGCTTAACCCCGCCACGAAAGCCGCGGACTCCACGACTTTGGAGCCACACACAGACCCAACCCTAGACGAGGTATGTGTCATCGGAATCCCAGACCTAACTCCGGCCTTGGATTCTGAATCACACGCATGTGCGCCCTTTAAGCCAGATCGGGCGTCAATCGCCGAATTTGGTGCTGCAGATATCTTCCAGCACTCACCCTTTGGCGACATGCTAAGGTCGTTAAGATCCCTTTCCTTAGATGGGGACACATAGCCGCATTGTATCCGGTTCAAACTAGAGGCTGATGGAGAATTTTGCTCCCCACCCACCACCCACTTGTTAGCCACGGTTGAAGATCTAACCGATCTACTTGACTATGCTTCTGAAGACTTCGAAGGGATGGACCTCGAAGCTGAAGCGGATCCAGATCAAAACCGGCCCATAACCGGGCGGTGGACATCTACATCTTCATACGACGTGTACATGGTGGATACACCTAAAGAGGCGGAGGGCGACGGCGGAAACAATTCCGTCGAAGAACCTCCCAAACGTCGGCATCCAAAATGCTGAACTAAATCCCATAAAGGAAGAAATAGCAACACTGTCACTAACGACGATGACACTCCGGAACAAGCCAAAGACCCCGCAGACCTAGCGATGGAGAAGGAAGTGCGAGAGGACGGCGAACAGAGTCCGAAGCCTCTGTCCGATGACAGCGATGCCGAATACGGCGACTACGTACCGGTCTCCGAAGAAGAGGTTAGCCTGGATGACGATGAATATATCATCCCAGAAGAACCCTCTGAACAAAAACGCTTCCATCAGCGGCTTATTTCCACCGCAAGGAGCCTGAAAAAGCAGCAGAGATAGCTTCAAGCCGCACAGGACACGGTCAACGATAGATGGGACGAGGTGCTAGACGCCGAACAGAAACATGGCTATAACGGCCAAACCAAAGGCTATCCCAACCGTAAACTGCAGCCTGAATTCGACGACAAGGCTGCTGCGCCCGTCCTGCCAAAGAATAACACCGCCGACAAGCCGGACTGACCACCTCACGGACGGGACAGAGTTGCTAGCAATGGCGTACACAAGCCCGCAGCACCACCCCGTAAAAAAAAGGAGGGTGCAGCTCAAGTCCGAAAACACGATCTGCGTGAGGACCTGAACAAAAAATCTAGCACTAGTGCAGAACCGGGCAATAGCACCGGTTCGTAAGGCCCTTTAGTGTCGGTTCCATAACCGGCACTAAAGTGTGGGCACTAAAGGCACCCCCCCCTTTAGTACCGGTTCAGCACGAACCGGTGCTAAAGGGCAACCACGTGGCACGAGCCAGCTCCGGGGGCCGGGAGCCCTTTAGTACCGGTTGGTAAAACCAACCGGTACTACAAGGTTTGGTTTTTTTTGGTTTTATGATTTCTTTTTCATTTAATTTTGTGTTTTCCATTTAACTCTTTTTCGTTTGCTGGTATTTTACGATACTACACATTGTACACGTTATGCATATATATATATATATATATATATATATATATATATATATATATATATATATATATATATATATATATATATATATATATAATTTCTAGTAGAACCAATCATATATATATATCATCAAATGTCTCACAAACCACCAATTCACACATACACACATGTATAGCTATATACAATTTCTCCTACATGTTGCCTTCGGAGCCAGTGGCATTAGCCTAATTGGTGCCTTCGGAGCACGATGACAATTGGAAGTGGTTCATGGGGGCGGTAGCGGGTAATGGTATTCTCCCTTCGGATCTATGACCTGGTCGAGAAAAAATCCCGCTATTTCCTTTTGAAGTGCTTGTACGCGCTCCGTTTCTAGGAGCTTGTCCCGCACCTCTTTGAACTGTTAAGAAGGAGATCAATATGCATGTTTATTAGTTGTGTGATTAGATATCGATAATGGTGTAAAAATTGTGAATAGTGTTCTGACAAACGTACCCATTCTTGTCTTTGAGATCTGCTCCTTTCGGACGCCATCATGCGAATGTTCTCGCAAACGCAGTATGCACACAGATTAGTCCCCTGCGCCTGCTTCAGGGCCTTTACGAGAATGGAATTTGATCGGATAATAATTAATCAAGCATGATAATTAAAGAGATAATGGCAGCTAGCTAGCTAGCTAGTACTACTTAATTACTTACCTTGGGTCGAAACCATTGCAATCTTTGTTTCCATTCGCCTGGAGTGACGCTGATGAACCTTGCCCAAGCCCTGCCCGCCGACAAAGAAAATGAATAAATGTGTTATTAAATAGTTCATATCAGGTAATGACGAACTAAATAGGCCGAGATATATAGTTAATAATGATTGAAATTACCTGTTGACTATCCCTTTCAAGATGGTGTAGTCACTTTGTTTTTTAAGTAGTGAGTCGAGTACTTCAACTGTTCCGGCGTCAACAGTAATGATACACAAGATCCAGTGAAATCTGCATGCACACACATTTGGATGTCTTAATTAAGTGGACATATGTAAGAAAAACATGTAGCTAGCTAGTAGGCAATAACAGAGAATTTGTGGTACAAGACAGTGTGACTCACTGGAAGTTGTAAGGAAGTAGTATATCTTCATTGTATTTGAGGCACTTCAAGAACTCTAGCATGATGTCCTCTACATGCTTTTCATAATATTCATCTATTTTCCATGTGTATTCATTAACGGTGTTTGGGTCAATGAACCCAATGCCATAGCGTCCACCTTTTTTCATTTCATACATCTTCATCCTGCATAATACCACAGAGAAGAATATAGTGAGGATAATTACAGGTAATGATTGATCAAAAGGATCACTACAGCTAGCTTGAGACTTAAATTACAGAAATAAATCACTTACAGACAATAGCAACTAACGATAGATTTGTCGAGTGCGTCTTGATTGTATTACTGAAACAGTTCATTATACTCAACGGCCACAGCGTTAACTGTTGGTAATGTCCATGTATCATTGATGCAATTCATACATTCTCGTTGGGAGCTTCTTGACCTCGTCTGGCTTGACCAAAGGTTCGCCCCGGACATATTTCCGTTTTATTTCCTCCTCTGTAAGCACATGCATGGGCTCGATCTCGAGGAGTTGTCCAACAGTGATGTTGAGAATTTCAGCCTGCGTTATATGCTCCTCAGTTATTACCACATTGCCCTCCCCGGGAACGTAAACTGTTTGCCCACAATAATATTGTGCGCGCGTACTCTCAAGTGTTGTTGGCACAACAAGTGAGGGGATCGATTGCGCCGCCTATTCTCCCAGCTGGGGAACGGTTTTCCCGCATTTTTTGACAGCTGCTTGTTGTTTGCTCGAGCTCGAGCTCTCCTCCTTCTGTAGACGTGCTCGATTTAACTTCCTGATGTGGCACTCATAGTCTGTGTCAACAGGCTTGGGAGCTAGTGGTTGAGCCATACGAACGAAGTGGTTAATCTTTTCCTCAGGCACTTTCTCCCTTGGCGGCGGTGGCGGTTTCGGTCCAAAATGATCGTCCACTTCTGCCCGCACTATGGCCTTGGTTTGCTCCTCGGTCCTGTCGTAAGCCCTCTGAGGAGGATCAGTGAGGCTTGGACCATATTTATATGGCTTGCCTCCACATGTACTTCTTGTACTGCCTGGACTCGTACCGCTAGACATCATAGCTGTGGGGTGTCTCTTCTGCGATTGCTGAGGCAGCGGAGACGGCTGACGGGGCTGAGTTGGACGAGGAGGAGTGGCCTGAAGCTGTGCCGGACTTGGAGGAGGAGTGGCCTGAAGTTGTGCCGGACTTGGAGGAGGAGTGGACGTCTGACGCTGTGTCGGACTTGGAGGAGGAGTGGCCTGACGCTATGCCGGACCTGGAGGAGGAGGAGTGGCCTGACGCGTTGGTGGACTTGCAGGAGCGGGAGTCTGCTGACTCGGTGGCGGACTTCGACGAGGAGTCGGCTGACGCGGTGTCGGTGGCCTTCGAAAGATGATGCAATCCTTTCTCCATAGGATGATACGATGTTTGGCCTCTCCGAGTGTGTGCTCCTCGTCACCTCCAGGAATGTCAAGCTCTAGCCCCGAATATTGGTCCACCACCTTATCAACCAAGACACGGGCATAGCCTGCTAAAATCGGGTTGCAATGGAAGGTTGCCTCGGGGGGATTTGTAAAAGCAAGTGCATCCGCCACCTTCATGGATACGTTCTTCATTTCGAAGTGTAGCTCGCAGTTAGTGTTCTCCATGATGTCATCCACGAGGTATCTATCCAGCATTGCGTCGCCCGGGGTGGAACCCACGCTGCTTCTCGGCATGGATGGGGCGGTGGTATGCAATGCTGGATCATCCGATAGCTGCTGCAGCTGCTGAGACCCCCTTTGCTGGCTAAGTGAATCGATCTGCTCTTGCTGCCGCTGGAATTTGACTGCCAAGTCCGCATGCTTTGATTCTAGGCCTTGAAGGCGTTCATAGTCCAGCTTCCTCTGCTCCTCCTCCATCTTCCTCTGCTTCTCCTCCGCAATCTTCCTTCTCGCACGGGTTCTGTAGTCGGCGTTCCAGTCCGAAAACCCCTCATACCACGGAATAGCGCCCTTGCCTCGTGTTCTTCCCGGGTGTTCAGGATTTCCCAGGGCACGCGTAAGCTCGTCGTTCTCTCTGTTGGGCTGGAACACCCCCGATCGAGCCTCTTCTATTGCAACAAGTAGCTTATCGTCGGCTCCTTTCAGACATGCCTTCGTCGAAGCTTTGCCTGTCTTCGGGTCCAACTCCCCCCCATGCGCATAGAACCAAGTCCTGCACCTGGGGGGCCAGCTCCTAGTAACCGGAGTGACACCTGCATCCTCCATCCCTTTCTCAAACTTATCCCACTTAGAGCATCTGTAATGCCCAGGATGGGACTATACCTCCTACGTGTCGAGGCACGACTTAAAGGTATAAGCCTATTCTGGAATGATCTCAAGTTTGGTATCTTTGCACGACTCATGTAAAAGAGGGATTAAATTGCAAAAGGAGATAGTTGGCTTACACTCACCACTTCACACAATACATTACATAAGCAAGACACCATTCAAAACATCACAACCCGACTACGGGTGAAGATCCAAAAGAAAGATACCAAAACAACATAATGCCACAGGTCTAGATCGAATCCTAGTAGAAACCACTACTGATCGTCGAAAATGTCACAAGCATACGGCCACTCTCTTCATCGAGCTCCTGGTGAAGTACTGATCCATCTCCTGCTTCAAACTCGGCTGAACCTGCATCTGGTGTGTTGAAGTAACTGTGAGCCACAGAGGACTCAGCAATCCCGTTCCCGGGTAACATGACTATCTAACCCTTGGGTGTGGAAAGGCTGAAAAAAGAACAAGAGTCTGCAGCAGCAACTAGCACTAGCTTACGTATAAGAGAGCGAGAAGAGAAGGTGCCTCGGTCAAGAGATGATCACGAAGTGATCCTAACTAAAGCCGGTCAAACATAACCCCACCGTGTTCATCTCCCGAATCCCTTTCGGAAAATGACAGTCACGGTACTCACGCTGGTAGTGTATTAGAACATGGTGTCAAGTTTCCTACAACCGAATATTAACAAGCTCCCATCTGCCACATAACCGCGGGCACGACTTTCGAAAGTTCATAACCCTGCAGGGGTGCTCCAACTTGGCCCATGACAAGCCCACGATCCGCGGAGTCGCAACTCCAAGGTGGGAAGACCCGAGTATTCTCGGAATCCCGTGCTCAAGATACTCCAAACTAAGGTAAGGCTAATCCAGCAAATCATCCCGGCGTGTCGACACCCTGATAGGTAGCCGCGCGTATCTAGTCTCAGGACACGACCGGATGGGCGATTCTACAGATTTTTACCAAACCTCGAGTTTCCTCTTGGTGGCCCCGCAGACTCCCCGTTTCGGACGAACACTCATGTGGAGCACTGGCCCGGGGTTGTTGATTAAAATAAAAGGGATAGCTAGTCCCTATGCAAGTTTTATTAGTTATTAGGCGAATAGTACCAATGTTGGGACTTGCTGGAAAAGACTTAGCACTTAGCGGTTTATCAAGGGGGCCCCATAACCCCAACCGTGTGAGGAACGCATAATCAAGGAACATAACACCGGTTTATACGGTTCCTAGCGGCATGAGTGGAATAAATCACCAAGCAAAAGGCTTAGCCTTCCACCCATTGCCAATATATAGATGAGTTCATTTAATAATTAATATAGTGTGATATAACCCACATAACTTCAACATGAAGCAAGCATCTTCAATCTTCACCTGCAACTAGCAATGCTATAAGAGGGGCTGAGCGAAGCCTACGTATAGCCAATCAATGGTTTGCATGGGTAGGGTGGTTAGACAGGATCATGGTTACAATAGGAGGCTGACAGGAAAACATGGGCATCGAGGCAATATACTAAAGAGCGATACTCTAGCAATAGGCAAAGATAGTAATGGTATCCGGGTTCGGTCATCTTGCCTGGAATTCCACAAGGGAGAAGAACGGATCCACGAAGTAGACGGAGCAACATAGTCGAGCGAAACCTCACAACTCTGGAATGAAACCGAAGCTAACAGAGAAGCACCCGGAAAGAAGCAAACAACACGGTAAACACACATGCATAAACATGGCATACGATGCACATCCAAGTATGATGCATGTCCGGTTTAAATATGCATGGCATGGCAAAGTGCACAAACAAAACTACAAGTTAAGTGGAGCTCAATATGCAACGAGTTGCATATTGACGAAACACCACATGTTAATTATTTAGTTGACTCTCGTTATTTACAAGACAAGATTAAGTGTTTGTTAACATGGCAAGAGGTGAAACAAAAGCAAACTACCTATCTAGGCAATTTAAATGAGGCCGGAAAATAACAACAACAATTCCGGGAAAATCCCCATGAGCATGTTTAGCAATTATTAGCAAACAACAATTCACACAATTTAATGTCGTAAACATGATGCGGATGACATGATCAAGTTTTATGCAAATTTAGTTAAAGGTTGACATGAAGAAGATAAGAAGTATATGCCACCGTGGTGGAAGGAGCGGGTGCCACGGCAACGATCCGAAAATGATGCAACGCAACATCTCGGTTCCGGTAACTCGTTGAGAGACCGGTGCAAAAGAAAGGTGGCGTGAGCGAGTCGAACAAGATGAAATGTGGGGTGATCCCGTCACCGGGTTCCCACGAGTCGGCGACGAGGCAACCGAGGAGCATGACAAAAGGCGACACGGGCACGATGCACATAAGGGGAACATTACATACAACACAAGCATTCAACCACGGGTCATCGTCTCGGGGTTATACCTTCGGAACAAAACGTTCACGGGGTGGTTCGAGGTCATCGAGGGACGTAGTGGAAGTAGTCGAACACGTTATGTAGCCGTCCTCGCGAGTCGTGGTACACGGGTCGTAGAGGAAGTAGTCGATCACGTTTCCGAAGAGTTACTCGTCACGGCATCGGACGTTTTCGGGGCGACGGTAGTGGTACTTGTCGTTTCGCCGTGTAGGGGTACTTGGGCATCGGAGAGCAACTTGACGCATCCGATAGTCGTGGTACTTGTCGAGTCGCCGATCGTAGCGGTACTTGGCGCTTCAAACGTTCGTCGTGGTACTCATGCATGATGGTGTAGTGGAACTTGATGCATCCAAGGTCTTCGGTCTCACACTTGGCAAAAGAAGCGGTTCCTGGACAATCCCAACAGCACAAGGCAACAACAAAAAAAACACAGGCACGCTCTCGGTCACGGCAACATCCCGGACCAACGAGGAGGAGAAGCCAGGGCGGACGAGTCGGCTGCCCCTGGCGCGCGGGAACCGTTCGGGGCGAGGTGGGGAGGAGGCGTCGGCCTTGGCAGAGGAGGCTCTGGCGCTGGCGATAGCAGGGGCGGCGTTGGACGATCTTCAGAGGAGGCGAGGGCGGTCGGGCCGCACGGGAGGCGCTCGCGGTTGCGGCGCTCGGGGCCTCGGGACCGGGACCGCAGGGAGCTGCTCGGCAGAGAAGGCCTCGGCCTTGGCTCCTCGCGCTGGATGGGCGCCATGGCGCGGGCGCGGGCTTGGCGAGCGACGCGGAGGAAGGGCGGCTCGGGCAGAAGGCGCTGGTGGCCAGACAGGATTCGCGCGGAGGGAGCTCCCAGTGGCGACGAAGGCTGGAGATCTCGGCGGCTGCACGCGAGGGCGATGGAGAAGGAGGGCCTGAGGGTGCGGGCACCGCGACCAGAGAGAGAGGCGGGCCGAGCGAGGAGAGATGGGAGAGAGCGATGGGGATCGGGATGAGGGTTGCGGCCCAGAGGGAGAGCGAGGGGAGATGAGACAGCGCTGGAGCCTGGGTCGCTAGGGTTCGGGAGGAGCGGTCGGGCCACGGGAGGAGTAGATGGGCCGGCTGGGGAAGTGGTCGTCTGGGCCTGCGGCTGGAGGGAGGTTCGGCCGGCTGGGCCTGGAGGCCTGGCTGCTGGGCTCTCTTCCTTTTAAATTGCTGCTGTTTTTCCCAAAAAACAGAAAACAACAAGGAGAAAGAAAAGGAAGGAGGTGATCTGAAAAGGATTAAGGCATAGGGTAAAATTCCCTGGACTCACAAAAATGTAAGGAATTAATTAAAAATTGTTGGAGGTTTTTTTTTGGAGGAACCTCGACAAAAGGGAAAAGGATAGAAGAGACGGTTTGGCGGTGAAACTTGAAGTAAAGAGGCATGGAGAATATTTGCAAGTGTGTTGCGGTTAATTCCAAACAAATGGAATATTTATTTAATATAGCTCCCTAATATTGAGAGGACATATGTTATAAAGAGAAGTCATCCTTCCCTCGATTTAAATGGACCGAAGGTCCACACCATTTATTTAGTTGAGATGCAAAAGAAATATGACATGATGGCATGATGACATGATGCAAAGCAAAATAAATAATACAAGCACAAAAGAAACACACGGGAGAACCCGGAACATCTGGAATCTTCTGGAATCTTCTGGGACGTCGGTCTTCGGGTGTCACAACTCTCCCACACTAACAGAGGATCTCGACCCGAGATCCTAGAGATAGCACCGGGTAAAAACGGAAGAGGAAGAGGTAAAACAAAGTTGCTTCTTTGACAGACGAGTGAAACAAAAGAACCTTGAGAGGTTGAACAAAATGAAAGAAGAATACAACAAACAGGAACGAAGTTAAGAGCACTCCGGTAAAAGGAGGAACAATGAACATTATGAGAACCTTGTAGATTGAAAGACATGAAACAAGAGCTCATGGATGACAAAAGAATAAGAAACCGCAACGGTATAGCCAAGGAATAAGAATGGCAGAATATGGACAGCACTCCATCTGAAAGAAAGAAGGAATTAACAAGAACTTGAGAAGATGGGATGATACTGGATGAAATCAACAGCATATTGCCTCCGAAACAATTGAAAGAATGGCACAAGGGGTAAGAAAGATTTCAGACAGCACTCCGGTTAAAAGATAGGCAAACTTGATAAGATTAGAGAATTAGAATGGAGGACACAACACTCCGGTTAAATAGACAAGCAAGGGAGAATATGATCTTGATAAAAACGAGATGATGGTCAAAGAGATCGTCATCACAATGCCTCCGGAATGAAAGAATATATGCTAGGTCGTTGGAAAGAAAAGAACGGAGAAGAAAAAGACAACTTCTCCCACGAATGAATTTGAAAGAGCATCCTTACGAAGAAGGGTTGAACAGAATTGTTGGAATAATCAACAACGAAAAGAATAAGCTCGTTGTGGGCTTTTGGAAAGCATCTCAAAATTATGAGGTGACAACCAGCCACTGACGAAAACATTTGACTGGATTGAGATCAACATGGAGACGAAAAACTTATTTCACCGGAATGATAAATGAAGAACTTGGGTCATTTATGAGCACCATAAATAGCAACAATCCTTAGGGAAGGCTTATAGGTGCAATACAACCCAAGATTACTCCAACGAATAATTGAATGGTTGGAAAGATCTCCTGAACAAGGAAAATGATGGGTTTAAATATCTCATTCTTGAAACTCGTGAATCATAAAACATGAAAGAATTGTCTAGAATGACATAACACCATCTTAAAGATAAGGTAGAAAGAATTGCACTTGGAAAGCATGATGAAGAATGCTTGAGCTCCAACAAGAATCTTGATGAAAACTTCGAGGATGAATTAATTGATGATGAACCACCATGAGAACTCCGGTAATGAAAGCATGAGAAGTGAAAGATGAAAAGAATAAGATTCAAGGCCTGCGATGAATTAGATGGAGCTTGGAATGATGTAATAGAAATAACTTGGAGCTCCGGAAAACAAGATGAACAACTTAGAACCGGGAATATGATATGGTGAACAAGCTCTCGAAAAAGAGATTAATCACTTCGAGGAAATAAGAATAAGATTTACTGTATGCTTGTCCTTCATCAAATTAAATTGATGACAAGCAACGGATTTGGCATACTACTTATTCTCGTTGCAAAGAATTAAAGAGAGATCTAGCACAAACTTGGATAAGCATTCAACGAACCACCGGTAGGATTATGAAAAGAACAAATGAATTAAAACGATAACAACGGAAGGGTAATCTTGAATGAACCACCGTAAGAATTAGGAGACGAACGAAGAGACATCAATGAAGAATATTTCGAGGACGAAGTTGAAAACTGAGAACGAAGAAATCTTCTGAAATGATGGCCTTCGAAGGATCACAATAAGAAGAATTCATGAAATGCTTTGGATGGTATCAAAGAATTCCTCACAATCGGAACAATAATGAGGATGGCATGAAGCTAGAACCACGAATCTTCAAGAAGACCGGCCAAGATTTAAGAGAAACACTTCTCCTGTCTGCAAACACTGAGAATGAAGACGAGAAATGCCATAAGAATTGTTGAGCACTCTGGAATGAAGAATTAAAAAGGTTGAACCAACGATGGAAAGAATTTGAAAGTAAACTTGGAGAAGGCATATGACTGATGGAAATCATTCTTACGTCACACTTTGAAAAGAATTTGAGTATAACTCCAGAAAAATAGACGAGTCAGGTAAGATCCTGGGAAAAGACCTGTGGGTTAGGGCCCACTCAAAAGAAATCACCGTTGGAAAAGATTGCTTAAGAGATATTGCACCGGTTGAATTAAATGACTTGAATAAGATAACAATCCTCAAAATTGTTTGAACAGAATAAGAATGGAATTATGAATCATCTGAGTATCTTCAACACTCCGAATATGAATAAGAGATGTGAAGAAATAAGAGAACCTTCGGATAAGAAATTCCCACATTGGAAAACATGTGAAACAAGAGGCACAGATATGATCAAGACCGAAGCTTGAATTACATCCACCGGCAGAATTTGAGAACAAAAGAATGATGAACTTGAAGCTCTCGAGCATCTTCACAATAATTCGCCGGATAAGAACATTGAAGGAAATGAATGAAGAACCCTCACATGAATAAAATGGATACTTCATTTGAGAATTTCTGGCTCCGAGAAGAAGAAGGGTGGGAGGGTGGGGAAAAACAAAGACAACTTGGAATGAATGAAACAGACAATCGTCAGATTTCTCAACGACGTCCGTATGGAGTAACTTGAAGAGAAGGCACACCGGTTGAAAAAGGATTAACATGAAGATCTTGATGGTCAAGAAGGACTAGCACTCCCATAGAAATATGAGAACACCGATTAGGAAAGGTATGGAATCAACATTTGACATCGAAGCAACTCGAATACCAGAATCAAGAAAAAAACAAAGGATAGATATGATTATGAAGAAGATTATGTTGCAACATATCTATCCGAACAGAGAATTGAACGAATGAATTCCGTAGGTACATCAGCTTGACGAGAAGCCACTTGGAGAACAAAAAGATAAATAAAAGCAACAAGGATCAG
Organism: Secale cereale; assembly: GCA_902687465.1. Lineage (NCBI taxonomy): Eukaryota > Viridiplantae > Streptophyta > Magnoliopsida > Poales > Poaceae > Secale > Secale cereale. Next base: position 742,426,255 of record LR738714.1, on the reverse strand, counting down.
ATAGAACAAATACAAGATAGAAGCTTCGTTCGACATATTCGTGCTGAAAGCTTATGGAACGTGTTAGAAAAGGGTTTTGCAATCCCCGGATCAGCATAGCCAAGGACCCTTTAAGATGCAACTCCCGATCGGAACAAGCCCATAAAACCACTTCACTCAATGTAGAACCCCGAACTTCATATCATGCATTCGTTGGAAGAATGCCTAGAACTACTAGATGAACCCACCTATTAATTTCCGAAAGTTTCCAGTTATGCAATCAGGTGTTGGGGATACAGGGGAAGCACCGCGCACTCAACTCTAATCCTACATCCAGATGTATCCATCCTTCAACACATAACCAGTTGTTTCCGGAAACCGTTTACCTCGGACCTTCGAAACGCATCCACTATACAAGCTATGGCAATACTCCCGAACTACCTCCCCAGTACTGGGTGATGTCGGGGTTATCTTGCCACTAACCGTATAGGAGAGATTTTCGATGTCGGCCGTCTTAAGTATTTAGTACTGCCGCGATATGCTTGTGACGACAATACCCCGAAGCTCAACTCCCCGGGACACTGCCACAACCCCTAATGTCAGGAGGCATTGAGAACAATATTCTCGTCACAAGAACATCAAAACAATCCCAGAATACTCGCGAGAATCCTAAAAAAATTTGGTGCAATTTTTGAAAATAGAAGAGGCAAGAGTAGTCGTCAGGAGTCCTCACAGAGAGAAAGGGGATGAGAAGCAAAGAAATCCTACTCTCCGATATAAATATAGGACTCAAAATATTTTCAGTGTGTGCCTAGACTCGACCGTCAACGATTCGATCAATCAGTGGGGGCTTCTAGGTCGGAGAAGGCTCTGAATACCAACTTGTAATGCCCAGGATGGGACTATACCTCCTACGTGTCGAGGCACGACTTAAAGGTATAAGCCCATTCTGGAATGATCTCAAGTTTGGTATCTTTGCACGACTCATGTAAAAGAGGGATTAAATTGCAAAAGGAGATAGTTGGCTTACACTCGCCACTTCACACAATACATTACATAAGCAAGACACCATTCAAAACATCACAACCCGACTACGGGTGAATATCCAAAAGAAAGATACCAAAACAACATAACGCCACAGGTCTAGATCGAATCCTAGTAGAAACCACTACTGATCGTCGAAAACGTCACAAGCATACGACCACTCTCTTCATCGAGCTCCTGGTGAAGTACTGATCCATCTCCTGCTTCAAACTCGGCTGAACCTGCATCTGGTGTGTTGAAGTAACTGTGAGCCACAGAGGACTCAGCAATCCCGTTCCCGGGTAACATGACTATCTAAGCCTTGGGTGTGGAAAGGCTGAAGAAAGAACAAGAGTCTGCAGCAGCAACTAGCACTAGCTTACGTATATGAGAGCGAGAATAGAAGGTGCCTCGGTCAAGAGATGATCACGAAGTGATCCTAACTAAAGCCGGTCAAACATAACCCCACCGTGTTCATCTCCCAAATCCCTTTCGGAAAATGACAGTCACGGTACTCACGCTGGTAGTGTATTAGAACATGGTGTCAAGTTTTCTACAACCGGATATTAACAAGCTCCCATCTGCCACATAACCGCGGGCACGGCTTTCGAAAGTTCATAACCCTGCAGGGGTGTTCCAACTTGGCCCATGACAAGCCCACGATCCGCGGAGTCGCAACTCTAAGGTGGGAAGACCCGAGTATTCTTGGAATCCCGTGCTCAAGATACTCCGAACTAAGGTAAGGCTAATCCAGCAAATCCTCCCGGCGTGTCGACACCCTGATAAGTAGCCGCGCATATCTAGTCTCAGGACACGACCGGATGGGCGATTCTACAGGTTTTTACCAAACCTCGAGTTTCCTCGTGGTGGCCCCGCAAACTCCCCGTTTTGGACCAACACTCATGTGGAGCACTGGCCCGGGGTTGTTGATTAAAATAAAAGGGATAGCTAGTCCCTATGCAAGTTTTATTAGTTATTAGGCGAATAGTACCAATGTTGGGACTTGCTGGAAAAGACTTAGCACTTAGCGGTTTATCAAGGGGGCCCCATAACCCCAACCGTGTGAGGAACGCATAATCAAGGAACATAACACCGGTTTATACGGTTCCTAGCGACATGAGTGGAACAAATCACCAATCAAAAGGCTTAGCCTTCCACCCATTGCCAATATATAGATGAGTTCATTTAATAATTAATATAGTGTGATATAACCCCACATAACTTCAACATCAAGCAAGCATCTTCAATCTTCACCTGCAACTAGCAATGCTATAAGAGGGGCTGAGCGGAGCCTACGTATAGCCAATCAATGGTTTGCATGGGTAGGGTGGTTAGACAGGATCATGGTTACAATAGGAGGCTGACAGGAAAACATGGGCATCGAGGCAATATACTAAAGAGCGATACTCTAGCAATAGGCAAAGATAGTAATGGTATCCGGGTTCGGTCATCTTGCCTGGAATTCCACAAGGGAGAAGAACGGATCCACGAAGTAGACGGAGCAACATAGTCGAGCGAAACCTCACAACTCCGGAACGAAACCGAAGCTAACAGAGAAGCACCCGGAAAGAAGCAAACAACACGGTAAACACACATGCATAAACATGGCATACGATGCACATCCAAGTATGATGCATGTCCGGTTTAAATATGCATGGCATGGCAAAGTGCACAAACAAAACTACAAGTTAAGTGGAGCTCAATATGCAACGAGTTGCATATTGACGAAACACCACATGTTAATTATTTAGTTGACTCTCGTTATTTACAAGACAAGATTAAGTGTTTGTTAACATGGCAAGAGGTGAAACAAAAGCAAACTACCTATCTAGGCAATTTAAATGAGGCCGGAAAATAACAACAACAATTCCCGGAAAATCCCCATGAGCATGTTTAGCAATTATTAGCAAACAACAATTCACACATTTTAATGTCGTAAACATGATGCGGATGACATGATCAAGTTTTATGCAATTTTAGTTAAAGGTTGACATGAAGAAGATAAGAAGTATATGTCACCGTGGTGGAAGGAACGGGTGCCACGGCAACGATCCCAAAATGATGCAAAGCAACATCTCGGTTCCGTTAACTCGTTGAGAGACCGGTGCAAAATAAAGGTGGCGTGAGCGAGTTGAACAAGATGAAATGTGGGGTGATCCCGTCACTGGGTTCCCACGAGTCGGCGACGAGGCAACCGAGGAGCATGACAAAAGGCGACACGGGCACGATGCACACAAGGGGAACATTACATACAACACAAGCATTCAACCACGGGTCATCGTCTCGGGGTTATACCTTCGGAACAAAACGTTCACGGGGCGGTTCGAGGTCATCGAGGGACGTAGTGGAAGTAGTCAAACACGTTATGTAGCCGTCCTCGCGAGTCGTGGTACACGGGTCGTAGAGGAAGTAGTCGATCACGTTTCCGAAGAGGTACTCGTCGCGGCTTCGGACGTTTTCGGGGCGACGGTAGTGGTACTTGTCGTTTCGCCGTGTAGGGGTACTTGGGCATCGGAGAGGAACTTGACGCATCCGATAGTCGTGGTACTTATCGAGTCGCCGATCGTAGCGGTACTTGGCGCTTCAAACGTTCGTCGTGGTACTCGTGCATGATGGTGTAGTGGAACTTGATGCATCCAAGGTCTTCGGTCTCACACTTGGCAAAAGAAGCGGTTCCTGGACAATCCCAACAGCACAAGGCCACAACAAAAAAAAAACACAGGCACGGTCTCGGTCACGGCAACATCCCGGACCAACGAGGAGGAGAAGCCGGGGCGAACGAGTCGGCTGCCCCTGGCGCGCGGGAACCGTTCGGGGCGAGGTGGGGAGGAGGCGTCGGCCTTGGCAGAGGAGGCTCTGGCGCTGGCGACAGCAGGGGTGGCGTTGGACGATCTTCAGAGGAGGCAAGGGCGGTCGGGCCGCACGGGAGGCGCTCGCGGTTGCAGCGCTCGGGGCCTGGGGACCGGGACCGCAGGGAGCTGCTCGGCAGAGAAGGCCTCGGCCTTGGCTCCTCGCGCTGGATGGGCGCCATGGCGCGGGCGCGGGATTGGCGAGCGACGCGGAGGAAGGGCGGCTCGGGCAGAAGGCGCTGGTGGCCGGACTGGATTCGCGCGGAGGGAGCTCCCAGTGGCGACGAAGGCTGGAGATCTCGCCGGCTGCACGCGAGGGCGATGGAGAAGGAGGGCCTGAGGGTGCGGGCGCCGCGACCAGAGAGAGAGGCGGGCCGAGCGAGGAGGGATGTGAGAGAGAGATGGGGATCGGGATGAGGGTTGCGGCGCAGAGGGAGAGCGAGGGGAGATGAGACAGCGCTGGAGCCTGGGTCGCTAGGGTTCGGGAGGAGCGGTCGGGCCACGGGAGGAGTAGATGGGCCGGCTGGGGAAGTGGCCGTCTGGGCCTGCGGCTGGAGGGAGGTTCGGCCGGCTGGGCCTGGAGGCCTGGCTGCTGGGCTCTCTTCCTTTTAAATTGCTGCTGTTTTTCCCAAAAAACAGAAAACAACAATGAGAAAGAAAAGGAAGGAGGTGATCTGAAAAGGATTAAGGCATAGGGTAAAATTCCCTGGACTCACAAAAATGTAAGGAATTAATTAATTATTGTTGGAGGTTTTTTTTTTTGGAGGAACCTCGACAAAAGGGAAAAGGATAGAAGAGACAGTTTGGCGGTGAAACTTGAAGTAAAGAGGCATGGAGAATATTTGCAAGTGTGTTGCGGTTAATTCCAAACAAATGGAATATTTATTTAATATAGCTCCCTAATATTGAGAGGACATATGTTATAAAGAGAAGTCATCCTTCCCTCGATTTAAATGGACCGAAGGTCCACACCATTTATTTAGTTGAGATGCAAAAGAAATATGACATGATGGCATGATGACATGCTGCAAAGCAAAATAAATAATACAAGCACAAAAGAAACACAAGGGAGAACCCGGAACATCTGGAATCTTCTGGAATCTTCTGGGACGTCGGTCTTCGGGCGTCACAGCATCTCCAGCCGTTGGCCCCCCAGGGGGCGTCTAAAAGCGCCGCCTGGGGGTGAGCCGGCGCAAAGAATAGACCTGGGGACGAGTCGGTCCCCAGCCGTCGGCCCCCCAGGCGCGCATTAAAATAAAAAAACTTTGGCAAAGATATGATAAAAACTAGCTAAATTTCGCCGAAACATGGTACATTTCGGCGAATTTCGCGCATGTTCATTACATAAACCTAATCTCAAAAAGGAAGGGGCTGAAGTCATCACCGCCGTCGCCGCCGTCGTTGTCGTCGGCCTTCACCTCCTTGACGCGCGTCGTCGTCGTCGTCGCTGTCGCATAAGACGACGACGCCGTCTTCCTCGCGGCCGCGTCGGCGTTCCTCGAAGCGGCGAAGGGCGGCGCGCTGGCGCTCCTTCTCCTCACGGCGCGCCTTCTCCATTGCAATAGAGTCCTGGCACGCCCACTCCAGGACCGCGTCGTCGTCGTCGAGCTCGGCCTTCACCGGCGCCAGCCCCGGCTCTGTCTTCACCGGCGCCAGCCCCGGCTCCGTCTTTGGCTTGACGAATCGCGGAGGAGCCGACGAGGAGGAGGCGCGCCGGCCGCCCTCGTTGATGACGATGCCGACGCTGCGAGTGCGCCGGCCGATTGGTGTCTCCGCCGCGGGCTCGTCCTTGACGCCGAGAAGCGCCGGAGAGCCGGAGGAGTAGGAAGACGAGCGGGATGAGGAAGAGGAGGAGGATGCAAACCTCCTTGGCGCCCATGCGCGCCGGTGTTGCTGCGACGGGGCGGCCCGCATCGCAGGATAGGTCAACGGCGGGTTGTTCCCGCCGTCGAGTTGCGCCAGCACGCCATCCAGCGTGCGGCCGGGGACGCCCCACCATAGGTGGCGCCCCTCGCTGTTCTTGACGCCGCCGACCACCGGTGCGCCATTGGTGGAGGCCAGACGCTGCTGTTGGGGGCTCTGGAAGTACGCCGCCCAGGCCGCGTAGTTGCCGGTGGCTTACTGGGAGAGGGAACGCTCGTCGTCGGTTAAGGAGGCGCGCGCCACCTCGACCTCCTCGGTGAAGTACCGGAGCTTCGCTACGGTGTTGGGTAACGGGGGAACGGGCACTCCCCCATCGCTGAGCCGCCACCCCGTCGGCCCGGCGCGCATGTCCGGCGGCGCCGAGATGTTCTCCTGGAACAGGAGCCAGGACTCCTGTTCGCGGAGCGAACGGCGGCCGAAGCCGTTCGCCGCCGCCTCGTCTCCGGGGAAGCGCTCTGCGTTGGCGACACGGCGGTGGAGAGAGGGAGAGGGAGGGGCTGCCGGGGGCGCTCGAGAGAGGTGGACGGGGACGGAGAGAGAGGGGCTGGGCGACGACGAGGGGCGAGTGTGGGCACCGTGACTGAGAGACCGCCAGCTTTTATAGCCGCTCTGCGCCCGTGTGTACGCGTGCGATGGAGGGGAGGCGTCGGCGCGCCGCCCGTGAGGAATCAATGGCAAGGCTGACCGGCGGCAGCCTTTCCATTGATTCCCCGCGAGAACCGAGGCAGTTGGGGGAAGACGAGACGCCGTGTCGCTGACGCGGCTGGCCCGCGGATTTTTCGCGCCAAAACGGTTCATCCCGGCGCCCCCCCAGCTCGCCAGGTTCGGCTTGGGTCCGCCGGCACTGTTTTCGGCCCAGGCCGGCGAAAATCGGGCTCCTGGGGGCGCGACTGGGCCGTTTTTTCGGCGCCTGCGCACAAAAAACGCCTGGGGAGGCCTTCCTGGGGGTGCGGCTGGAGATGCCCTTAGGCATTGCCACCGCGTAGCCACCTGGCCCCAGCTTATGGAACTTATCCTTTTCTCGCAATTCTTCTTGTTTATTCTCGATCGTTCCTTAGCTAATTCTGAATCCTTGAATTTCACGAAATCGTCCCAATGAGCACTTTGCTTCTCTAGTGTTCCCTCGAATACTGGAGTCTTTCTTCCTCCCTTGACGTACTTGTCCCATTCACGATTCTTGTGGTTCTTGAATGCAACCGCCATCTTCCTAAGAGCAGCGTCCTTGACTTTCTGCACATCTGCTGCTGTGAAATGATCTGGTAGGGTGAAATGTTCCATGAGAGTATCCCAAAGCAGACTTTTTTGTCTGTCGTCGACAAAAGTAACATCTGGGCGTGGCTTTGTTGGCTTTCTCCATTCTTGAAGGGAGATCGGGAGTTGGTCCTTCACAAGAACTCCGCACTGACGAACAAACTTGTCCGCAATCTTCTTAGGCGCTAATGGTTCGCCATTAGGTCTGTTTGCCTCGATATTGTACTTTACGCCCTCCTTCAACAATTTGTTAGGGCCTCGTTTCGTCCTGTTGCCTGAAGATTTTCTCGATCCGGATGGCTGAAAGAAGAAAGATCGATTCGCTAATATATCTTCAACTCATTTAAAACATGTGATGATCACCAGATGTGCCTGCTTATATAAATATATATACCTCGCCGGTCTTTGTTGTTTAAAGATCAACATTTTCTTCGTCATCATCATAATCGTAGTTCATGACTTCATCAATTCGGTCATCGTGATCGAATATCATATCACCCTCTCCGGTGTTGTTTAGAAATTCGGAGCCGTCATAATCTTCTTCATTCTGATCATCATCTGGCTCACGAGGATGGCGTATCATATCGAACAGGGTCTGTTCTCCCTCTCTGCCGGTATTGTCCGCCATAGCTTTTATTTAACTAATCCAAAAGAAATATAAAATAATTTAGTATTCAAATTACATCGTCTCGAATAATAGATATAATCTCGAATACATCGTCTCTAATAATATATAATCTCGAATACATCATCTCGAATAATATATAATATCGAATACATCATTGGCTAGGTAGCTAATAAAGATCGAATACTATAAAAGAATCTAGGACACTTGCGGTTCCTGCGGCGCGGGCGGTGGACACCCAAAGAGAAGGAACCCTCATAGGATCATAGCTGAAGTGAGATCCCTGAAGAAACTGTCAGGTATTGGAGAACCTGCAGCCCTCTAACGCAACCATGTAGCGATGGACGTGCTCGTCCTCCTCCCTGACACGGCGACGTGCCACCTCCGGCGGGGCCGGCTCCCTCCGCACCGAAACTGGCCCACGCGAACGCCACCAAACGAGATCAGGGTCGACGACGGGACCCGAGGCGGGGTTCCTCATCAAGCGGTGCGCCCCTCCAGGCAGCACCTCCCAGTGCCAGCCCGGCGGAGCCCAGTCCCGGACATGGGTCAGCCGGACGCCGTCGCAGACGTGTCGACGGCGAGGATGCGGGCCGGGCATCGTCGAGAACAAATACTAGCTATATGCCCGCAAAAGTAACATTTTTTTAGTGATTGGATTTTGATAACTAAAATTTCTAACATTTCTATATAACAAACATTTATATAACATTTTTAACAATGCTATATAACTAACATTTCTATAACATTTCTAATATTTCTATAACTAAAAAACAGAAAAAAAAATATAACATTTATATATATAACTAACATTTGTATAACATTTCTAATATTTCTAGAACTAAAAAAGAGAAAAATTTCTAACTTTTTTATAACTATTTCTATAACTAAAAAACAGAAAAATTTCTAACAATTCTAACTTTTTATAACTATTTCTATAACTAAAAAACAGAAAAATTTCTAACATTTCTAACTTTTTTATAACTATTTCTATAACTAAAAAACAGAAAAATTTCTAACATTTCTGTAAACATTTCTATAACTAAAAAAACATAAAATTTTCTAACATTTTTGTAAGTAACAATGTGTGTGTGTGTGTGTGTGTGTGTGTGTGTGGCCATGGCGGGGCAGGAGCTCACCGGCGAGGCGAGGCGCGACGGGGACGGCGACGGGCGTCGACTTCGGGATGGAGACGGGGGGCGACAGGGACGGCGACCAACGGCGACGACGGGGATGACAACGGGGACGGCGCGGCTACGGCGGCGACGGGGAGGGTGACGGGCGGTGACGGGGGCGGCGGCGATGGGGGCGGTGGCGACGGGGCAGAGGAGAAGAAGCAGAGGGAGAACGAAACTGTTGAATTTTTTTTGAAGTGTTTTCTTATATAGAACAGACCTTTAGTGCCGGTTGGTGGCACCAACCGGTACTAAAGGCCTGTTTTGGCCAGGCCAAGCGGCGGGAAGCGCACCCCCTTTAGTACCGGTTGGTGGCTCCAACCGGTACTAAAGACACCCCTTTAGTACCGGTTGGTGCCATGACCCGGTACTAAAGGGGGTGCGCTGGCGCAGGTGCGATGCGGCAAGTTTAGTCCCACCTCGCTAGCCGAGGGGCAGCCGCACTGGTTTATAAACCCCGCCGCGGCTGCTCCTTCGAGCACCTCTCTACTGCAGGCTTGTGGGCCTAACTTTGCCGTGCTGCCCTGTGAGTCTGTTGGGCCTTTATGGGCCTGCAAATATAGGCCCAGGGCCTTGCAGGCCCACTGGGTAGCGCGCAAACAATTTTTTTATATGGTATTTTATTTTATATCTAACTAACATTTCTATATCTAAATTTTATCTATCTAACATTGCCGCAAATATATCTAAAATTTCTATCTAACATTTCTATATCTAAAATTTTATATCTAACTAACATTTCTATATCTAAAATTATCTAACAAACATTTTATATCTCATTTAACTCTCTAAAAACAAATCAGTAAATGAATGAAAAATACCAAATGAATTCAGAAAAGGTTGATAATTGATGCCGTGGATTTGAATGGTGCATTTTGAACACACAACAAATCTGGAGTTCAAAAAAGTTCAAAAAAATGCAATGCCTTTATAACATATGAGTTTTCGTCCTAAACCATGATACCTCGATAGAGATTGTCCATTTTGTACACGAAGTGCATCCAGTTTTTGCCGTGACCCTCTCTACTTTTTTGCACATGCCATGTGGGTGAAATGATGATACCACGCCAAGTTTCAACCTTTTCAGACTTCAATTTGTAGTGCTTTTCAATTTCACGGTCATTTAGCTCTCTCAAAACAAATCAGTAAATGAATAAAAAATACCAAATGAATTCAGAAAGGGCTAATAATTGATGATGTGGATTTGA
>LR738714.1:742392709-742415695 GCA_902687465.1 Secale cereale | reverse complement strand
CACACAAAAACTCTGTAGTTCAAAAAAATGCAATGCCTTCGTATCATATGAGTTTGTGTCGTAAACCCTGATACTTTAAAAGAGATTGTCCATTTTATACACGAAGTGCATCCGGTTTTTGCCGTGACCCTCTCTACTTTTTTGCACATGCCATGTGGGTGAAATGATGATACCATGCCAAGTTTCAACCTTTTCAGAGTTCAAATTGTAGTGCTTTCCAATTTCACGGTCATTTAGCTCTCACAAAACAAATCAGTAAATGAATGAAAAATACCAAATGAAGTCATAAAGGGCTGATAATTGATGATGTGGATTTGAATCGTGCATTTTGAACACACAAAAACTCTGGAGTTCAAAAAAATGCAATGCCTTTGTATCATATGAGTTTTTGTCCTAAACCCTCATACTTCGAAAGAGATTATCCATTTTGTACACGAAGTGCATCCAATTTTTGCCGTGACCCTCTCTACTTTTTTGCACATGCCATGTGGGTGAAATGATGATACCATGCCAAGTTTCAACCTTTTCAGAGTTCAATTTGTAGTGCTTTTCAATTTCACGGTCATTTAGCTCTCACAAAACAAATCAGTAAATGAATGAAAAATACCAAATGAATTCAGAAAGGGCTGATAATTGATGATGTGGATTTGAATGGTGCATTTTGAACACAAAAAAACTCTGGAGTTCAAAAAAAATGCAATGCCTTTGTATCATATGAGTTTTCATCCTAAACCCTGATACTTAGAAAGAGATTGTCTATTTTGTATACGAAATGCTCGTTAATTAGCTTCAAGCCTTTCGGAAGAGTGTACAAAGCACTGGACATAGCTCCGTGCAGTCTACACTATTCCTTAAGGTTTGAAGCTAAGCAACGTGCAGGTGAACATTGCGCCTCTCCCACATTGTCTGTGCACTCAAGGCTTATAAACCGCTCCTAGTGCCTCTCTCTTGGCGAGGTGGGACTAAAAATCAGCTTACTAAGATACTCTAGTACCGGTTCATGCCATGAACCGGTACTAAAGGTGCCTAGCCTGACAACAGCCTGACACAACATCATTAGTACCGGTTCGTGGCATGAACCGGTACTAGAGGTTGCCCACGAACCGGTACTAATGATCTCCGCCCGCCTAGCCGTTGGAACCGGCACTAATGGTCACATTAGTGCCGGTTCTGTTACAAACCGAGACTAATGTGCTTCACGTTTGACCCTTTTTCTACTAGTGTAGCAAGACCAGGTCTATATACGGACCTAGGGACCGGGCTCCCGCACGGGATGGCGGCTATCAAGCAAATCGCGCCGGTGACATACCAGTTCGGGGTCAATACCGAACATCACAACAATCGGACATACGCCACGATATAGCAAAATACAGAGGAGTTGCACACCCTCTGTGCTTCACCGATGAGGTACTGGATCATAATTTTTCAGAAGGGTTTAAACCCGTGAACATCGAAGCGTATGATGGAACGACGGATCCTGCCGTCTGGATAGAAGACTTCATTCTTCACATCCACATGGCTCGAGGAGATGATCTCCACGCCATTAAATATCTACCCCTCAAGCTGAAAGGACCAGCTCGGCAGTGGCTAAACAGCCTCCCAGAGAACTCCATTGGGAGTTGGGAAGAACTTGAGGACGCTTTTCGGGCCAATTTTCAAGGGACCTATGTCCGGCCCCCGGACGTTGACGATCTAAGTCACATCATCCAACAACCCGGAGAGTCAGCCCGCAAGCTTTGGAATCGGTTTCTCACTAAGAAGAACCGAATCGTCGACTGTTCAAATGCTGAAGCCTTAGCGGCATTCAAGCACAATATCCGGGACGAATGGCTAGCCAGACACCTCGGGCATGAAAAGCTGAGGACAATGGCAGCCCTAACTACACTCATGACTCGCTTTTGCGCGGATGAGGATAGCTGGTTAGCTCGTAGTAGTATTAGTGACCCTGGAACATCTTAAGTCAGGGACGGCAATGGAAAGCCACGACGTAACAAAAACAAACGTCGAAACAAATTTTGGAGACCCAAGTTATGAAATACTGCGAGATCACATCGTTAGTATATTGTCGGTATTTTTGTATAAAGTGTTAACGATTACTTTCGTCCTTAGACCATGAAAATATCCATAACCCATATACCATATGATCACTTTAGGGTTATCAAATGTCGTCGTAACTAGATAATTATAATGGTGTCTTTTGGGTATACAGAAAAGTATGTTATTGTGTTCGATATGTCAAGACTGAGACTTGCTCCTCCCGGCATGGAGAGATGCACTCCGAGCCAACTCGGTATTTGGATGGCCATCATCACTTGGAATAGCATAGCGACTAAGGTGTTAGGCACGGGGACATCATAATGCAAGAACGAGAAAAGAGTACAAACTGGTAATAAGAATAATACGGAATAGTGATCAAAGTGTTGATCATATATAGGGATAACATAGAAGTGTTGCTTCGGATTTGTTACTTAGCGTGAAGCAAAACAAACTTCATATGATAATGGAATGTTCTTTAGTAAAGATATTCGTTGATGGGTTGGAGTTGTTATTGGTGTTCAGCTTGCGCTAATAATTATGGACCAGAAGGTCTTTCAGACATGCCAACATATTATCTAACATGTAGGGTCAGATGCTTACTGACTGGTAGTATGTACGAAAACTAGAAGATAATGAAGACTAAGAGAATGGGCTTTGTAAGTGTGGCAGATGATCTCAGAAGTGTTTCATGAGGTTTGGGAAGTGTCCTGGAAGGCCCCAGAAATTATCAAAAGGCTACGAAAGCTTTCAAAAGAGTTTGAAAGGATTCGGAACCTTCCAAAAATTTCTGGAGGGCCCCTAGTGTTGCATTACCTCTAAATCGGTTTTGCGTAGATACCCCGGAGGTGTTGTCTTCTTCAACGCATACACTAAATACTTCGAGCGAGGCAACACATTATGCTTCTTGCTCTCGATGGATCGTTCCTGAGAAATTCCCGAGAATGGAAGGTGTAACCTAGCTGCAATCAGTGAGCATCATCAACTCTTCTTCTGCTACTTCTGTTGCGTCATTACTAGTGTGATGATCGTTACTTGTACCTCCATAGTGTTTCTGGTTGTGATCGTGAGCGAATAAAATAAACTTTATTTATACATGCCAAACTGGCTCTTAATGTACACGCCAGATCTCCTCTCTCCTCTTCTCCCTCCTCGAACTACGAATAAATATAATATTTAAATTCTTACAACTTGCTTACATCACCTGATTATATATGTTCTAACCTCTCTCTCTCTCTCTCTCTCTCTCTCTCTCTCTCTCTCTCTCTCTCTCTCTCTTCCAACTTAATAATAATAATATTTAAACTCTTATAATTCACTTACATCACCTTTTTATACTTGCTCTTAACTTTATGTCTGTCGTTAGTCCACCACAAGTCAATAAACCTCACAGTTGTCCTTATGATCATCACCTACACTTCTCATGTGCAACATATCTTTTCTTGGTCAAAATATAGTGAAATAATTATTAAACTCACATGGACATGTCATACACTTTATTAACTCTTGACCTGCAAAAGAAATCACTCATTCAAGACTACCTAGCTACTGGAGTGTGTCTCCTATGACAATACCTTATATAAGCCAGCCAACTCTATACATCTACTCCCTAGAAAAGACTCACACCGATCCCAACTCGTCTTGTATTTAGAGTTGGCAAATACATATTAGGATTAGGAGGCATTGGGAATGAAACCACTGCACTATTCTGCACATTAACTGTTAGGGTCAATGTAGAAATCTCCAAAATGTTTATGTGATCCAGAGAGGTTTGTGTAAAAACTAAAAATACGTAATACTTCTACCTTGTTAGAGGATGCTAACGGTTAGGATTGGTGGTCGGAAGTTTGCTAAATCACTGTACGTGTGATCTCTAGTTATACTGTACATTCGACGTTACAATATTATTTGATCGAGTAACAACACTTTTTTTCTTCGAAACGGAGGCAAAAGATTTGCCTCATCGATTAATTAGGGAGAAGAGAGTTGCCCAGTTAATTAATGGAAAACCGGGCGAAAACCGATACAAACCTACGACATGAGGACTACTCACCTAATATGCAATCCCATAAGCACACAATCAGCCCCACAATTATACCCAACAGGTAATAACCACCAACCTTCACAAACATAGCCAGGGTTGTAGCTAGTGCAACTTATTACCATGTCTGAATTAAGCTACTGTGCGGTAGGCTGTAGCTGCCAAGGTAGGAGTTGTAATTAATGGGCCATCAATCGAGCTAAAGCTAGATGCTTGTCGTAGTATAAACTTATCACGCAGCATACACACGCCACTACGTAGATCCCAATGAGACTGAAAGTTCAGCAAAGCCTTTGCCTTTGGAAGCGAGGCTGCTCTAAACACCTTTTGTGGTTAGTGTAGTACTTTATTTGATGTTCCTTTTTGGCAGGAGTATTGTTTGTGTATGTTTAATCACATGTCCAGTGATGTCGCCACATAAAAGTCCACAGGCCGGCCTGCAAGCATTTTCGCCAGCCCAAGCCCAACCGCAGCACTCACTCACACCCTACTCCCTCCGTCCAGAAATACTTGTCGGAAAAATGGATAAAAATGAATGTAACTAGAACTAAAATACATCTAGATACATCCGTTCTTCCGACAAGTATTTCTGGACGGAGGGAGTACTTTCTACTTTCTCCATACCCTCAGCCGCCGCCCGTCTCCTCTGGGTCCGTTCCGTTCTTTCTCCCTCAAATCCCCAAATCCAGCCTCACTCGAAGGAAGCCAAACCCTAAGCAGGCAGCGGCGACGCGGTGTTTGTCGACGACGGCGGCATCGGCGGCGCGGTGTTTGTCGACGACGGCGGCATCGGCGGCGCGGCCATGAAGGAGGAGGGCGGCTGTAGCAGCGAGAGGCGGCGGGCGGAATCGGCGTCGCTTCACCCGGAGCTTGTCCAGCTCATCGCCGACCGCGTCCTCTCCACCATCGGCGTCGACGAGTACATGGGCATGAGGGCCGTCTGCCCCACCTGGCGCTCGGCCGTGGCCAAACCGTCCCCGCACGCCGCTGTCGCCGACCTCCGGTTCCGGCCACGGCAGTGGGTCCTACTCCACGGGGCGGACGACCAAGAAGGCCGGCCCCTCTTCCTCAACGTCACCACGGGGCGCTTCCGCCGCCTGCGCCTCCGGTGCTTCGTGACTACGTCTTCGTCGGTGCATCCGACGGTCTCCTCGTGCTCGGCGCCAGGGAGCTCCCGCATGCTGCTCATCTCCTCAACCCATTGACTGGTGACATGCTCCCCTTTGCAGCGCCGATACCGCCGGAAGATTGGGTGGAGACTGCAATTGCTGGCTCTGAACCAACTATTTTCTTCGCCTTCGAACCAGTCTACGGCAAATACCAAGATATCCCAGCTTATTGTTCTTTGGGGCTAGGTGGTGACGCGGTTTACTCTGCTGATCCCATGGGCCAGCTCCGTGCGGTCAGGTTTCATGATGCTGCTTCGAACCAGGAAGCCCTGTTCTTACTTCGGAGCATGGTCACCTATGCAGGCAATGTTTATGTGCTCAGTGCTGGAGGAACCTTATGCAAGATTGTTTGGACCGGTGGCCGCTGGTATGCGGAGCGGCTAATGGAGGTTGAGAAGGACTACACTGTTGCTCTTGTTGAGTCAGCCGGTAAACTGCTGCTTGTTAGAGAGCTACCAGATATCATTCAAGTTTTCAGCGTCGATGTCAAGCGGAAGGTACTTGAACCAATAGAAAGTCTTGGCAGCAGCGCGATCTTCATAAGTCATGGCAACTGTATGGTGGTTGATGCAGATATGCTTCCTTCCATCAAGTCCAACTGCATCTACAGCGTTTCTTTTGCTGGAATCCAGTTGGACAGCATACACGTCTTGTATGACCTCAGCGATGGCAAGAAAATATGCTTTTCCGGCCCTCTGATGCATGGAGATGGTCGTCGACGTGAAAGTGGTATTATTCATGAAGGCCCTTTGAGCCTCGCTCAGGTTCTCCTCAATCCGTATCCAAGACTTAAAGCTCAACTAGGTCGTATCCAGCAAATCTAATTTGTATGTCTTTAGTACTTTTATTATGACTTGTTAAACTTCAAATGTTATGCTGCTACCTCCATGGTAATGACTTGAATTACTTGGCAACTAGTCTTCTTTTTTGCTGGATTGATTGTTTGCTGGGTGCAAGTTGTTGCAGCTCTTCTTGCTGCCGATGCTCTACGCAGGAGCTTCATTCATTCTTGCTATAGTAGTAGCTTTGTAATGTATCTGGTGTTGTTTCTGTTGAGTAGTTCTGAGTGTAGTTTTTGGAGTTCCCAGTTATGTTATCCACCCTTGCCTGCTACTGATTTTATTTTATTGATGAAATCGCTAGCTAGCCGTGTCTCGTAATCCTATAAAAAATACTTTAGTTTTCCTTCTGACATTACTCACATTTTCCGGCATGTGAGGATGATGCGTTAATTGTGATGGGGCTAAGCCTACTAAATCCATGAGTTGGTATTTGTTCCCCTTGCCTCATTCCCTCAAACATATATTCGCTCGGTCGCAAGGTTGTGGAGAAAAAGGCTTGCTAGCTTACTAATTTGTCCCTGAGCCACATGATCAGACCAAAACGGGAAAGATCACTCCCTTCTTTGACGTTGCTAAAAATTATTGTGGCAAAACTTAATTTTGCAAAAGCGATGAGTGACACAGTTCTATATATTTAATCGATCCATCTATCTGGTCTCTCTAGTCTGTCTATCGGTCTATCTAGTCTATTCATCGATCCCTCAATCAATCCGTCCATCCATCCATCTATCTTTCTTATACTGATACGGATCAAAAATAGTTAAATTGGCTAGAAAATTCATCATCGAAACTTCCCTTCCATCGTCATGACCTTGCTCACGAGCTACGGCAAGACGGCTACGCAACATGGGCCACCTCGGTCATCTGTTGCAAGCCTCGGCGTATGGCAGCTATGGGGTGCAGCTGCAAGTCTGTGAGGAGAACATTATACAGCGGAGAGTCACCAGGAGAACAGCTCTCTTCATAGGGTTCTTACTATCAAAACTTTCCTTCAATTACCATGGCCTTGCTCACGTGCTCCGTAATGTCAGTTGCACAGCACGGGCCGCCTTGGTCATCTCTCGCATGCCTCGGCGGCACGGCGGCTACCCACGGGAGGGCTGCTGCATGTCGGTGAAGAGAGCGTCCGACGGAGGAGGCACCAGGATAAGAGTTCATGAACGCGCTGCAAGATACATGCAGCGGCAGTGATCCACTGGCTTCCCATCTAGAGAAGCTAGAACAGAGGTATGTGTCGCACATAAGCATGCAAGTTGGATTGATTTTATTGTCCTTTTTGGCTAACTGCACACACCAATTGTAACAAGATTTGACTACATAATATTGGGATGTCATCAACAACGCTATATTAGAAGATGAAGTTTTTGAGTTAAGAAATTTTTGGTGTATGATAGCACTGTTTTCAAGTCGAACGACTACTTGTGACTAGTCGTCGACTAGTCTATAAGTCATAACTGGAAGTCGTCTCAAACACCTCGACTAGTCGAGACTGGTCGATCGGCAAGGCATGACTCGTCAAGAGTGGCTACCCCGGAACGACTCGTGGACTTGAAAACCCTGTATGACAGACAAAGTAAGTGATTATAAATCTCTTATGATGTTATTGTTGTTTCCTTCCCAGGCAGGTAGGAACTTGATTCATAGATCAAGCAAACTAACTCAACAATCACCGGAACAACCCTTCTAAAACAAATGACTAGATTAGCCATAATTAGCTTCTTCTTATCTCTTCCGTCACTATTGTGTAATACATTACAATTTATGAGACTGAAAACTGGTTCATATGATTTGAAGACTTTTTTCCACAGATGAAATATGAGAGATTTTGGCTAAATGCTAGTTCCTTATTAGGATGCTCACGTCTTCTATTCCAATGGCATCATAATTATAGTCTCTTATTCTACACTTACTAATATGGCATGCCAAAGTACCTGGTTTCAATGCATCTATGGTAAAACAATCTTACAAAGGTAATGTCTTTTTAATGCTAGAAATTTACTCGCACACATTCTGGTATGTCATCCAATTTATTTATTTTAATAGATGATTGGCTGCCATGCATGATATTAGCCATCATTTGATAAATCTTCCAAAGCTTTGTATCATGTTTTGTCAAGCCTAATCTATTACCAAGTATTTCCTAAACAATTAAACCTGGAATTTATTTGTATGCCATATCATGTTGTGGACCTTTTCATGGTACATAAATGTATAAATGAAAGTGCAAAACATAAAATAGCATAATAAATGAATAATATGGATATGTCACAAACAAAATCTATAAAATGTACTACAAGCCTATTACAATTAATAGAATAAAGTGGTTGACATGATAGTAAAATTTGCACAAATTTAGGAACATGGGAAATCTATCGATGAATGTAGTAGTGACATTCCTATAGTAACTATTTGATGATTAAGCCATACAAAATAATTATCATGGGAAATCTATTTGTGAAATTTATGGGTGTGACTCCTATTTTATTTTTCCGACTATTCAAGTCCTACTAAAATCATATGAAAATCATACAATCTAGAGTGAACATAAAAATAAACATGGATAAATCATCCTATGAGGATGATGAGCAGAAAGTTCCTGAACTATATGATAATCATATCAAAGTAGAAGCATATGAAACATACCCATATAAGTTTTGCAATGTAATGCATGTAACATAGTGACTCCTACTTGTTTATTTTAGGATTCAAGTAAAAAGTAACACCATATAGTACATGAATTCAGACAATTCGAAGGAATGTACATTCATGTCCTTCGAGGATGTATTTGGATACGGAAATCGTAATCACTTTCTATTGATCTGGAGAGATTTTCACATAAGGATATTGAATAGCGGTCATCCAATGAGATATGCTGAGTCAAATTTCAGAAGTTTGACAACCATTATTTGGAATATGTATGTGTGAATATATCACAAAGGTTAATTATATAATATGAATTCCCCTTTGCGATTTAGAGATAAAGATGTCAATTTTACCCATGGGCATGGATACCCATGGATATCCGACCCGTATGGATAGGGTTTGGATATGCTTTTGCGACATAATTTTGTACCCATGGATAAATCCAAACCCGACCGATAGTACGACTTAATGGCAATATTCAGATATCCCTACCCCCACTATCACATGTCTCACTGTAATTTCACCCATTATAATATAAAACATTAAAAGCAAATTGCACAATCCCCACCGTAACTTTTATTAGTTGACATTCAATCCCCGCCTTAATATTACTTCAGCCCCCTTCTGATCGTTTATGTCGTTGTTAAATAGCTCATCATTAAGTATCATTCTCGTCTCCTCTTCTTACTACTCCTGCATCCCAAGAGATGGTCGACACTGTCAGCCGCTATCTCCATGTGTGGTGGAGCACTTCAATAGCCAGCACCACTGGCCTATGACAACGCAACTAAGTATCCCATCGAACCCTCCGTCTTTGCTTTTTCACACGTGCATTGATGCATGGGTGCAACGGCTTATGTGCATGTTGTGTTGTCTCTTATGTATATGTCTTGAGAGGACCCCATGGATATCCATCAGGTTTGGACATGGACACAATTTTTCGCCCATGTGTTTTTTCATGGGCGGACGGAGACTGTCTTCATGGATATGGATATGGATTTGATATTGTTCAACCCAATCCAAACTCGACCCATTGCCGTCCTTATTTAGAGATGAGCAAATCAAGATCTTTTAGCGGAAGGAAGTAACAATGTTACACACTATACAATTTTGTCAATTCGTTTAGAAAAATAATTAGACGAACCTTGCAAAAATGTATTAAAGATGTTGCCCACATCATTGGACACCATACTAAGAAAGAAGAGAATATCAACTCCCAAACAAGACAAAATATTTGACCGTTCATTTGGTGTCCCCATCATTTAAAATACATAATTAACGACTATATCCAATTAACTAAAAGGACTACACTTGGATTGGACCTTCGCATTTCCTCATTACATCTGGTAGAAAGAAGTCTCATCATTGCATACCCTAGAAATGGCATTGGGCAACCACAAAATTAAGCGATCTCCTCGATGGCCTCAGGAACTAGCAAGTTGTGCTCCTTGGAGGGCACAAAGAAAGGGTTGAGACGTTCAAAGGGACATATCTATATATGAGATTTGTGGCTTCACGAACTAGCAAGTTGCTCTTCCTAGGGGCCACACATGAGGACACATCTAGGGAGTACTGAGATTTTTTTGAAATTTCATATATTTGGGGCCTTAAGCATCAAATTTTTTTAAGCTCCTTAAGCATCAAATAGGAGATTCCACGGACACACACAATGAGTTTCTTAGAGGCTGTTATGGTGTGGCTAATGGGCTTTTCTCTTGGCCCACCCAACATTTATTCTCTAGCTCTGTCATCTCCCGCATGATAACACGTGTGGCATGTCACCTCTGTTGGATAATCCAGACATGGCTACGTGCTAGTAATACTAAGTTGTGTTTGAGTTTCTTTACCTATGAAGTGATCAACGCTGCCATGTAGTAATTAGGAATAGGTAAGTCTGAGTTTGGTACTAGTCCTATACGTGTGAGTCTAGTAGTATTTGGTTGTGTCCGGTTGGTGTAGGATACTTTATTTGTTTCATAGTCGGTTTAGGTGTTAGCCGGTTACGTGGTAGGTTTAGTTTAGGTTGAGTCCTAGTAGGTTCCTATTTGGGTTTGCTCCGATCGAGCATGCAGGAAGATTGTAGTGAGAAAAACAGAAAAGAAATAAACAAAGGAAAAGGAGGGCACGACAAGGGCCCTTGGCTATCAGTTTTTTGTGCACGTGTGTTCGTGCTTATTTTATGTGATTGATCGGTGAGTGAATTTCCAACACCCAATACACATGCACCTGGGGGCGGATCTGCAACTAGTTTGGTTCACATGCACACCTCCGTGCATTGAAAGATTCGGTGCCTATTGTAAGGTTGAGACGGTTGTGCTTTTGGAGCTGGCTGCTGTCTCGTAGTCTAAATATCAGATCGAGGTCGGCCCTCTAGCAAAGCACAAGGATACTGTTTGAGCTTAACTCCTGACAGCTCCTAATCCCATAGGGCTCGTCGGTCAGTTCTCATGTGATCCTTGGGTGAATATTGATGAATTGATCAGTTGATCTCTCTTCTCTTGAGGAACTAAAGCCGATAAAACTCAGAGATCCTTGGTTCTACAATATTCATAGTGACTGAACTATATATAGTCTGGTTACTAATGTGAACATGTGTAGCTAGTTCTAATGCATTTTGCAGATGGTTGGTTGCCCTAATTATATGCACACATGTTTGGTGGACATGTCTATCCAAACGATTACAGTCATTGACTACCATACCTTTGGGTAGCTAGCTTTGAGCCAAATTTTGGTTGTTTCATATGAACTTTCATCAATTTCCATATTGCATAGGTAATATGTACAAATTTAGGCCATTACCGTAACGGCTGCCATAAGTACTTATCTCTTAAGGAGAAAGATGATTGAATGCCACCATGTTTCAGAAACCATGCATACACATGTCGTATCCAAGTACCATATATTTGGTGATACTCACTCATCTCTTTTCTTTTTTATATGGTATACACAGTTATGTTGTTAGAAAAATGTACCTATGCACAAGATGTAGCATTACCTATATCCATGGTAAAAAGGTTTAAAGCTCGAAAGTGCCACATGCATTATGGGCTGCACAAAATGTACACTCTGTACCTGTATGACCAGATGGTGGTGGGACGGTAGAAGTGCCCAAGCAAGTTAATGAAGTTACTGACTGCCTAATTGGTGAAACTTCCGAACATATCCCTTTTAATTTATTTTATTATCTGTGTAACAGACGGAAAGAAGAATTTGAAGTTACTATATTTCATTGAATTCCCACAAATATGCACGTGTCATGATTGAGAATCAGCTGAATTTGCTTACCCTTGTGTTCTAATGTACTTCTTGAAACCCCTACATTTTTATACTCTTTAGTTTGAAGTTATCTTGTACTGACTGAACCAACGTACTGGAATGTTCCCTGGATGTGGACGCATAGGTAAATATATGTTCTGGTAAGGCAAAACAGCTAAGAGCATCTCCAGCCGTTGGCCCCCCAGGACGCTTAAAAATCGCCCCCTGGGGGCGAGCCGGCGATACAATCGGCGCTGGGGCGGTTTTGCGCCCAGTCGTCGCCCCCAGGCGCCGAAATTGGCCCACTTTGCGGCCCAATTTCGGTGATTAAAGGGCCCATATGGGCGAGAATAGGCCCATATTCGGCGTGGTTTCGCCGCGTCTCGGCGTTCAATTATCAACAAAATTATTTCTTATCACATATTTCATCACAGAATAATCAAATACTTCAACAAAATAGTACAACAACAAATATTTCAATACAAATTATATAGTTCAACAAATAAAAACTCGTATTTCATCACACGGCGTCCCCCTTGAGCCTCCATAGGTGCTCAATCAGATCTTTCTGCAGTTGATGATGCACCTGTGGGTCTTGGATCTCCTGACGCATACTGAGATAAGGTAGTCCAAGTTGCCGGTAGATGGTGATCAACTTCGGCTAGAGGACCCTGCCTGTAGTATGGTTCAGTGTCAAACACTGGGTCTTCTTGCTCGCTCTCGATGATCATGTTGTGCAAGATGGCACAGCAAGTCATAATCTCCCACATTTGATTTTTGGACCAGGTCTGAGCGGGGTACCGAACAACAGCGAATCGAGATTGGAGCACACCAAATGCCCGCTCGACATCCTTCCTGCAAGCCTCCTGAACTTTCGCAAACCAGGCGTTCTTGCCTCCTGCCGCAGGGTTTGAGATCGTCTTCACAAATGTCGACCATCTCGGATAGATGCCATCTGCTAGGTAGTACCCCTTGTTGTATTGGTGCCCATTGATCTCGAAGTTCACCAGAGGAGAATGTCCCTCAACGAGCTTGGCAAATACTGGAGAGCACTGCAGCACGTTGATGTCATTGTGAGTTCCTGGCATACCAAAGAAGGAGTGCCAAATCCAGAGGTCCTGTGTGGCTACCGCCTCAAGCACCACACTGCAACCGCCTTTGGCGCATTTGTACATCCCCTGCCAACCAAATGGGCAATTCTTCCATTTCCAATGCATGCAGTCGATGCTTCCAAGCATCCCAGGAAATCGTCTTGCTGCATTCTGGGCTAGGATCCGAGCAGTGTCTTCCGCATTGGGTGTTCTCAAGTATTGTGGCCCAAACACTGCCACCACTGTCCGACAGAACTTGTAGAAACACTCTATGCTGGTGGACTCGGCCATGCGCCCATAGTCGTCGAGTGAATCACCGGGAGCTCCATATGCAAGCATCCTCATCGCTGTCGTGCACTTCTGGATGGAGGTGAATCCAAGAGTGCCAGTGCAATCCATCTCGCACTTGAAGTAGTTGTCGAACTCCCGGATGGAATTCACAATCCCGAGGAAGAGCTTTCGGCTCATCCGATAACAACGCCGAAATGTTTTCTCGCCGTGAAGTGGAGCATCGGCGAAGTAGTCGGAGTAGAGCATGCAGTAGCCTTCAAGACGAAGCCGGTTCTTTGCTTTCAACCGCCCCGGCGCCGAGCCACCTCGCCGCGGCTTTTCATTGCTCGCCAGCAGCTGGGCGAGGGCGGCGAGCACCATCAGATGCTCTTCTTCCTGGACGTCGGCCGCAGCTTCCTCCTCCAGCAGCGCGGCGAGCTCTTCCTCGTCATACGAGTCCATCGCTGAGACAGGCAAAACGCCGAACACCTTGCGCTCGGTGGGCGTGTACCCGCCGCTAAACCGCGCCTCCGCAACCGGAAACGGCTGCCGGAAACGCCCAGCTGCTGTGGGAGGGGCTGCCGCGGCGGAGCGCTGCTATTTTCCGGCGGGGAGTGGCTATCTAGCGGAGTAGGGCGGCGGCCGTCGCCGGGATATAGCTAGTGGTGGCCAAGGGCGCGGGGGGTGCGAGGCGAGTCGAGGGAAGAAAACCTTGACTTTTCCCCTGTTGGTGTGGGCCAGGCGTGCTTTTCCCTAGGGCCGGAGCCCCCAACTGCTCCCCAGCGCGCCGGGTTCGGCCTGTGACCGCGGGCGGAAAAAAGGTCCGAACCGGCGATTTTCGGCGTCCTGGGGGCGCGACTGGACCGTTTTTTAGGCGCCGGCGCCGAAAAAGTGGCCTGGGGTGCGGCTGGAGATGCTCTAAGCTAGTAAACATGTGCTATGTGCCATGCGTACAAGTCTGTTAATTAATCCATCAACAAAGGGTCTGTCTTCATCCGGTGTTTAGTTAGCCCCAGGTCAGTCAAGCTGGACGTACACATGGTTTTCACTAGCACTAGCAGTCTAGCACTGTATCTCATGCAAGCTTGTGACAGAGTACGTCTTCGTATTCAAGCCCAGAATTTTGTCATCCTAATCATGATCCCACCCATTCTCAGTGCCATTGCTACTAACATATGTTTTATACCCCTGGATTCACACATATTAGTACCATCTCTAGTCTGGTTCGAATGACCAGTGTGTTTAAATATGCACCCTAATGCACTGCACACGTATGTGGAACGTCTAATAGTCATTCCTCTCGTCCTCACGCATGGTCCCATGCATGTCAAATTGCAAGCTACTGGCAAGAAAATATAAGTAGAACCGAGCAGGGTATTCTAATTGTTCAGAAAGAAACAAACTACATATGTATTCAACATGGTAGAAGGCAGGCATCCTTTATATGGAAGTACTGGTAGGGACTAAGTGCGACACACGCTACACCCATAGAAGCGGCTCTCATGACATTAGTTGCTACTCATTTGTTTTACATTTCTATCTAATAGGTCATGTAGAAATTATAGGATTGGTAATGTAAATAGATAGTGAGGTATATTGGTTGCAATACTGATTTTAAAAGGACAAAACAATGGTTTAGATCACCTATTTTAGGATGCTTAGCACAAGAGGGTCCATCACGTATACAAATGATTGACACAACTAGGGAAAAACCTAGCAGTAGCGCGGGTTAAATGCTCATCAGTAACGCGGGTGGCCGCGCTATTGATACGGCGCTAGAGCTAACGCTTATCAGTAGCGCGGTCTGACCCTTGCTGCTGCTAGCTAGACATAGCAGTAGCGTTCGTGGGCAACGTGCGCTGCGGCTAATAGCTGCAGCGCCCTTTTAAAAAGAGCCCTACCGCTAAGAACTCGCTGCTGGTAAACCCGTACCCCGCGCTACTGTTATTATTTTTTGAATTTTTTTTCTGCTCCATATTTTGTGCTGCTGAATTTTGTTTATGATTTTATACAATAATCTCTAGCATATCATACACATACAAATAGTCTCATCAAATCATGTCATCATCATAATCATCATCCAACACAAAGTGGTCTCTCGTCATCATCTCAAAAATAGCGATACAAGTCTCGAATACTTGCAACTACATCGTCATCCATCTAAACAATGATATACGCGAGAAGAGCTATCACTACGACTGAGAGCGGAACAATGCAGTACATGAGGCGGCGGTTACGAGTCCTCTCTCGCGCTAGCGTGAACCTCAAATAACTAGCTTTTGCTTCTTGTCTGCTTTTGAAGCATTTATGGCTGGCGCCCGAGACCCCATCCACTTGCGCCTGACACTCAGGCCACTCGTCGTACACTCCCGGAACCTTCCCTTTGTACACCACATAGCACTGCTTCTTCGCCATCAAGAATCTAGGTACCTGTTAGAGATGCATCTTCATCAAGAGAATGTACGATCATATGCAACAAAATGTACTAGAGCAACACGAAAAAGATAGAGTTAGCAACTAGATGCAACATATAGTACACAAAGTAATTAACTAGAAGTACGCAGGTCATCGTACCCAAACTAACAAAGTAGCGTTACGCAAGTTCAACCGAAAGTATACAAGTTCAACCGACACATATCATCATCATCAGCATCGTAAATCACTAGAAGTTCCATCCTTCCATATCATCAATGATGGACCCTAGCTTCTTGAACGGCGTGAGGTCCTGACGTTGCATGCCTATGCGAGTTCGGACATCAGCTCGCGATATAGGGCCATGGTGGAACATCCCCTTCTCATCGACGACTTCTTTCATGATGATCGTTGCAATGTCCCTCTGGATGCGAAAAAAGTCATCTCTAAGTTTATAATCCACTTCTCCATGAGATTCTACCCACTTGCGGATATGATCATCGTTTCTGCTTGTCATGCGAAGCTTTTGGTGATCCGTTCTGAACTCAATCATGAGATGGAGGAGGTAGAACTCATCTTTCTTGCTAGGTTTTGGGACACGGATGCAACAAAAGTTAGTTTTATGCGAGAAACCCAACTTCTTGTTCCTTTGTTTCCCGATCTGTAGGTTGCCAGCCCTAAGGTTGAAGCCTAGGAGAGCATCATCTAGAATATTCATTATGTGGGTGTAGTCTTTCTTCTTGTAGTTCCTTGTAGGGTCGAAATACACGGCGTCGGAGACTCGCGGGTAAAGAACGATTAGGATGGCGCGACCGTTGCCGCGGGGAAAAAGACACCTCAAATTATACTCCATATAAGCGGGAAGGAATTATCAAAATGTACGAAAGGGTTGTCCGTACCTGACTTACTTTGGATGATAAGGCAGGAGGACAATTTCCAGGTCCTTATTATATAGCATGAAGTTTTGGAGGTACTCCCTAGCAGTTTCACGCTCAAAGTCGCCGAGACTCAAGAAGGACTCGTGCATGTAGTACGGATCCGCCACACAGATTTGCGAAACTTCCTTTCTCTTCATGACGGAGCTCATATGTAGTGCAAAAAGGCGGGCGATTGTAAAGTCGAGTCGCCTTGTTAGAAACATCTCGAAGATGGTCAAACCGCAGGAAGAACACCTCCACGGGCCGTGTGTCGACGTAGCACTTCCCCTCAGGCACACGGGCCGCGTTTGTCGGATATCCTGGATACTTCGAGGCTAGTAGGCTTTTCTCAGTCGACAACACATGGTCGTGCAGTCTCCTGAGATCCCCTGATAGTGACTCCAGCAGTTTTGGCGGTAGCATCGGCTCGCCCGTGACATGGAAAATGGCCGCACCTTTGACGGGTACACGCTCTTCAAAATCCACCGTCTTTGCTGCTACGTGCTTTGGCTTGTTTGTAGGCAGTTGGCGCTATCTTCCCCGGTCTCTTCCTCTCCTTTTTCTTGGGCACACCTTCCAGACCCTTCCTTAACCCTTGTCCCAGTGTTGCCGGGCTCAGCACTGTACGACCCCCGGCTAGTTGAGACTGTGTTGAGGCGGCATCTTCAGGCGTGTCCTATGAGGATTTCATGAAGAGAGACTTCTTGCAATCCTTGCTAGGACGTTCCTGCCCGGGCAGATCATCCACATCCTCATCAGCATGCTAATAGCCTGAATCGTCATATGGCTGACTCATCATATCTATATCACCATCATAGGCGCCTGTATTGAGGAACCGAAGAGGGTCGTCATCCTCGTTCATCTCATCATCCATTCTTTGTTCTACGGGGGCGATTACATGAACCAGTATTGGACCCCCTGCATCACGTCGTCCGCCGCTCTCACCCGGCACTAAAGGAGTTGGTAATTGCGTAGGCGGGGTGGTGGTCTCCATACATGTTTGTAGATGTGTGGTTATTGGTGTGCTCTCGGCCGGCTCCAGACTAAGAAGATTCTTTGGCCATAGCAGCACCCAACCCTTGCAGCTTCCAATCTGCAGTGGGGTCTCATCGTCCTCTCCCCCTAGCCTTAATGGAGGAGGAAAATCCTCGTGCCCCGATTTCACACTCGACAAGGTAACCCTGAAGTGCCCAGCGGGGATCGGCTGGCTGTGGAACGTGAGTTCCAAGGGCTTCATTATCACCCCCTTTCCCACATCCACCTTCTGGCCTTTGATCAAGTAGAGTATGATGCACGGGGTTTCGTCGGCCTGCAAATACATGTCTGCGGCGTAAAACATCCGAAATGCAACGAAAATGGAGTATTCTAGATATATATGTTGGTGCGAGCAGGTGATGGTGCGGTGGTGTTGTTCACGGAATTGCTCGTGACGAAACTGGGCATGGGTAAATCATGTGCCATTTTGTCTGGATTTTCCTTCGTCCAGTTGATGATAGCCGGGACCAAGTTAGTAGCGAAATCATTTCTGCAGGCAGTTACAGCTGCATTGAATGCCTACTGTAGCAACTCATTTTTCTCCTCGGCTGTTTTTTCGCGTCCTCGGCTTCTTTTTTCTCGAACGCAAGCTTCACCTTCTCGTCGATATCCGCCTGACTAAATTTTTTTTTCTGCTTCTTGGCCTCCGGGCCATCGTTGTTAAACACCTTCCACGTGGTGCAGTCTCCGGCGCCGTGCACACGTCCATATTGCGGCCGCTAGCGCAGCGGGAGTCCCTTAAGTTCGTTCAAGGCCCGATTGAGAGGGGTGTCCCACTTGGGCCTCATCGGAGAAGTAGGGATTTTGGCTACAAGCTGTTGTTGCTTCTCCTGCAGAAGGAACGTGAACCTTTTACGAATGTGTAGTCGACTTGATGTGGAGCTAAATGTAAGGTGATAAAAGAATAATTACCAGTATTCTAATCAATCTCCTCATGATCTGGTCCATGTAAAAAAACCTTCTTTTCCTTGTCCCACTTGTAGCGGGCCATGATGAAGTCACGCTCCAAGGGGTTGGTGAGTTTCGCGAAGGGGTCTGGGATACCCGCGCCTTCATGTTCCGCGTCCTCCTTATCCCATATGGGACTTCTACCGAGGTAGCTATGGCTTCCGAGGTGATGCTTTCCCGTGTTCCTTTGCTGAAATGTCAGGACCCTGATCCTAAGTCACACCGATCTAGCATGTAACACATCATATCACTTTGCGGCCTCACTCACGGTATCCCCATGGGTGCCACCTTACCTGGCCCGGGAACGTTTGCGTATTTTGGCTCACATATATGATAGTGTCGCTAGCATCCATATGATAGAGAACCTGGGCCGACATGACTAGTTGTAAACCAAAAGTGGAACTAAATTACAGGGATAGGCATATATGACCCAGCAACGAACGGGTCGGTCATCAACGTATGAACCCAAGTCATAGCAAGCTACAAGGACTTAAAGGAACAACGCGTGCCATTTCCCTGAAGGGACAGACACAGGAATGAAGAAGGACACATGCCGGCCAGCCTAAGTGTTCCGAAGCAGTAGCAAGCTACCAAGACTCGCGGGTAAAGAACGATTAGGACGGCGCACTCGTTGCTGCGGGGAAAAAGACACCTCAAATTATTCTCCATATGAGCGAGAAGGAATGATTGAAATGTACGAAAGGGTTATCTGGAACTGACTTACTTTGGATGATAAGGCTGGAGGACAATTTCCTAGTCCTTATTCTATAGCATGAAGTTTTGGAGGTACTCCCTAGCAGTTTCACGCTCAAAGTCGCCGAGACTCAAGAAGGACTCATGCATGTAGTACGGATCCGCCACACAGATTTGCAGGACTTCCTTTCTCCCCATGACGGAGCTCATATGTAGTGCAAAAAGGCGGGCGATTGTAAAATCGAGCCGCCTTGTCAGAAACATCTCAAAGATATGGTCAAACCGCAGGAAGAACACCTCCGCGGGCCGTGTGTCGACGTAGCACTTCCCCTCAGGCACACGAGCCGAGTATGTCGGATATCCTGGATCCTTCGAGGCTAGTAGGCTTTTCTCAATCGACAACACATGGTCGTGCAGTCTCCTGAGATCCCCTAATAGTGCCTCCAGCATTTTCGGCGGTAGCATTGGCTCGCCCGTGACATGGAACATGACCGCACCTTTGACGGGTACACGCTCTTCAAAATCCACCGTCTTTGCTGCTGCGTGCTTTGGCTTGTTTGTAGGAAGCTGACGCTATCTTCCCCGCTCTCTTCCTCTCCTTTTTCTTGTGCACACGTTCCAGAGCCTTCCTTAACCCCTGCTCTGGTGTTGCCGGGCTCAGCAATGTACGACCCCCGGCTAGTTGAGCCTGTGTTGAGGCGACATCTTCAGGTGTGTCCTGTGAGGATTTCATGAAGAGAGACTTCTTGCAATCCCTACTAGGACGTTCCTGCCCGGGCAGATCATCGACGTCCTCATCAGCATGCTGATAGCCCGAATCATCATATGGCCGACTCATCATATCTATGTCACCATCATAGGCGCCTGTATTGAGGAACCGAAGAGGGTCCTCGTCCTCGTTCATCTCATCATCCATTCTTTGTTCCACGGGGTGATTACATCAGCCAGTATTGGACCCCTGCATCACGTCGTCCGCCGCTCTCACCCAGCACTATAGGAGCTGGTAATTGCGTAGGCGGGGTGGTGGTCTCCATACATGCTTGTAGATGTATGGTTATTGGTGTGCTCTCGACCGGCTCCAGACGAAGAAGATTCTTTGGCCATAGCAGCACCCAACCCTTGCAGCTTCCAATCCGCAGCGGGGTCTCATCGTCCTCTCCCCCTAGCCATAATGGAGGAGGCAAATCCTCGTGCCCCGATTTCACACTCGACAAGGTAACCCTGAAGTGCCAGCGGGGATCGGCTGGCTGTGGAACGTGAGTTCCAAGGGCTTCGTTATCACCCCCTTTCCCACGTCCACCTTCTGGCCTTTGATCAAGTAGAGTACGGTGCACGGGGTTTCGTCGGCCTGCAAACACATGTTTGCAGTGTAAAAAATCCGAAATGCAACGAAAATTGAATATTCTAGATATATATGTTGGTGCGATATGTAATTACCGCGAGGGTGTCGAGCTCAGCCAAAGACGAAGGCCCGCCTAGAGCGCCAGAGACCGAGGACGGGCTGCTATGAGCGGGTGCAGGTGCGAAAGCATGCCCGGTTGTGTGAGCAGGTGATGGTGCGGTGGTGTTGTTCACGGAGTTGCTCACGATGAAACTGGGCATGTGGAAATCATGTGCCGTTTTGTCTGGATTTTCCTTCGTCCAGTTGATGATAGCCGAGACCAAGTTAGTAGCGAAATCATATCTGCAGGCAGTTACAGCTGCACTGACTACCTGCTGTAGCAACTCAGCTTTCTCCTCGACTGTTTTTTCGCTTCCTCAGCTTCTTTTTTTTCGAACGCAAGCTTCACCTTCTAGTCGATGTCCCCCTGACTAAACTTCTTTTTCTGCTTCTTGGCCTCCGGGACATCATTGTAAAACACCTTAGACGTGGCGCCGTCTCCGGCGCCGTGCACACGTCCATATTGCGGCCGCTGGCGCAGCGGGAGTCCCGTAAGTTCGTTCAAGGCCCGGTTGAGATGGGTGTCTCACTTGGGCCTCATCGGAGAAGTAGGGCTTTCGGCTGCAAGCTGGTGTTGCTTCTCCTGTAGAAGGAACGCGAACCATTTATGAATGTGTAGTCGACTTGATCTGGAGCGAAATGTAAGGTGGTAAAAGAATAATTACCAGTATTCTAATCAATCTCCTCATGATCTGGTATGTGTAAAAAACCTTGTTTTCCTTGTCCCACTTGTAATGGGCCATGATGAAGTCACGCTCCAAGGGGTTGGTGAACTTCAAGAAGGGGTCTGGGATACCTGCGGCTTCAGGTTCCGTGTCCTCCTTATCCCATAGGGGCCTTTTACCTAGGTAGCCATGGCTTCCAAGGCGATGCTTCCCCGAGTTCCTTTGCTGAAGGCTCTTGAATTTCGTAGCCTTAGCCTTGGCTGCCTCGGTAGCGCAAGTGTCCTTGAACTTTTCGAACTCCTCTTCATAAGTGTTGGAGTTTCCTCCAGAATCTTGGATTGGGGTTCCTCAACATCAATAGCTTGTTTCACCCTCCCTTTGCAGGAGGCCAAATCATTGCTGAATATGCCCATGCCGTGATTGTTAATCTTTTTCATCTTCGGATCATCCCACGGTTGTTCTATGCTATCATCCCGGTCGGGGAACTTGAATCTCTTGTGCAACTTCGTCAGGAGCAACTGCCTCAAATGTTCTTTACTCCTTAAGTCATCGTCGTTGATGCTCGCGCATTCCCGTAGGATGCATCCTACTTGGTTCCCATAGCACTTGCGAGGTTCTTCCGGCTCTAATGGCTCAAACTTGCCAGGTGCCAACTTGGTGATCACCAGTCGTCCAATGCCGAGTTTGTTAGGTTTTCGTATCCTCTGCTTCTTCTTCTTCTTCTTTTCGTTAGCGGCATCAGCGCCGGTACCTTCCCCGCCGGTATCTTCCCCGCCGGTACCTTCCTCATCGGTCTCGGCGCCGCTATCGGTGTCGGCGCCGTCGATGTCGATGTCGGCGTCAGTACCATCATCGAGGCTGAGTTGCAAACCTTGACTATGCTTAGCAGACAAAAAGTCGAGGTACTCTTGTTCGCCCTCAAAATACGTCTCGTCTACATCTTGGTCAGAGGGCCGGGCTTCTTCGTTGTTGGACATGTTTCCTATCATTAAGTCTCCTCTTTTAATTCTAAAACTATAAGAAAAATGAGAAATGACATAAAAAAATATCTATGTTTGCCGGAATGTCGTTTCCCAGCAACTCCCGGCACTCGACATGCCTACTTTCTAGCACAAGTCATGCCAAAATTCGCGGAAAATTTAGGCATGACCTTTCCTAAAAAGTGGACATATCGAGCGCCTAAAATTCACCGGAACGGAAATGAATCAACATTCCGGAGAAACATAGGCCACTCGGATCATTTACCCTGCACATAATCATCATTTTCCAAATATGACATGTCCAAAACATCACATGTCCAAATTCCAAATATGACATGTCCACATATCACATGTCCACTCCAAATTCCAAAGAAGTCATTTTTCTGCACAATAGTTGATTCTAAATTCAGCCTAACCAATTTTGAAACTAATCTATCCTAGGTTTCATACTAATTCTAATTAACTAACTAGCCTAGTGCTCATACTATTTCATATTAACTAGCAGTAAATAGCAGAGAAGCGGGGAGGGGAGAGGGCTTAGAGAGAGAGA
>LR738714.1:742380382-742392315 GCA_902687465.1 Secale cereale | reverse complement strand
GGGGGGGGGGGGGGTTAAGTCGAGGTAACAGTAGCGCGTTCCGGCATAACGAACTACTGCTATTACCAGTACCTATAGCGTGTTCATATAGACATCGCTACTGCTAACTTGACTAGCTATAGCGTTTGTTAAGAAAATCGCTACTGCTATGACCAGTACCTATAGCAGTTTTCCTGTTTGTTTCTTCTATTTTATTTTCCTTTATTTTCTATCCCTTTTCTTTTCTTTTCTTTTCCTTTTTTTCGAGAGCGGTGAACGAAGGGAAGGTGATAGAATGTATATAACTAAGGCGATATATATTGCATCATTTGACGGTTAAGTATGTACACAAAATAGGAACATATATATTATATCATTTGACCGATAACGGTTCCTCAGCGTTGACGTTTCCGTTTTCGAGTGAGCTTTTTTTCCTTCTTGTTAGTTGAAGAATAATTGAGCCCCAAGTTTGTTCTGTCAAAGTCGTTGCATCGATCTGAGTATGCCACGTGTAGTTCCTTGCGACCGTTGGAGTGACCTTCTCCTTCAAGCCTCCCATCGTGCTTGTTAACGGGCAAACCAACACCAACACCAGGCGCCTGGTCTACGCCATATAGAAAGTTCTCACAGAAAGAGATGCACTCTTGTGTCAGATATCCCTAGACGGTGCTTCCATCCGGACGGGACATGTTACGAACGAATCCTTTGATGATCCACTACAAAACAAAAGACACATCCGTGACATTTTGGGCCGAACGGAATTTTTTTCTGTCATTCTTATGACACTTCTATGACGATAATTGTGACAAAACCCGGTATCATCATAGATGTGGCGGGGTCCTACTTCTATGACAAAAAATCATGATAGAAAATGGGCTTTTCATCCTGGGCGGGCCGGAGACGCAGTTGCATGACATTCTTTGGGCCATCCATGACGGAAAAAACCATGGTAGAAGCGAGGGCAAGGAAAATATCGGGGTGTTCCTGGTTACGGTGGGTGGTCGGGTGTAATGCCCAGGATGGAGTTATACCTCCTACGTGTCGAGGCACGACTTAAAGGCATAAATCCATCCTAGAATGATCTCAAGTTTGGTAATCTTTGCACAACTCATGTAAAAGAGGGGATAGTAAACAGAAAATAGTTGGCTTACACTCCCCACGTCACAGAATCACAGTACAAGTCTCAAACATCATACATTAAGAACATCACAACCCTCTAAGGGCAAAAGCCAAATGTCAAAGTACCAAACTGAAATAAATAAACCACAGGCGGATCGAATCCTAGTAAGAGTCTCCACTACTGATCATCCGGGTATCGCACATAGTACCGACTACGCTCCTCGTCGTACTCCCAATCCAGCTCGGTGCCATCACCTGGATAGCTCACAGCTGGACCTGCATCTGGTGTGTGAAGTAACTGTGAGCCACAGAGGACTCAGCAATCCCGTCTCCGGGTAACAAGACTATTTAAGCCTTTGGGTGAGGATAAGGCTGAAGAAAAGAATAAGTGTCTGCAGCAGCAATTAGCAACTAGCTTACGTGAGTGAGAGCGAGAAGAGAAGCCTCGAACGAGAAGTGATCACGAAGTGATCCTAGCTACAAGCTCAACAAACATAACCCCTCCGTGTTCAACTCCCGAATCCCTATTCGGAAATTGACAGTCACGGAACACACGCTGGTAGTGTATTAGAAACATTGTGTCAAGTTATCTACAACCGGAATTAACAAGCTCCCATCTGCCACATAACTGCGGGCACGGCTTTCGAAAGTTCAAACCCTGCAGGGGTGTTCCAACTTGACCCATTACAAGCCCACGATCCGCGGAGTCGCAACTCCAAAGTGGGAAGACCCGAGTATCCTTGGAATCCCGTGCTCAAGATATACCGAGCTAAGGTAAGGCTAATCCAGCAAATCCTCCCGGCATGTCGACACCCTGATAGTAGCCGCGTGTATCTAAGTCTCAGGACACGACCGGATGGGCGATTCTACGGGTGTATACCAGATACCTCGGGTTGCCCCAAGGCGGCCCCGCAGAACCCCCGTTTCGGACCAACACTCATGTGGAAAACTGGCCCGGGGTTGTTGATTAAGAAAGAGGGTTAATTACTCCCTATGCATGTTTAGTTTGTTATTAGGCAAATAGTACCAATGTTGGGACTTGCTGGAAAAGACTTAGCACTTAGCGGTCTATCGAGGGGGTCCCATACACCCCAACCGTGTTAGGAACGCATAATCAAGGAACATAACACCGGCTTATACGGATCCTAACGGCATGAGTGGAACAAATCACCAAGCAAAAGGCTTAGCCTTCCACCCTTGCCAATATATAGATGATTTCATTTTAGCAATTATATAGTGTGATATAACCCAACCAAACTTCAACATGAAGCAAGCATCTTCGATCTTCACCTGCAACTAGCAACGCTATAAGAAGGGGCTGAGCGAAGCGTACTTAGCCAAGCAACGGTTTGCATAGGTAGGTTGGTTAAACATGGCAATTGGTTACAAGTAGGAGGCTGACAAGAAGATCATGGGCATCGAGGCAAAACTATAGATCGAGACTACTAGCAATAGGCAAAGATAGTAATGTTATCGGGGTTCGGTCATCTTGCCTGAAGAGAAGTCGTTCGGATCGTAAGAAGGGTCCTCGTGCTCAACCTCGTTGGAAACCTCGTGCTCAACCTCGTACTCGGTCTCAGCTTCCGGCTCTAAACAAAACAATCACACCAAGCACCAATCAACAAGATGCAATGCGCACTCGAAAAAAAGATGAATGCATGATGGATGCACTAAGGATGCACACGGAGCACGGAAAAAGATCACTCAAGCAAAACACCTCAAAACATGATAATAATCTGATATTATTAATCTACACAGAAAAACAATCAAGTTTGATATAAGATTCGCTGAAATCGGAGTTACGGGCTAAAAGTTATGCCCGAAACAAGATTTGAGCGAAAGCTGAAAATTACAGCAACATAGCAACTTCGGAGCTCAAAATAATTGAGCTACAGCATTCAAATATCATGGTAAAGGACATGAACACAAACTAGACATATAGTACAGCAACTAAGTCCAAAGGTGCACCCCCAATGGAGCCACGGATAAATAGCAATGATCTTGGACATATTGAACTTGACAATTAAATTCTGCCAGCAGAATTTTACTGAAACTTTGGAGCAAAAGATAAACATGCTACAGCCACTCAAATGGACATGTGAGGACATGAATGGAAAGACAACAATATATACTACAAGGAACAATCAAGATCCACTCCAAAACTAACATGGTTTTTCCTAGAACATCACACGAACATGGCATCAGAATGTTACAGATTTCAGTCTTAGTGAAAATCCACTAAGTCCTAAAACAGCAATATCATCAAGGCATATAAAAGAGCATGTTTAAGTCACCTCGAAACTAAACATGGCAAGAGGTAAGCACCTCATCAAAGTACACATGAAGGTGATCCCGAAACACACAAGCATGCATCATGTAGGTAAACCCAACGATAGCAACGAGCTCAACAAGATGGCATTTCATAACAAGTGAAACAACATCACATGAACATGGCACTTTGCAACGATGATAACAAGACAAGAATAAATCTAACATGCAACCTATCACAAACAACTTGTAGATCATGGCAAGATGAACACGTGGACATGTCATTTGCATCATTTGGACAAACGAGCTAAAAGATATCACATGACAAAGGTGGCACAAAAACATCACATAACAGCAGTTTATATCATGATTCACTCTTGCAACAGCAAAACGAGCACCTAGATGATCTCTAACATGCATGACAACAACAGATAAAACGTAGAGCAAGTCTCCACGAACGTCTGGACATGCTACACGCGCGAAACGGAGCAGCAGGCAAAAAGTTAGAGCAGGTCAAACATTGCATCTCAGATTAACAAAACAGGGACTAGATCTAAGGGTTTGAGGTCAACCTCAGATCTGGAGATGAAAAATGGGCTCGGGCCCACGAATCTGGATCTGGCCCAGGCGAAATGGATTCGGTGACGGAGCTGGGCCCTGGGCGGCGGCGGCCCACCGCGGCGGCTGGGACGGCCCAGCCGCGAGGCAGAGGCGATGGCGGAGGGAGCCTGGCGGCCGGCCTGGGAGGCGAGGCGGGCGCCTGGGCCGGGGAGGCCCAGCCGAGGCGGGAGGTGGAGGCACCCGGCTGTGCGGCCCGGTGGAGAGCCTCGCGGGGCGACAGCCTTGGTGGACGGACGAAGGCCCAGCTGGCGGAGCGACCTGAAGCTGCGAAGACTTGGGCCTGGAGGAGCGATCCTGGTCGGTCGCTCGAAGGAAGAGGCCTGGAGCTGCGAGGCCTTCGGCGAAGTGGTCCTCGGTCGGGATCCAGGCGCGGGAGGGACCTGGATCGGTCGGTGGCGAAGGGAGTAGCCCGGGCCGGTCGATCGCTGGCTCGGTGGGGCTGCCGATCTGGATGCGTTGACCCGTGGCGATCGATCGACTGGCCAGATCGATCAGCCGCGGCGGCGCTGATTCCTTCGGGAGAAAAACAAAAGGCCAAGTGGAGAAGGGGGGTTGGTGGATCTGGAAAAAAAATGAGAGGGGAGGAGGAGGAAGAAGATAGAGATGCCAAATTTTAGACTAGGGTTTAATATATAGCAGTTTTTAGGGTTAGGAGGGATCTGGGGGTGTTTAGGAGCCCTCCGATCGCGATCCGACGGATCCGATCGCGGGGATAGATTAAAAGGGCCTAGAAGAAGATAAAAGACTGCAGTAGGGGTGTTTCCGGGACACGAAGTGAAGGCACTTTGGACCCACACGAACAACGGATGGAAAAGTCAACGGAGCCCAAACGATACGAGATTTGAGAGGCGGGTTGGACACAACAAAACAACAACACACACAACAACCTCGCGGCACACCGGTAACGTTACACGCCCAAACAACGAAGTAGGCCTACGGGACGTCACGGACACGTGAGGGAGCTCCGGAACGCGAAACGGACAACGGGAAGAAATGCGCGGAACCGGATGCAACCGACAACACAAATGCAATGCGATGCACATGTCTACATGATATGAATGAATGCCACACACTCACACAACAAAACGACGAAAACCCGAAAGACAAAGAACCCGGAATAGAAATAGATGAAGCCGGAGATATATTATATACCCAAAAGGGAAAGTATTACATCCGGGGCATTACATCGGGGCCGAGTGATACGCGTTTCTCTCGTACACGCACACGCGTGGGTGCGAGGCGTTGGGCTCTAACTGAACCCCGAGCGATTGCACTGCAGGCTACGCGTTACTGAACCCGAGTGATCGATCAATGGTTGTTAACTGAACCCGATCGAGCGATTCCTGCACTACTGCTGCTAACTGAAGCCGATCTATACTGCCTCTGGATGAATAGTGAGCGTTGTTGGGGGGTTTGGATGAACAATTCCCGGTGGAGGTGGATGAACAGGACCCCGTGGTGTTGCCTCTGGATGAACATGACCCCGATCGATCGAGCCGGTTGGGGCTGGATGAACAGGACCTCGTGGAGGGCAAGATGAACAGGACCACCCCGTGGATGGCAGGATGAACAGTAGACGGTGGAGGGATGGATGAACAATAGCCCGTGGAGGGGTGGTTGAACAGGAGTCCATGGAGAGGGCTGGTTGAACAGTAGACGATGGAGTAGCGCGCGGTGGAGGCTGGATGAACAGGAGCCCATGGATGAACAGTCGCAGGTGAAGGCTGGAGGAGGTCGACGGTGGATGCACAGTAGCCCGTGGAGGATGGAGGGTGGCGACGGTGGAGATGAACAGTATCTCGTGGAGTCCCATTTTGCGGTACGCCACACCCCTCCCGATGAACAGGACCCCGTTTCGACCGTAACGCTCCAACACAAGTCCGTTTCCTCCGTTTTGCGGTACGCCACACCCCTTTCGATCAAAAGGACCCCCGTTTCGACTGTAGGAGGTCCGTTTCCTCCGTTTAGCGGTACGCCAAACCCCTCCTGACGAACAGGATCCCGTTTTGATCGTGGCCGGTCGAACACAAGGCCGTTTCCTCTGTTCTGCGATACGCCAGGCCTCGTTTCCATCGGCTGTTCCGTCCAAGCCCTCCCGATGAACATGACGACGCATTTCGTTCCGACCCAGCCGGTTGGATCCCCATGAACATGACGACGACGCTGTTTCTTCGTTCCGACCCAGCCAGTTGGCTCCCCATGAACACGACGACGACGTTGTTTCTTCGTTCCGACCCAGCCATGTACATGAGCCCTGGCCGTACGTATGCACGAGTAGGCGTTCGAGACCATGCCCGTATATAGGTATGTGGCCGTATTTTCTTTCTTGCACACTGGCCGCTGTATGTACATATACATGCTACGTACGCCCCTCTACTACGACACGTGCGTGCCTCTACATCGACCAGTATGTAGGTACACATTCGCGACCAGAATGACAACGCTACGTACGCTTCGACCAGGTGGGTCCCGACTGTCAGGCACTTCCTTGCATGCGAAGATGTAGCTGGTGGGTCCCAGAAGTCAGGAGGCGAATCGTTTTTTTGTCCGGACGCACTTCCTTACGTGCGAAGATGTAGCTGGTGGGTCACATCAGTCAGGGGAAAACATTTTTTTCGCGAAATACGGTGGCCCGTCCGGTGGGTCTCCGCTGTCAGGTGGATGAATAATTATTTTGCGTGTAATAATAAGGCACTTCCTTGTTACGGCCGTGGACCCAACTGTCAGCCTCTCCACGTACAGTACTATTCCGATGGAAGTCATTCCTTGTCCACGTTGACCACGCCGCGCCGAGAGCAGCAGAGCGGTGGACGACGGTGAGGCCGAGGAAGGGGACGACGCGGAGCCGGGGAAGACGCGGTAGTGGAAGCCCGTGCGGAGAGGAGTATGAGGGTTCACTGGTTCGACTGCGGTGTGAGGCTGCCGTCGCCACAGGGCCTAGCCAGCGGTGGGAATAGTAGGGGGCGGTGAGGCCTCCGCGGCAGCACAACCGGCCACGGGAGGCAGGAACATGCGACACGACCGGCGATACTTTGGGCGGCTGAAGCAAGAAGACCAGAGGATGAAGAAGCACTACGACCATTGGATGGACATCGTACGGTCACTTGAGCTAGAATCGTTCATATTGACTAAGTTGACAAAGCACTCCGTCCGCGTCAACTTAGTAGGCCCATAAGTCAGCTACCCACCAAGGTGGGTCACAACTAGCAGGGGGAGTATTCATTTTTTTGTGCGTAATAAGGAGGCACTTCCGGTGGGTCCGAGCTGACAGTGGGGGGAACGTTTTTTTCGCAAAATACGGTGACCCGTCCGGTGGGTCCTAGTAGTCAAGGGGGAAACGTTTTTTTCGCAAAATACGGTGACCATCCGGTGGGTCCCCGCTGTCAGGTGGAGGAATAATTATTTTGCGCGTAATAAGGAGGCACTTCCGTGCTGCGGTGGAGTGGTCAGTTGGTGCAGTTCCAAGCAAAGCGTGGTAGCAGGATCTACGTGTGAAGCGGAGTACATAGCTGCTTAGGAAGCAGCAAATGAAGGAGTCTTGATGAAGGAGTTCATATCCGATCTAGGTGTAATACCTAGTGCATCGGGTCCAAGGAAAATCTTTTGTGACAACACTGGAGCAATAGCCTTGGCGAAGGAATCTAGGTTTCACAAGAGAACCAAGAACATCAAGAGACGCTTCAATTCCATCCGCGATCAAGTCAAGGAGGGAGGCATAGAAATTTGCAACATACATACGGATCTGAATGTCGCAGACCCGTTGACTAAGCCTCTTCCATGAGCAAAACATGATCAGCACCAAGACTCCATGGGTGTTAGAATCATTACTATGTAATCTGGATTATTGACTCTAGTTCAAGTGGGGGACTGGAGGAAAAATGCCCTAGAGGCAATAATAAAGTTGTTATTTCCTTATATCATGATAAATGTTTATTATTCATGCTAGAGTTGTATTAACTGAAAACTTAGTACATGTGTGAATACATAGACAAAACAGAGTGTCCCTAGTATGCCTCTACTAGACTAGCTCATTGATCAAAGATGGTTATGTTTCCTAGCCATAGACATGAGTTGTCATTTGATCAACGGGTTCACATCATTAGGAGAATGATGTGATGGACAAGACACATCCGTTAGCTTAGCAACTCGATCGTTTAGTTTTACTGCTATTGCTTTCTTCATGACTTATACATGTTCATATGACTATGAGATTATGCAACTCCCGAATACCGTAGGAACACCTTGTGTGCTATCAAACGTCACAATGTAACTGAGTGATTATAAATATGCTCTATAGGTGTCTCCGAAAGTGTTTGTGGTGTTGGCATAGATCAAGAATATGATTTGTCACTCCGAGTGTGGGAGAGGTATCTATGGGTCCTCTCGGTAATACACATCGTAATAAGCCTTGCAAGTAAATGACTAACGAGTTAGTCACGAGATGATGTATTACGGAACAAGTAAAGAGACTTGCCATTAACTAGGTATGATGATACCGACGATCGAATCTCGGACAAGTAACATACCGATGAAAATGGGAACAACGTATGTGGTTATGCGGTTTGACCGATAAAGATCTTCATAGAATATGTCGGAACCAATATGAGCATCCAGGTTCCGCTATTGGTGATTTACCGGAGATGAGTCTTGGTCATGTCTACATAGTTCTCGAACCCGTAGGGTCCGCACGCTTAACATTCGATGACGATCGGTATTATGAGTTTATATGTTTTGATGTACAGAAGGTAGTTCGGACTGCCAGTTGTGATCATGGACATGATAAGGAGTCTCAGAATGTCCGAGACATAAAGATTGATATATTGGACGGCTATATTCGGACACGGGAAGTGTTCCGGATGGTTTCGGAGAAAACCGGAGTGCCCGAGGGTTACCCAACCCCCCCCCCCTCCCCCCCGCCGATGGAACTAATGGG
The DNA here is from genome assembly GCA_902687465.1 of Secale cereale. Taxonomy (NCBI): domain Eukaryota; kingdom Viridiplantae; phylum Streptophyta; class Magnoliopsida; order Poales; family Poaceae; genus Secale; species Secale cereale. The sequence goes on along the minus strand of LR738714.1, from coordinate 742,383,395 downwards.
CCACATGTGCCCTTAGTGGAGAGAGAGAGGGCCGGCCAGGGCTGGGCCGTGCGCCCCTCCCCCTTGGTCCGGATTGGACAAGGAGAGGAGGGGCGGCGCCCCTTTCCTTCTCCCTCTCCCTCTCCTTCCTCCCCCCTCCTTCCCTCTTGGTGGACTCCTACTAGGAATAGGATTCCTATTCCTAGTAGGAGTTGCTCTCCTTGGGTGCGCCATAGGGGTCGGCCGGCCCTCCCCCTTGCTCCTTTATATACGTGGGTAGGGGGCCACCATAAAACACACAATTAAACATCAGTTTAAGCCATGTGCGGTTCCCTCCTTCACACATACACACCTCGATCATATCGTTGCAGTGCTTAGTCGAAGCCCTGCGTCGGTAGCTTCATCATCACCGTCACCATGCCATCGTGCTGAAGAAACTCTCCCGTGACGCTCAACTGGATCAAGAGCTCGTGGGACGTGATCGAGCTGAACGTGTGCTGAACGCGGAGGTGTCGTACGTTCGGTGCTTGGATCGATTGGATCGCGAAGACGTTCGACTACATCAACCGCGTTACTAGACGCTTCCTCTTTCGGTCTACGAGGATACGTAGACACACTCTCCCCTCTTGTTGCTATGCTTCTAGTAGATAGATATTGCGTGATCGTAGGATTTTTTTTTTTTTTGAAATACTACGTTCCCCAGCAATCCTCATTATAAGAAACACTTTCGGCTTGTCCTTTGGTGTAAAACAATTGGGCCACCTTGCTGCACTTTGTTACTATTGTTACTTGTTACTTGCTACAAACTATTTTTCTATCAAATTACCTATCACAACTACTTCAGAACACTTACAGAGAACACCTTGCAGAAAACCGCTTATTGATTTCTTCCGCTCCTCGTTGGGTTCTGTACTCTTACTTATCAGAGGGGCTATGATTAATCTCCTATACTTGTTAGTCATCAATCGCCCACAAATTGGTCGTTGATTTGGCAAAAAACACCTTAGCGTCCGGCCATACAAACCGCCGGCAATAATATCGGTATCGCCGTTACTCCTTCGTGGTGACGTCTCCGGAAAAAAAGTCATGGACGCCATCATGGTTGGATGTAGCACCACCAGCCATAGGTTGTAGCTCATCGTCCTGTAGCATTTGTCGGCGCCATTGTGTGGTTGCAGGTTTTGTCAAAGCGATATAGCATCTATTGTCGCTGATTGAAGCCTTTGTTGTTCATGGTTTCGGGATCTGTCGGCGCTAGGGCATCGTGGTTATGCAGCTTCTTGTCATATGGTTGTAGCTCCCCAATGCGTTGGTTGCAACACGCGCCACGGCTCGAGAAAAAATTCCCCAACGTTAACCGGTTCCAGCGAAATTCCACCATGGTTGTAGCTCGATGTCGTCCAATTCCAGTGCACAGTCACCACGTCTCCAACCTCTGGCGTACTAGTCGCAGCTCCAGCCATCGCTGGTCGTCCCCGCCTGGCTTGCCGGTCGTAGCATCCGGTGCTCGCTTCGTCGTGCGGGGCCATGACGACCTCCCCCAGTCGTCATCCTGCAGACGAGCTGTGCAAGCACACAGTGAGCCCGAACAAAACGGTGGTTAGCAGCGGGGCGCGTGGGGGATGCGGCAGCGCACGACCTCACCGGTCGGTGGTTGCTCGCTCGGGGTAGAGAAAGCTAACGAGAGGAAGAAGAAAGGATGGAGGATGGTCGGGCTATGGAGGGAAGAAGAATATACTGTGTCCGGGCACAAGCTTTTTCCTTGATATATTGGCTTTGGCTTTTCTCCGAAAAAGATTGCACTATGACAACTAGTTATAAGACTTATTACACCCATAAACTGAAGGATGAGAAAACTATCTATGAGATAATGTAGATGTATGTTTCTGAAAACACTAACAAAACAATATAAAATTTATGGTGTTATCTCTCTAGCATGCCAAGTGCTTGTAGCTTAGTTGTTTCCTTGCCAACAGAGAACATAGTAGATAAAAATGCTACAAACAAATTGCAATTTCTGATGCAGTGATACATACGTTTCTTGTTGTCCGTTGGTTTGCATCTCTGTATGTTAAAATCTTGATGAAATATTGTAAACACAAATCAGCAGATGCAACTTTATGGTGATCAATAATGACATTTACTGTCACTACAACAAGTATGCCTGAGTGTCTGGTTATGAGAACTAATCTCGGCGGATTAATTTCATGTTATTTTTTATGGTTCTTGGACCTAGGAAAAAAACGTTAAATTTGACCTAGAGAAAAGAAAAGCTCAGCTGATTTGGTTGTCGACATTGAACACTACTATTATTGACATGGGATAAAATTAGTGATAGCACATGAGTTTAAACTTCAGAACACAACGCTGAGTTGCCAAGAAAATGGTAGGCATCACAACAAACTGTTCCCTGCAAAGCCAACAAAAGTAAGATAAAGATTATAGATACAATTTGATTGAAAACTTCATCAACATATACTGACATATAAATCACAAATCAACACACAAATTGTTCCTATTTTCCCCTGTATATACTTGCAGCTTCATAAGAGAAGAAAGGCAGAAAACAGACCATATCCTAATAGACGTCTATTCATTCTATATACTCCGTAAGATACTACCAGGGCAAACTGTATCTTGCTATGAATTTATGATGCATTCCATGGATCATTTGCTAGGAGTCTGTAAAATATCTTGTCAACAGTGAGACTATGTAACACATGTGTGACCTGTAATTAAAGTAAGAGGAGGTGGTCAGTGTTCAATAAAAAAAAATCCTGTTAGACGAAGATAAAAAAATTCTGCAAAAACAAACAGACATGCGACTTGCTTGGATTGTGATCGAATACCTTGTCGACATAGACTAAAAAAATTCTGAAACTATTGGGAAATACATGGGACAACCAGATCATATCAAGCTTCTGCATCTCAGATACAATTCTGTACTTGAGCTTTGGATAGGCCAAGACATGAATTTTCAAAGACAGCTAGTTCATGCGAACCTGTAAAAACTGGATGGGTGAGGTATTAAGAG
>LR738714.1:742355112-742371255 GCA_902687465.1 Secale cereale | reverse complement strand
CCCCCCCCCCAAAAGTTCTCACCGGAGACAGGCAAAGTTCCTATACCAGAGTTGATAAATTTCACAGCATTGTACGTGTGGTGGCAGCAACGCCAAATTGTAAAGGGAGAATTGATACAAAAACCGGGTAGAACAACTGTTGCTATTAGGGCGTTAGCTACAAACTATATTAGAGCTACATCTCCTAAAGTCTATGAACTATATTAGAGCTACATCTCCTAAAGTCTCTGAACTGAAAAATAATCAGATCTAGAAAAGGCCTAGTAGGGGAGCTATAAAGATTAATGTGGATGCATGCTTTTTTCAACAGTCTCTTGATGGTGCTATAGGGGAAATTGCACGTGAGGATCACAGCCATTTTATTGCAGCTGCAACATGGGTGTTACCGTACATGAGTACTGTTGATTCGGCGGAGATCTTGGCCATCAAGCATGGTCTTTATTTGGCAACTAGGACCGGATGCAATGTTGCTCATATTGAGCCTGATTCTAGTTTTGCAGTGGATACTGTGCAAACACAAGAAGATTAGTATGGCGAGTAGGTTGCAATGATGGCTGAATGCAATCAGTTGGTCTGTTATTTTGCAAAGCTCTCGGTCATTGCTTTCGTGAAGCAAACTTCCAAGCTGATTGCTAAGCTAGCTACTCATATAGTACTAGATCTTCTGATTTTTGGGAAAGTTTATCCCCGATTTCATTTCTCAACTTCTCGTAAATGACATATCTATCGTTTGAGAAATAAAGTCTTATTGATGTAGAAAAAGTACTGTGATGGATGGATGAAATATTTCCTTATTTGTGTGCTTTCTTACCGGTAAGGTACTATTTCATAAGCCAACACACACACATCAGTTTCACCTATTCATACAAAGAACCTAATTGGCTTCCAAAAGTTTGATCAAATTAGGAAATACATTGGGCTACACGCTGCAATGATGAGTTATCCACATGTCGTACTATTTTAGAAAATATGTCAAACAATTGCACTTAGCTAACGCTAATGTTATATACAGTGTTCCACAACAACCACTAGTCAAACAAAATAACTCCATTCTATTGAAGAAGAAACAATATATCTTGTGTAACTTATTGATGTGGTTCTCACAGTGCTACATAGAAATGAAATGAATGAAAAATATTCAAATTTCCATACATATTAAAGGTTAGGAATGAACACGTGAAAAAGAAGCATTGCGGTAACCCGACCTTAGGAGCATCCAAAAGGAAGATCCACCACATGATTTTTGGTGAGATGGTCGTTACTCTTGTATCTCCATAGTGTTCCTCGTTCCGCTCGTGCGTGAATAAAATACACTTTATTTATATATGACCAATCTCACCCTCTCACAAAGTATCTTGGAGCCCGTGCTGTAGCTGGCTATATGCCACTTCTCTTCTCTCCTCATACTAAGCATAAATATATATTTAAATTTTATAGCTTACTCACATCACCTTATTATACTTGCTCTAATTTGCTTTTCTTATCTCTCCACTTCTTTCTCGTTCAACTCAGAAAAAATAAAATATTTAAACTGTTTCAACCCTCTTACATTAATTATTATACTTGCTCTTATCTATATCTCTGTTGTTACTAAAAGTCAATAAATCATACAATTGTCCTTATGATCACCACTTACACGTCTCATGTACAACATATCTTTTCTTGGTCAAAATATAGTGACATCATCATTAAACTCACATGGACATGTCATACACTTTATAAACTCTTGACATGCAAAAAAAAATAAAAAAATCAAGACTACCTCTAGCTACTAGAATGTCTCATATGACAAACACCTTATAATAAGCCAGACAACTCTATGCATGTACTCCCTAGAAAAAACTCATGCTCGTTCCCAGAGCTCGTCTTTTTTAGAGTTGGCAAATACACATGAGGATTAGGAGGCATTGGGAATGAAATCGTTGCACTATTCTGCACCCTAACTGTTAGGTTCGATGTACAAATCTCCAAAATGCTTATGTGATCCAGGAAGTTCAACCAACAACAAATACAGACCCTAATGTCAATCTCCAGAAGCAAGTTGATTCGCTTACCCTCTCTGCAAGTGAAAAACTTGAGTTAGCAACCTATCTTACTCAGCCAGAATAAGATGTTTTCTGTGGTTTCTAGAACTATGCAAGCGAGCGGACTTTTGACGCAAGGGTTGTTGATTACTCTGCGCACAAGTATGGCGGCAATAATGGGGCAACTAGTGATATGCCGATTTGAATGACATAGTTAGTTCATTTTCTATCAAGTTCTTTTGTAGCCACTTATGAAGCTCTCTACACCTCACAGGGTTTCCGACCTACGGACGAGCTCCTCAACCTGGTTCGACCTAAGGTGACACCGCTCATGAATGAACACCTCGATAATGTGTTCATAGCTCAAGAGGTCAAGGCAGCCTTGTTCCAAATGGCACCGGCCAAGGCACCAGGGGTGGATGGCTTCACAGAGGGTTTTTTTCAGTGGCATTGGGAGCTTCTGGAGGAAGACATCGTGCAGGCTATTTTGGATTTCTTGAATGGCGGTGAGCTGCCGGTGGGGATGAATGACACCTCCAGTACCCTCATACCAAAACTAAGGTACCCATAGCGTATCTCACAATATAGGCCAATCTCTCTTTGCTCTGTGCTATAAAAAATTGCCTCCAATTGTATCACCAATAGAGTCAGGGAGTTCCTTGGAGAAATTACTGGTGAAGAACAGAGTGCTTTTATACCCGGCCGTCTTATCACCGACAATGTGCTTATTGCGTATGAGAGTGTTCATACGATGAGGAGGCAGAAGAAGGGGAGAAATCATGTGTGTGCAGTCAAACTTGACATGATGAAAGCGTATGACAGAGTTGAATGGCACTATGTAGAAGTTATCATGTCAAGGTTGGGCTTCAGTCCGAGTTTTGTTAGACCGAGAATGAAATGTGTGACTTCTGTCAGGTTACGTGTGAATGGGGTGCTGATGCCGTACTTCACCCTGGATGGGCTTGCGTCAAGGGGACCCCTATTCGCGTTACCTATTCCTACTTTGTGCGGAGGGTTTCATGACACTTTTGAACAATTTGGGTGGCGCACAAGTGGATAGGGGAATCATAGTAAGCAATTATTCGCCTTGGGTGAATCATCTTCTCTTTGCGGACGACAGTCTAATTTTTATGAGTGCAAAGGAAACGAGCGCCTGAAGGCTGAACCAAGTTCTCAGGATCTATGGTGTCTGTTCTGGACAGTGTGTGAACAGAGAAAAAAGCTCCATCTACTTTAGTACGAATACACCTGAACCCGTTAGACAACATCTAAAGTTTCTTCTCGGTATCACGGTCGAAGCTTTCAACCAGAGTTATCTCAGTTTACCTACTGCAACTGGCTGGATTACAAGTGGTACCTTTGATCACTTGAATGAGAGGATTCGAAGCAAGTTGCAGGGGGGACAGAACGCATGGTTTCATGCGCTGGACGAGAGGTACGTCTGAAATCAGTGGCTCAAGCGATTTCGGCGTTCTCTATGAGTTGTTTTAAGTTAACAAAGAAAGTTTGCAAGGGATTCACATCACGCATGGCGCGCTACTGGTGGAGAAGTTCTCTTGATCGTCGATCTTTGCATTGCCTCGATTGGGATACCCTTGCAAAGCCAAAAGGGAAGGGCGAGATGGGATTCAGAAATATGCAGCTCTTCAACTTGGCCCTTCTCGGAAAACATGGATGAAGACTCGTCACGAGCCCGAACGCGCTATGGGCACGGGTGCTCGGAGGGAAGTACTTCCTGACTACCAACTTCTTGGAGGCCACCGCGCATCTGCATGCTTCTTCAACTTGGCTCGCGATTTTGGCCGGGAGGGAAGCCCTTGGGGTTGGTATGATCAAGAGGATTGGTGACGGCACAACAGTATCGATATGGGACGATCCTTGGATCTGAGGAATCATATCCATGAAGCCGTCCATCCATCTTGGTGTCACACATTTAGCCATGGTCTCAGACTTGATTGACTCAGATATCGGTACGTGGAAGATGGATATGGTGAGGGAAAATTCCATACCCCATGAGGCCGCAGCTATCCTCAATATACCCTTGAGGCGCATGGGAGGGGAAGACTACTGGGCATGGTCAGCAGAGAAAGCAGGAGTCTATACTGTCAAATCAGCGTATCGATCCCTAATGATTCGTAACGAGCATTTGGCTCTAGAAGAATGGTCGCTTACAGAATCCTCAATAACAGACAAGCAGCTATGGACGAGGCTTTGGAAGCTGAACGTGGTACCAAAAGCCCGTGTGTTCTGGCGGCGGGTGTTGCGTCGGATTCTTCCTGTCAAAAGCACTCTTAAACACAGACACATAGCGACTCATGCTAGGTGCAGAGTGTGCCTGGCAGCTGATGAGGACATGTATCGTGCGCTAATAAAATGCACTCATGCAAAATGTTTCTAGAGGGAAGCAGGCGAGTGGCCGCACTTAAAGCTTCCAGAGTTACATGTGATCACATGGGCCAAAGATATTCTTTGTGACGCTAGGTTTGATGTGTCGGATCGAGCAAAAATTGTCACGGTGATGTGGACTGAGGGAGTCCTGGATAGAGGGGTCCTTGGGAGGCCATATAACTCTTGGTGGGTCGGACTGGTGGGCCGTGAAGATCATAGTCGAAGATCATCTCTCGTATCCGGATAGGACTCCTATATTCATGTAAAGGCAGGTTTTAGGTTCGGGTGTAATTTTTCCTTCCTCTGCAGGATGGTATGTACAAACCCTAGGCCCCTTCGGTGTGTATATAAACCGGAGGGTTTAGTCCGTAGAGGCTAACAGAGAATCTCAAATCCTCATAGGCTACACTTTAGGGTTTAGCCAATTCGATCTCGAGGTAGATCAACTCTTGTATTCATATTCATCCATATTAATATAGCAGGAAGTAGGGTTTTACCTCGATCGAGAGGGCCTGAACCTGGGTAAATATCGTGTCCCCTGCCTCCTGTTACCATCGATCCCCAGACACATAGTTCGGGACACCCTACCCGAGATCCGCCGGTTTTGACACCGACATTCGTGCTTTCATTGAGAGTTCCACTATGTCGTCGATCGATGGGCTAATGGATCGCGTCAACAACGACGACGGCAACCCCGAGGGAATTTTCCCTCCTGGACAACCCTTCGTGTTCGGCGGCTTCGCGCTACGTGCCAACACCGAAGGCCATCTTGAGCAGATTGAGAGCTACGCCCCAGGCCATCATGTCAGATTCAGAAGTTTAAACTACGTTGCTGATATCCGCGGAGACTTGGTCTTCGCCAGATTCGAGCCAGCGGCAACCTCTCTCTGCCTTGACGATGAACATGACCTAGCTCTATCATCGGATCAGGAAGTAGCACCTGCAACAGTTTTGGCCCTAGATCCGGAACAGACCGCACCGTCCGAGGACGGGAAGCTTAACCCCGCCACGAAAGCCGCGGACTCCACGAGTTTGGAGCCGCACACAGACCCAACCCTAGACGAGGTATGTGTCATCGGAACCCCAGACCTAACTTCGGCCTTGGATTCTGAATCACACGCATGTGCGCCCTTTAAGACAGATCGGGCGTCAATCGCCGAATTCGGTGCTACGGATATCTTCCAGCACTCACCCTTTGGCGACATGCTAAGGTCGTGAAGATCCCTTTCCTTAGATGGGGACACATAGCCGCATTGTATCCGGTTCAAACTGGAGGCTGATGGAGAATTTTGCTCCCCACCCACCACCCACTTGATAGCCACGGTTGAAGATCTAACCGCTCTACTTGACTATGCTTTCGAAGACTTCGAAGGGGTGGACCTCGAAGCTGAAGCGGATCCAGATCAAAACCGGCCCATAACTGGGCGGTGGACATCTACATCTTCATACGACGTGTACATGGTGGATACACCTAAAGAGGCGGAGGGCGACGGCGAAAACAATCCCGTCGAAGAACCTCCCAAACGTCGGCGTCCAAAACGCCGAACTAAATCCCATAAAGGAAGAAATAGCAACACTGTCACTAACGACGGTGACACTCCGGAACAAGCCAAAGACCCCGCAGACCCAGTGATGGAGAAGGAAGTGCGAGAGGATGACGAACAGAGTCCGAAGCCTCTGTCCGATGACAGCGATGCCGAATACGGCGACTACGTACCGGCCTCCGAAGAAGAGGTTAGCCTGGATGACGATGAATATATCATCCCAGAAGAACCCTCTGAACAAAAACGCTTCCATCAGCGGCTTATTGCCACCGCAAGGAGCCTGAAAAAGCAGCAGAGTAGCTTCAAGCTGCAGAGGACACGGTCAACGATAGATGGGACGAGGTGCTAGACGCCGAACAGAAACATGGCTATAATGGCCATATCAAAGGCTATCCCAACCGTAAACTGCTGCCTGAATTCGACGACGAGGCTGCTGCGCCCGTCCTGCCAAAGAATAACACCACCGACAAGCCGGACTGACCACCTCACGGACGGGACAGAGTTGCTAGCAATGGCGTACACAAGCCCGCACCACCACCCCGTAAAGAAATAGAGGGTGCGGCTCAAGTCCGAAAACACGATCTGCGTGAGGACCTTAACAAAAAATCTAGCACTAGTGCAGAACCGGGCAATAGCACCGGATCGTAAGGCCCTTTAGTGTCGGTTCCACAACCGGCACTAAAGTGTGGGCACTAAAGGCACCACCCCCCCCTTAATACCGGTTCAGCACGAACCGGTGCTAAAGGGCAACCACGTGGCACGAGCCAGCTCCGGGGGCCGGGAGCCCTTTAGTACCGGTTGGTAAAACCAACCGGTACTACAAGGTTTGGGGGGGGGGGGGGGTTTGGTTTTATGATTTCTTTTTCATTTAATTTTGTGTTTTCCATTTAATTCTTTTTTGTTTGCTGGTATTTTACGATACTACACATTGTACACGTTATATATATATATAGAATTTCTAGTAGAACCAATCATATATATATCATCAAATGTCTCACAAACCACCAATTCACACATACACACATGTATAGCTATATACAATTTCTCCTACATGTTGCCTTCGGAGCCAGTGGCATTAGCCTAATTGGTGCCTTCAGAGCACGATGACAATTGGAAGTGGTTCATGAGGGCGGTAGCGGGTAATGGTATTCTCCCTTCGGATCTATGACCTGGTCGAGCAAAAATCCCGCTATTTCCTCTTGAAGTGCTTGTACGCGCTCCGTTTCTAGGAGCTTGTTCCGCACCTCTTTGAACTATTAAGAAGGAGATCAATATGCATGTTTATTAGTTGTGTGATTAGATATCGGTAATGGTGTAAAAATTGTGAATAGTGTTCTGACAAACGTACCCATTCCTGTCTTTGAGATCTGCTCCTTTCGGACGCCATCATGCGAATGTTCTCGCAAACGTAGTATGCACACAGATTAGTCCCCTGCGGCTGCTTCAGGGCCTTTACGAGAATGGAATTTGATCAGATAATAATTAATCAAGCATGATAATTAAAGAGATAATGGCAGCTAGCTAGTTAGCTAGTACTACTTAATTAGTTACCTTGGGTCGAAACCATTGCAGTCTTTGTTTCCATTCGCCTGGAGTGACGCTGATGAACCTTGCCCAAGCCCTGCCCGCCGACAAAGAAAATGAATAAATGGGTTATTAAATAGTTCATATCAGGAAATGACGAACTAAATAGGCCGAGATATATAGTTAATAATGATTGAAATTACCTGTTGACTATCCCTTTCAAGATGGTGTAGTCACTTTGTTTTTTAAGTAGTGAGTCGAGTACTTCAACTGTTCCGGCGTCAACTTTAATGATACACAAGATCCAGTGAAATCTGCATGCACACACGTTTGGATGTCTTAATTAAGCGGACATATGTAAGCAAAAACATGTAGCTAGCTAGTAGGCAAAAACAGAGAATTTGTTGTACAAGACAGTGTGACTCACTGGAAGTTGTAAGGAAGTAGTATATCTTCATTGTATTTGAGGCACTTCAAGAACTCTAGCATGCTGTCCTCTACATGCTTTTCATAATATTCATCTATTTTCCATGTGTATTCATTAACGGTGTTTGGGTCAATGAACCCAATGCCATAGCGTCCACCTTTTTTTATTTCATACATCTTCATCCTGCATAATACCACAAAAAAGAATATAGTGAGGATAATTACAGGTAATGATTGATCAAAAGGATCACTACAGCTAGCTTGAGACTTAAATTACAGAAAGAAATCACTTACAGACAATAGCAATTGACGATAGATTTGTCGAGTGCGTCTTGATTGTATAACTGAAACAGTTTATTATACTCAACGGCCACAGCGTTCTCATGGTAGTAATGATCCTTCTTGACTTCCACCATGAGGGACTCTCGATTGGAACTGTTGGTAATGTCCATGTACCATTGATGCAATTCATACATTCTCGTTGGGAGCTTCTTGACCTCGTCTGGCTTGACCAAAGGTTCACCCCAGACATATTTCCGTTTTATTTCCTCCTCTGTAAGCACAGGCATGGGCTCGATCTCGAGGAGTTGTCCAACAGTGATGTTGAGAATTTCAGCCTGCGTTATATGCTCCTCGGTTATTACCACATTGCCCTCCCTGGGAACGTAAACTGTTTGCCCACAATTATATTAGGCGCGCGTACTCTCACGTGTTGTTGGCACAACAAGCGAGGGGATCGATTGCGCCGCCTATTCTCCCAGCTGGGGAACGGTTTTCCCGCATTTTTTGACAGATGCTTGTTGTTTGCTCGAGCTCGAGCTCGCCTCCTTCTGTAGACGTGCTCGATTTAACTTCCTGATGTGGCGCTCATAGTCTGTGTCAATAGGCTTGGGAGCTGGTGGTTGAGCCATACGAACGAAGTGGTCAATCTTTTCCTCAGGCACTTTCTCCCTTGGCGGCGGTGGCGGTTTCGGTCCAAAATGGTCGTCCACTTCTGCCCGCACTATGGCCTTGGTTTGCTCCTCGGTCCTGTCGTAAGCCCTCTGAGGAGGATCAGTGAGGCTTGGACCATATTTATATCGCTTGCCTCCGCCTGTACTTCCTATACTGCCTCGACTCGTACCGCTACACACCATAGCTGCGGGGTGTCTCTTCTGTGATTGCTGAGGCGGCGGAGACGGCTGACGGGGCTTAGTTGGACGAGGAGGAGTGGCCTGAAGTTCTGCTCGACTTGGAGGAGGAGTGGCCTGAAGTTGTGCCAGACTTGGAGGAGGAGTGGACGTCTGATGCTGTGTCGGACTTGGAGGAGGAGTGGCCTGACGCTTTGCCAGACTTGGAGGAGGAGGAGTGGCCTGACGCGTTGGTGGACTTGCAGGAGCGGGAGTCTCCTGACTCGGTGGCGGACTTCGACGAGGAGTCGGCTGACATGGTGTCGGTGGCCTTCGAAAGATGATGCAATCCTTTCTCCATAGGATGATACGATGTTTGGCCTCTCCGAGTGTGTGCTCCTCGTCACCTCCAGGAATGTCAAGCTCTAGCCCCGAATATTGGTCCACCACCTTATCAACCAAGATACGAGCATAGCCTGCTGAAATTGGGTTGCAATGGAAGGTTACCTCGGGGGGATTTGTAAAAGCAAGTGCGTCCGCCACCTTCATGGATATGTTCTTCATTTTGAAGTGTAGCTGGCAGTTAGTGTTCTCCATGATGTCATCCACGAGGTATCTATCCAGCATTGTGTCGCCCGGGGTGGAACCCACGCTGCTTCTCGGCATGGATGGGGAGGTGGTATGCAATGCTGGATCATCCGCTAGCTGCTGCAGCTGCTGAGACCCCCTTTGCTGGCTAAGTGAATCGATCTGCTCCTGCTGCCACTGGAATTTGACTGCCAAGTCCGCGTGCTTTGATTCTAGGCCTTGAAGGCGTTCATAGTCCAGCTTCCTCTGCTCCTCCTCCATCTTCCTCTGCTTCTCCTCCGCAATCATCCTTCTCGCACGGGTTATGTAGTCAGCGTTCCAGTTGGAAAACCCCTCATACCATGGAATAGTGCCCTTGCGTCGTGTTCTTCCCGGGTGTTCAGGATTTCCCAGGGCACGCGTAAGCTCGTCGTTCTCTCTGTTGGGCTAGAACACCCCCGATCGAGCCTCTTCTATTGCAACAAGTAGCTTATCGTCGGCTCCTTCAGACATGCCTTCGTCGAAACTTTGCCTATCTTCGGGTCCAACTCCCCCTCATGCACATAGAACCAAGTCCTGCACCTGGGGGGCCAGCTCCTAGTAACCGAAGTGACACCTGCATCCTCCATCTCTTTCTCAAACTTATCCCACAGAGAGCATCACCAGCCGTTGGCCCCCCAGGGGGCGTCTAAAAGTGCCGCCTGGGGGTGAGCCGACACAAAGAATAGACCTGGGGACGAGTCGGTCCCCAGCCGTCGGCCCCCCAGGGCCGCCCCCAGGCGCGCATTAAAAAAAAACTTCGGCGAAGATATGATAAAAACTAGTTAAATTTCGCCCAAACATGGTACATTTCAGCGAATTTCACGCTTGTTCATTACATAAACCTAATATAAAAAAGGAAGGGGCTGAAGTCGTCGCCGTCGTCGTCGTCGTCGACCTTCTCCTCCTTGACACGGGCGCCCCTGCTGGACCCCTGCCCGGCGTCGCCATGGCGGACCGGCGGCGGCGCGTCGTCGTCGTCGTCGCTGTCGCATAAGACGACGACGCCGTCTTCCTCGCGGCCGCGTCGGCGTTCCTCAAAGCGGCGAAGGGCGGCGCGCTAGCGCTCCTTCTCCTTCTCACGGCGCGCCTTCTCCATTGCAATGGAGTCCTGGCGCGCCCACTCCAGGGCCGCGTCGTCGTCGTCGAGCTCGGCCTTCACCGGTGCCAGCCCCGGCTCCATCTTCACCGGCGCCAGCCCCGGCTCTGTCTTTGGCTTGACGAAGCACGGAGGAGCCGACGAGGAGGAGGCGCGCCGGCCGCCCTCGTTGATGACGATGCCGACGCTGCGAGTGCGCCGGCCGATTGTTGTCTCCACCGCGGGCTCGGCCTTGACGCCGAGAAGCGCTGGAGAGCCGGAGGAGTGGGAAGACGAGCGGGATGAGGAAGAGGAGGAGGATGCAAACTTCCTTGGCGCCCATTCGTGCCGGTGTTGCTGCGACGGGGCGGCCCGCGTCGCACGATAGGTCAACGGCGGGTTGTTCCCGCCGTCGAGGTGCGCCAGCACGCCATCCAGCGTGCGGCCGGGGACGCCCCACCATAGGTGGCGCCCCTCGCTGTTCTTGACGCCGCCGACCACTGGTGCGGCGTTGGTGGAGGCCAGACGCTCCTGCTCGCGGCTCTGGAAGTACGCCGCCCAGGCCGCGTGGTTGCCGGCGGCGTACTGGGGGAGGGAACGCTCGTCGTCGGTTAAGGAGGCGTGCGCCACCTCGACCTCCTCGGTGAAGTACCGGGGCTTCGCTACGGCGTCGGGTAACGGGGGAATGGGCACTCCCCAGTCGCTGAGCCGCCACCCCGTCGGCTCGGCGCGCATGTCCGGCGGCACCGGGATGTTCACCTGGAACAGGAGCCAGGACTCCTGTTTGCGGATCGAACGGCGGCCGAAGTCGTTCGCCGCCGCCTCGTCTCCGGGGAAGCGCTTTGTGTTGGCGACGCGGCGGTGGAGAGAGAGGGAGAGAGAGGGGCTGCCGGGTGCGCTCGGGAGAGGTGGACGGGGATGGAGAGAGAGGGGCTGGGCGGCGGCGAGGGGCGAGTGTGGGCACAGCGACTGAGAGATTAGTCCTCGTGAGCTGCCCTACATGATCGAGGCACATATGTAATCCTTATGCTGTTGCTATGATGAGTTTGCTGGGATCCGATGGATTGTGAGATTATGTTCAGATTGTGTTTGAGTAATATATTTGATTTACCTCTTTTGTATTTATGTTCGTAAGTAATTCTTGCATGTTCTCCGTTGCTATTTATTGCTTTGGCCAAGTAGTAGGTAGTGACTCCAAGAGGGAACGTTATGCTCGATTGTGGGTTCATGCCCCTCGATGACTAGCTTGAGTGACAGAAACATGAGTCTAGGGGATGTGCTGCTGCCACAAGGGGGAAAACAACGGTGCTTGTGCCCGCGGGTGCAAGGATTGTTTACTTTACGCAAAGTTCTTTTAATGCAGTTGTCTGTTGCTTTGAGTTTACACTATGGGTGGGACTCGCAACTTAATACCAGCGAGATGTTCTGGATAGATATCTCAAGGTGGATGATTAGTAGTAGATGCAGATGGATTTCGGTCTACTTGCCTTGGCGTACCGCCCATGCTTTGAACCTCTACCTTTCTTGCAACATAGTTAGCATTGGTTTGCGCACATAATTCTGTCAATTGCCCAGCTGTAATTCTTTTACCTCACATAGCTGTTTTATCGTCTTTTGGGAGAGAGACATCACTAGTGAACATCATGGGACCCCGTTTCATATTACCATCATTGATCACATCCGCTATTTACTTTCTGTTTTTACTTACTATTGCAGCAATACCTATCACTATTATCACTTGCGTTTGATCCTTTGTAAACGACAAGGCCGGAGGGATTGACAACCTCTCTGTACTTGTTGGGAGCAAAGTTATTTGTATCTGTGTGCAGGTCCACGTTGATTGCTAATATCTGGCGCCGTTAGCAGTTGACACCTTCTTGTTGAAACTGGGAGTCTCAGGGGAAATCGATCCTTGGTATCTTTTCCAAGGGAAAACTTCCGCTACACTGCATCTCAAACCTTCCACTTGGGGTAACCAACGAGGGGCGAGAAGCCATCACCACGCTGCTTCTCGGCATGGATGGGGCGGTGGTATGCAATGCTGGATCATCCGCTAGCTGCTGCAGGTGCTGAGACCCCCTTTGCTGGCTAAGTGAATCGATCTGCTCCTGCTGCCGCTGGAATTTGACTGCCAAGTCCGTGTGCTTTGATTCTAGGCCTTGAAGGCGTTCATAGTACAGCTTCCTCTGCTCCTCGTCCATCTTCCTCTGCTTCTCCTCCGCAATCATCCTTCCCGCACGGGTTGTGTAGTCAGCGTTCCAGTCGGAAAACCCCTCATACCACGGAATAGTGCCCTTGCATCGTGTTCTTCCCGGGTGTTCAGGATTTCCCAGGGCACGCGTAAACTCGTCGTTCTCTCTGTTGGGCTGGAACACCCCCGATCGAGCCTCTTCTATTGCAACAAGTAGCTTATCGTCGGCTCCTTTCAGACATGCCTTCGTCGAAACTTTGCCTGTCTTCGGGTCCAACTCCCCCTCATGCTCATAGAACCAAGTCCTGCACCTGGGGGGCCAGCTCCTAGTAACCGGAGTGACACCTGCATCCTCCATCTCTTTCTCAAACTTATCCCACAGAGAGCATCTCCAGCCGTTGGCCCCCCGGGGGGCGTCTAAAAGCGCCGCCTGGGGGTGAGCCGGCGCAAAGAATAGACCTGGGGACGAGTCAGTCCCCAGCCGTCGGCCCCCCAGGGCCGCCCCCAGGCGCGCTTTAAAAAAAACTTCGGCCAAGATATGATAAAAACTAGTTAAATTTCGGCCAAACATGGTACATTTCAGCGAATTTCACGCATGTTCATTACATAAACCTAATCTAAAAAGGAAGGGGCTGAAGTCGTCGCCGCCGTCGCCGCCGTCGTCGTCGTCGACCTTCTCCTCCTTGACGCGGGAGCCCCTGCTGGACCCCTGCCCGGCGTCGCCATGGCGGACCGGCGGCGGCGCGTCGTCGTCGTCGTCGCTGTCGCATAAGACGACGACGCCGTCTTCCTCGCGGCCGCGTCGGCGTTCCTCGAAGCGGCGAAGGGCGGCGCGCTGGCGCTCCTTCTCCTTCTCACGGCGCGCCTTCTCCATTGCAATGGAGTCCTGGCGCGCCCACTCCAGGGCCGCGTCGTCGTCGTCGAGCTCGGCCTTCACCGGCGCCAGCCCCGGCTCCGTCTTTGGCTTGACGAAGCGCGGAGGAGCCGACGAAGAGGAGGCGCGCCGGCCGCTCTCGTTGATGATGATGCCGACGCTGCGAGTGCGCCGACCGATTGCTGTCTCCGCCGCGGGCTCGGCCTTGACGCCGAGAAGCGCCGGAGAGCCGGAGGAGTGGGAAGACGAGCGGGATGAGGAAGAGGAGGAGGATGCAAACCTCCTTGGCGCCCATGCGTGCCGGTGTTGCTGCGACGGGGCGGCCCGCATCGCACGATAGGTCAACGACGGGTTGTTCCCGTCGTCGAGGTGCGCCAGCACGCCATCGAGCGTGCGGCCGGGGATGCCCCACCATAGGTGGCGCCCCTCGCTATTCTTGAAGCCGCCGACCACCGGTGCGCCGTTGGTGGAGTCCAGACGCTGCTGCTGGCGGCTCTGGAAGTACGCCGCCCAGGCCACGTGGTTGCCGGCGGCGTACTGGGGGAGGGAACGCTCGTTGTCGGTTAAGGAGGCGTGCGCCACCTCGACCTCCTCGGTGAAGTACCGGGGCTTCGCTACGGCATCGAGTAACGGGGGAATGGGCACTCCCCAGTCGCTGAGCCGCCACCCCGTCGGCCCGGCGCGCATGTCCGGCGGCACCGGGATGTTCACCTGGAACAGGAGCCAGGACTCCTGTTCGCGGAGCGAACGGCTGCCGAAGCCGTTCGCCGCCGCCTCGTCTCCGGGGAAGCGCTTTGTGTGTGCGACGCGGCGTAGGAGAGAGGGAGAGAGAGGGGCTGTCGGGGGCACTCGGGAGAGGGGGACGGGGACGGAGAGAGAGGGGCTGGACGGCGGCGAGGGGCGAGTGTGGGCACAGCGACTGAGAGACCGCCGGCTTTTATAGCCGCTCCGCGCCCGTGTGTACGCGTGCGAGGGAGGGAAGGCGTCGGCGCGCCATCTGATGGGCCTCGAACCCCTCGTTGCTTACCCCAAGTGCAAGGTGTAAGATGCAGTAAGTAGAAGTGTTTTCCCCTAGCAAAGATGCCAAGGATCGATTCCCCAGAGACTCCTAGGTTCAACAAGTAGGTGTCAATTGCTACGGCGCTAGATTAGTAGCAACCAACGTGGACCTGCACACAAATACAAATAACTTTGCTCCCAACGAGTACAGAGAGGTTGTCAATCCCTCCGGCCTTCTAGTTCACAAAGGGTTAAAAGCAATGATAGTAGTGATAGATAGTTTTTGCAATAGTAAATAATAACAAAAAGTAAATAGAGGGAGTGATCAATGATGGTAATATGGACCGGAGTCTCATGATGTTCACTAGTGATGTCTCTCTCCCAAAAGACGATAAAACAACTATGTGAGGTAACAAATTACAGCTGGGCAATTGACAGGACCACGAACGCAAACCAATGCTGACTACATTGCAAGAAAGGTTGAGGTTCAAAGCCTGGGCGGTACGCCAAAGTAAGTAGACCGAAATCCATCAATATCTACTACTAATCATCCACCTTGAGATATCTATCCAGAACATCTCGCTGGTATTAAGTTACGAGTCCCACCCATAGTGTAAACTCAATGCAACAGACAACTGCATTAAAAGAACTTTGCGTAAAGTAAACAATCCTTGCACCCGCGGGCACAAGCACCGTTGTTTTCCCCCTTGTGGCAACAGCACATCCCCTAGACGCATGTTTCTATCACTCAAGCTAGTCATCGAGGGGCATGAACCCACAATCGAGCATAACGTTCCCTCTTGGAGTCACTACCTACTACTCGGCCAAAGCAATAAGTAACAACGGAGAACATGCAAGAATTACTTATGAACAAAAATATAAAAGAGGTGAATCAAATATATTACTCAAGATCAGTCTGAACATAATCTCATAATCCATCGGATCCCAGCAAACTCAACATAGCAACAACATAAGGATTACATAGGTGCCTCGATCATATAGGGCAGCTCACGAGGACTAATTAGTGAAGCACAAGAACGGGAGGAGAACATCACATAGCTACTGGTCATGGACTCATGGTCCAAGGGAGACTACTCACGAGTCATCCGGGAGGCGTCCATGGTGGTGGAGAAGCTCCCGGTGGTGATCCTCCCCTCCGGCAGGGTGCCGGGAAGAGTTCTCCTGGTGCTCCCGATCTTGGAAGCGGCGGCGACGGCGGAACAGAGATGGGATCGCGAAAAGGGTTCCTGTTCTGAGGGTTTCGGAGGTCCCTCTAAATATATGCCAAAGGGGGGCACCGGACGGGCTTCGGGGGGCCCAGGCGCCCCCCCGGCGCGGCCCAGGGGGGCGCGCCCACAGGGCGCCTGGAGCCCCTGTGCC
>LR738714.1:742328571-742344836 GCA_902687465.1 Secale cereale | reverse complement strand
CTAAACCCTGATACTTCGAAAGAGATTGTCCATTTTGTACACGAAGTGCATCCAATTTTTGCCGTGACGCTCTCTACTTTTTTGCACATGCCATGTGGGTGAAATGATGATACCATGCCAAGTTTCAACATTTTCAGACTTCAATTTGTAGTGCTTTTCAATTTCACGGTCATTTAGCTCTCTCAAAACAAATTAGTAAATGAATGAAAAATACCAAATGAATTCAGAAAGGTCTAATAATTGATGATGTGGATTTGAATGGTGAATTCTGAACACACAAAAACTCTGGAGTTCAAAAAAATGCAATGCCTTTGTATCATATGAGTTTTCGTCCTAAACCCTGATACTTTGAAAGAGATTGTCTATTTTGTACACGAAATGCTCGTTAATTAGCTTCAAGCCTTTCGGAAGAGTGTACAAAGCACTGCACATAGCTCCGTGCAGTCTACACTATTCCTCAAGGTTTGAAGCTAAGCAACGTGCAGGTGAACATTGCGCCTCTCCCACATTGTCTGTGCAGTCAAGGCTTATAAACCGCTCCTAGTGCCTCTCTCTTGGCGAGGTGGGACTAAAAATCAGCTTACTAAGATACTCTAGTACCGGTTCATGCCATGAACCAGTACTAAAGGTGCCTAGCCTGACAACAGCCTAACACAGCATCATTAGTACTGGTTCGTGGCATGAACCGGTACTAGAGGTTGCCCACGAACCGGTACTAATGATCTCCGCCCGCCTAGCCGTTGGAACCGGCACTAATGGTCACATTAGTGCCGGTTCTGTTACAAACCGGGACTAATGTGCTTCACATTTGACCCTTTTTCTACTAGTGTAGCAAGACCAGGTCTATATACGGACAGGGACCGGGCTCCCGCACGGGATGGCGGCTATCAATCCAATCGCGCTGGTGACATATCAGTTCGGGGTCAATACCGAACATCACAACAATCGGACATACGCCACGATATAGCAAAATACAGAGGAGTCGCACACCCTCTGTGCTTCACCGATGAGGTACTGGATCATAATTTTCCAGAAGGGTTTAAACCCATGAACATCGAAGCGTATGATGGAACGACGGATCCTGCCGTCTGGATAGAAGACTTCATTCTTCACATCCACATGGCTCGAGGAGATGATCTCCACGCCATTAAATATCTACCCCTCAAGCTGAAAGGATCAGCTCGGCACTGGCTAAACAACCTCCCAGAGAACTCCATTGGGAGTTGGGAAGAACTTGAGGACGCTTTTCAGGCCAATTTTCAAGGGACCTATGTCCAGCCCCCGGACGTTGACGATCTAAGTCACATCATCCAACAACCCGGGGAGTCAGCCCGCAAGCTTTGGAATCGGTTTCTCACTAAGAAGAACCGAATCGTCGACTGTTCGAATGCTGAAGCCTTAGCGGCATTCAAGCACAATATCCAGGACGAATGGCTAGCCATACACCTTGGGCATGAAAAGCCGAGGACAATGGCAGCCCTAACTACACTCATGACTCGCTTTTGCGCGGGTGAGGATAGCTGGTTAGCTCGTACCAGTATTAGTGACCCTGGAATATCTTAAGTCAGGGACGGCAATGGAAAGCCACGACGTAACAAAAACAAACGTCGAAACAAATTTTGGAGACCCAAGTTATGAAATACTGCGAGATCACATCGATAGTATGTTGTCGGTATTTTTGTATAAAGTGTTAACGATTACTTTCGTCCTTAGACCATGAAAATATCCATAACGCATATACCATATGATCACTTTAGGGTTATCAAATGTAGTCGTAACTAGATAATTATAATGGTGTCTTTTGGGTATACAGAAAAGTATGTTAATGTGTTCGATATGTCAAGACTGAGACTTGCTCCTCCCGGCATGGAGAGATGCACTCCGAGCCAACTCGGTATTTGGATGGCCATCATCGCTTGGAAAAGCATAGCAACTAAGGTGTTAGGCACGGGGACATCAGAATACAAGAACGAGAAAAGAGTACAAACTGGTAATAAGAATAATACGGAATAGTGATCAAAGTGTTGATCATATATAGGGATAACATAGAAGTGTTGCCTCGGATTTGTAACTTAGCGTGAAGCAAAACAAACTTCATATGATAATGGAATGTTCTTTAGTAAAGATATTCGTTGATGGGTTGGAATTGTTATTGGTGTTCAGCTTGTGCTAATAATTATGGACCAGAAGGTCTTTCAGACATGCCAACATATTATCTAACATGTAGGGTCAGATGCTTACTTACTGGTAGTATGTACGAAAACTAGAAGATAATGAAGACTAAGAGAATGGGCTTTGTAAGTGTGGCAGATGATCTCAGAAGTGTTTCATGAGGTTTGGGAAGTGTCCTGGAAGGCCCCGGAAATTATCAAAAGGCTACTAAAGCTTTCAAAAGAGTTTGAAAGGATTCGAAACCTTCCAAAATTTTCTGGAGGGCCCCTAGTGTTGCATTACCTCTAAATCGGTTTTGCGTGGATACCTCGGAGGTGTTGTCTTCTTCAACGCATACACTAAATACTTCGAGCGAGGCAACACATTATGCTTCTTGCTCTCGATGGATCGTTCCTGAGAAATTCCCGAGAATGGAAGGTGTAACCTAGCTGCAATCAGTGAGCATCATCAACTCTTCTTCCGCTACTTCTGTTGCGTCATTACTAGTGTGATGATCGTTACTTGTACCTCCATAGTGTTTCTGGTTGTGATCGTGCGCGAATAAAATAAACTTTATTTATACATAACCAAACTCACCCTCCTATAAAGTTTCTTGGAGTCCGTGCTACAACTGGCTCTTAATGTACACGCCAGATCTCCTCTCTCCTCTTCTCCCTCCTCGAACTAAGAATAAATATAATATTTAAATTCTTACAACTTGCTTACATCACCTGATTATATATGTTCTAACCTCTCTCTCCCTCTCTCTCTCTCTTCCAACTTAGTAATAATAATATTTAAACTCTTATAATTCACTTACATCACCTTTTTATACTTGCTCTTAACTTTATGTCTGTCGTTAGTCCACCACAAGTCAATAAACCTCACAGCTGTCCTTATGATCATCACCTACACTTCTCATGTGCAACATATCTTTTCTTGGTCAAAATATAGTGAAATCATTATTAAACTCACATGGACATGTCATACACTTTATTAACTCTTGACCTGCAAAAGAAATCACTCATTCAAGACTACCTATCTACTGGAGTGTGTCTCCTATGACAATACCTTATATAAGCCAGCCAACTCTATACATCTACTCCCTAGAAAAGACTCACACCGATCCCAACTCATCTTGTATTTAGAGTTGGCAAATACATATTAGGATTAGGAGGCATTGGGAATGAAACCACTGCACTATTCTGCACATTAACTGTTAGGGTCAATGTAGAAATCTCCAAAATGTTTATGTGATCCAGAGAGGTTTGTGTAAAAACTAAAAATACGTAATACTTCTACCTTGTTAGAGGATGCTAACTGTTAGGATTGGTGGTCGGAAGTTTGCTAAATCACTGTACGTGTGATGATCTCTAGTTATACTGTACATTCGACGTTACAATATTATTTGATCGAGTAACAACACTGGGTCAAACATAGCCAGGGCTGTAGCTAGTGCAACTTATTACCGTGTCTGAATTAAGCTACTGTGCGGTAGGCTGTAGCTGCCAAGGTAGGAGTTGTAATTAATCGGCCATCAATCGAGCTAAAGCTAGATTCTTGTCGTAGTATAAACTTATCACGCAGCATAGACACGCCACTACGTACATCCCAATGAGACTGAAAGTTCAGCAAAACCGTGCGTTCATTCTTGCCTTTGGCCGCCATGGTGATGGTGTGTACTGTGTACCACTTAGGCATTTTTCCATTCGAGCCCGTGAAATAGTTGAGTAACCACGGCGTAGACAATGCGTCTTGGTTTGGTGAAGTTTTGCCAAAATAAAAAATGGATGTTTGGCGAGCAATAGCCTTTGCAACGACATTTTTCTTTCTTCGATAAAGGGTGGATTTTATTGTTTCGAAATGAAGTATCAAGAGGGTACAAACACAATGAGCAGACACACGGCCTCTCCATAGTTAGAATGCACATAACAAACATCAATACACACACAAAAAACACGCAAACAAATAGCAAAGTCATAAGACCGAAGCTATGCGTAGGCGAGGTAAAAAGAAAGAAAAAAAACATTGTAGTGATCAGATCTGTAGTCGGCAAACTACAAGAAAAACCATTCCCACACCAATCATCTCATGACACCACACGGATGACGAGATTCTTCAACAAGAACCCCTTCAAGGAGGGAGCGACGCTTAATAGCAGATGTCAGTGGGTCCAACCACTCGGCTAGAACCAAGCTTTTCACCCTGAAGAACACAATTCGAACGTATCTGAGCAATGCTTTCAATAATGCAACGACATATAAACAGCACCGTTGCCAGTGATAACCAACTAGGGTCAAACCTTGGCTTTCACCCTACAAGTCGAAATCGGGTGCTCGAGGAGCAACAACATTTTCCTGAGCTCATGATATAGTGGGTGACTGAGCCATGCCCAATTGCATTGCTGCCCTTGCTGGAATAGTCACTCTACTGAAGCTTCAAACTTCTTTGAACACTTTCATTGGCAAGCTTTAGAAAACCTGCAAAGCAAAAAAAGAGAGCACGAGCAATGTAAAGTATCACATTTTAACTATGTATAAGAACAAAATTTTAATGTATATGCATGTTTCCCAAAGAAATAGTTGCAAGCATAATAAGGACACACTGATTTGTGTTCTTATGTACAATTTTTTTTCGAAATGGAGGCAAAAGATTTGCCTCATCGATTAATTAAGAAGAAGACATTTGTCCAGTTAATTAATGGAAAATCGAACGAAAACCGATAAATAAAGACCATACGCGGACTACTCGCTAAGAAAGAAACTCCATGACCCCACAGTCAATCCGACAAACATACATAACGCACAACATCCACGATCTCTCGCACTTCTACTTCGCAAACCAACCCCCAACGAAATCACGGTTGAAGACAACAGACACCACCAAATCAATGGAGACGAGCCAATCATATAGATGGTGGTCGAAGAGACTGAGTATCATCCATTAAGCATTTGCAGACGCCTTACCGATGACGCCACTCTTCTTGCCTATGGTACTGATAGACTTCACCTTCTTGATTTTGCCCGTAGAAGCCTCCTGAGAGCCTTCTTCACCTTCTTTATTTCGCCCGTAGAAGGCTCCTCCGCTAGGAGGCAAGCAGTCGTCTTGCGAGACCCATGGCTAGCTGCCTCCAAGCAGGTCGCCAAGCATTTTTTGAAGACCGCCGCGTCAATACGTGCCAATATAGCTTCACGGTCAAAGATGGGCGGACGGATGGTCTTCAGTACCTGAGAATTAGGTGCCAAAGCACCTACATCATCAACCTTGGCACCCATAGATGTTACTTGGCCAACGGCCCCGGGTGAGAGACCAATAGCAGCATCCAAACCTCTATGGTCCACAAAGGCGAGGGGGTGACTAGGCTCAAATGACCGCGGCGAGGTTGCAGTCGGCATTGCCAAGGCCATTGCAAGTGACTCCATCTCCTTATAAAGCACCATCAAAATAGACGACGTGGGCTCCGCACTAAGCTTCTACAGCTTAGGGATAAGCTGGAGCACTGGAACCACGACCTCGACAATGGCTTCACCGCCAGAAGCAATCGCCATGACAAGCAGAGGCGACGGGAAGGATCTAGCGTGAGGGAAGAGATCCCCATACATGCCAGCTTCCCCATAATCATAATCAACCTGGATCTCAGGAAGCAGGGACATAACGGGCACAATCTGGAGCTTGGTGGGAGTGACCTCTCCACTTGTCAAAACATACCTGGCTCGCACAATGCAGTCGTGAAGCTCAGCCCGGAGCAGCTTATAGTCTGCTCCACAAGACGGGCTGCAATGGCACGTCAACAGGGGTTGCGACGACATCCGACGCAGGTGGTAGTGTGGGAGGTGGAGCAGCATGTCGCGATGTTGTATTCCGGTATTCCGTAAGGGGTGGTTTGGATCCATATGTTTCATGCTATGATTAGATTTATCTTAATTTTTCTTTCGTAATTGCGGATGCTTGTGAGAGGGGTTAATCATAAGTAGGTTGTTCGTTCAAGTAAGAACAACAACTAACGCCAGTCCTCCCACATAACAACTTATCAAAGTAATGAACGGGAGTGAATAAATCATGATGAAGTTAACTAGACGAAATCTCCACATGTCCTCGATAACGCTATGCTCATTATAAGAAACATTTTCGGCTTGTCCTTTGGTGTAAAACAATTGGGCCATCTTGCTGCAGTTTGTTACTATTGTTACTTGTTACTTGCTACAAACTATTTTTCTATCAAATTACCTATCACAACTACTTCAAAACACTTGCAGAGAACACCTTGCTGAAAACCGCTTATTGATTTCTTCTGCTCCTCGTTGGGTTCTATACTCTTACTTATCGAAAAGACTACGATTAATCCCCTATATTTGTGAGTCATCAACCACCCACAAACTTGGTCGTTGATTCTAGCAAAAAACACCTTAGCTTCCGGCCAAAAAAATCGCCGGCTATAACATCGGTACCGCCGCCACTCCTTCGCGGTGACGCCTCCAGCAAAAAATCGCGGACGCCATCATGATTGGATGTAGCACCACCAGCCATAGGTTGCAGCTCATCGTCATGCATTTGTAGCATTTGTCGGCGCCATCGTGTGGTTGCAGCTTTTGTCAAAGCGATATAGCATCTATTGTCGGCGATTGAAGCCTTTGCGGTTCATGGTTTTAGGATCTGTCGGCGCCAGGGCGTAGTGGGTTTGCAGCTTCTTGTCATATGGTCGTAGCTCCCCAATTATCGGTTGCAACACGCACCTCGGCTCGAGCAAAAATCCCCTGACATCAGCCGGTTCCAGCAAAATTCCACCACGGTCACCGCGTCTACATCCTCTGGCGTACTAGTTGCAGCTCCAGCCATCGCTGGCCGTCCCCGCCTGGCTTGCCGGTTGTAGCATCCGGTGCTCGCTCGGTCGCGTGCGGCCATGGCGACCACCCTCAGTCGTCATCCTGCAGATGTGCTGTTGAAGCACAGGGTAAGCCCGAAAAAACGGTGGTTAGCAGCGGGGCGCGCGGGGGACGCGGTAGCGCGCGAGCTCGCCGGCTGGTGGTTTCTCGTTGGGTGCAGAGAAAGCTGGCCAGAGGAAGAAGAAAGGAAGGACATCAGTCGGGCCATGGAGGGAAGAAGAAGATAATGTGTCCGGACACAAGCGTTTTCCTTAATATATTGGCTTTGGCCTTTCTCCAAAAAAAGATTGCAATGGAACCTATACTTGATTTAATTAGCTCGGGCTGAAACTCAGCAACACACGATCTGTTTTTCGAGGATCACATTTTTTAGGGGAAGCAACACACAAAAATTTTTAGGCCTGCAAGCATTTTCGCCAGCCCAAGCCCAAGCCCGACCGCAGCACTCACTCACACCCTCAGCCGCCGCCCGTCACCCCTGGGTCCGTTCTGTTCTTTCTCCCCCAAATCCCCAAATCCACCCTCACTCGAAGGAAGCCACACCCTAAAGCAGCGGCGAGCGACGCGGTGTTTGTGGAGGACGACTGCATCGGCGGCGCGGCCATGAAGCAGGAGGGCGGCTGCGGCTGCGAGAAGCGGCGGGCGGATTGGGCGTCGCTCCAGCCGGAGCTTGTCCAGCTCATCGCCGACCGCGTCCTCTCCACCGGCGGCGTCGACGAGTACATGGGCATGAGGGCCGTCTGCCCCACCTGGCGCTCTGCCGTCGCCAAGCCATCTCTGCACGCCGCCGTCGCCGACCTCCGGTTCCGGCCACGGCAGTGGGTCCTGCTCCACGGGGCGGACGACCAAGAAGGCCGGCCCCTCTTCCTCAACGTCACCACGGGGCGCTTCTGCCGCCTGCGCCTCCCGCTGCTTCGTGACTACGTCTTCGTCGGTGCATCCGACGGTCTCCTCGTCCTCGGGGCCAGGGAGCCCCCGCAGGCTGCTCGTCTCCTCAACCCATTGACCGGTGACATGCTTTTCTTCGCGGCCCCGATACCTCCGGAAGATTGGGTGGAGAGTGCAATTGCTGGCTCTGAACCAACTATTATCTTCTCTTTCGAACCAGTCTATGGCAAATACCAAGATATCCCAGCTTATTGTTCTTTGGGGCGAGGTGGTGACGCCGTTTACTCTGCTGATCCCATGGGCCAGCTCCGTGCGGTCAGGTTTCATGATGCTGCTTCGAACCAGGAAGCCATGTTCTTACTTCGGAGCATGGTCACCTATGCAGGCAATGTTTATGTGCTCAGTGCTGGAGGAACCTTATGCAAGATTGTTTGGACCGGTGACCGCTGGTATGCGGAGCGGATAATGGAGGTTGAGAAGGACTACACTGTTGCTCTTGTTGTGTCAGCCGGTAAACTGTTGCTTGTCAGAGAGCTACCCGATATCATTCAAGTTTTCAGCATCGATGTCAAGCGGAAGGTACTTGAACCAATAGAAAGTCTTGGGAGCAGCGCGATCTTCATAAGTGATGGCAACTGTATGGTGGTTGATGCAGATATGCTTCCTTCCATCAAGTGCAACTGCATCTACAGCATTTCTTTTACTGGAATCCAGTTGGACAGCATACACATCTTGTATGACCTCAGCGATGGCAAGAAAATACGCTTTTCCGGCCCTCTGATGCATGGAGATGGTCGTCGACGTGAAAGTGGTATTATTCATGAAGGCCCTTTGAGCCTCGCTCAGGTTCTCCTCAATCCGTATCCAAGACTTAAAGCTCAACTAGGTCGTCTCCAGCAAATCTAGTTTGTATGCCTTTAGTACTTTTGTTATGACTTGTTAAACTTCAAATGCCATGCTGCTACCTCCCTGGTAATGAATTGAATTCCTTGGCAACTAGTCTTCTTTTTTGCTGGATTGATTGTTTACTGGGTGCAAGTTGCTGCAGCTCTTCTTGTTGCTGATGCTCTAAGCAGGAGCTTCATCAATTCTTGCTGTAGTAGTTGCTTCGTAATGTATGTGGGGCTGTTTCTGTTGACTAGTTCTGAGTGTAGTTTTTGGAGTTCCCAGTTATGTTATATCCACCCTTCCTGGTACTGTTCTTATTTTATTAATGAAATCACTAGCCGTGTTCCGTAATCCTATAAAAAATACTGTAGTTTTCCTTCTGGCATTACTAATATTTTCCGGCATGTGAGGATGATGCTTCATTGTGATGGAGCTAAGCCTACTAAATCTATAAGTTGGCGTTTGTTCCCCTTGCCTCATTCCCTCAAACATATATTTGCTCCGTCGCAAGGTAGTGGAGAAAAAGGCTTGCTAGCTTACTAATTTATCCCTGAGCCACATGATCAGACCTAAACGGGAAAGGTCTCTCCCCTCTTTGACGTTGCTAAAAACTATTGTGGCAAAACTTATTTTTGCAAAAGCTATGAGTGATACAGTTCTATCTATTTAATCTAGCCTATCTAGTCTCTCTAGTCTGTCTATCGGTCTATCTGGTCTATCTAGTCTATTCATCGATCCGTCAATCCATCCATCCATCCATCTTTCTTATACCAATACGGATCAAAAATAGTTAAATTGGCTAGAAAATTCATCATCAAAACTTCCCTTCCATCGTCATCACCTTGCTCATGAGCTATGGCAAGACAGCTACACAATATGGGCCACCTCGGTCATCTGTTGCAAGCCTCGGCGTATGGCAGCTATGGGGTGCAGCTGCAAGTCTGTGAGGAGAGCATTAAACAGCAGAGAGTCACCAGGAGAACAGCTATCTTCATAGGGTTCGTATTATCAAAACTTTCCTTCAATTACCATGGCCTTGCTCACGTGCTCCGTACCGTCAGCTGCACAGCACGGGCCGCCTTGGTCTCGCCATGGTCATCTCTCGCATGCCTCGGCGGCACGGCGGCTACGCACGTGAGGGCTACTGCATGTCGGTGATGAGAGCGTCCAACAGCGGAGGCACCAGGATAAGAGTTCATGAACGACTCGTGGACTTGAAAACCCTGTATGACAGACAAAGTAAGTGATTATAAATCTCTTATGATGTTATTTTTGTTTCCTTCCCAGGCAGGTAGGAACTTGATGCATAGATCAAGCAAGCTAACTCAACAATCACCAGAACAACCCTTCTAAAAAAATGACTACATTAGCCATAATTAGTTTCTTTGGATCTCTTCCGTCACTATTAAGTAATACATTACTATTTATTAGATTGAAAATTGGTTCATATCATTTGAAGATTTTTTTCCACAGATGAAATATGAGAGATTTTGGCTAATTGCTAGGTCAATGCTAGTTCCTTCTTATTAGGATGCTCATGTATTCTATTCCATGGGGCATCATAATTATAGTCTCCGATTCTACACTTACTAATATGGCATGCCAAAATACCTGGTTTGAATGCATCAATGGTAAAACAATCTTACAAAGGTAATATCTTCTTAATGCTAGAAATTTACTCACACACCTTCTGTTCTGTCATCCAATTTATTTATTGAGGATAGGATGCCATGCATGATATTAGCCATCATTTAATAAATCTTCCAAAGTTTTGTATCATGTTTTCTCAAGCCTAATATATTACCAAATATTTCCTAAACAATTAAACCTGGAATTTATTTGTATGCTATATCATGTTGGGGACCTTTTCATGGTACGTAAATGTATAAATGAAAGTGCAAAACATAAAATAGCATAATAAATTAATAATATGTATATGTCACAAAGAAAATCTATAAAATGTGCTACTCCCTCCGTCCAAAAATACTTGTCGGAGAAATGCATAAAAACGAATGTATCTAAAACTAAAATACATCTAGATACATCCATTCCTCCGACGAGTATTTTCGGACGGAGGGAGTACTTAGGAACAAACTTAGGAACATGAGAAATCTATCGATGAATGTAGTAGTGACATTCCTATAATAATTATTTGTTGATTAAGTCCTATTTGATGAAGACCTACACAAAGTGAACATACAGTAGCATCCACCTATAGGAATGAATTAGACGATAAAATCCATACAAAATAATTATCATGGGAAATCTATTTGTGAAATTTATGGGTGTGACTCCTATTATATTTTTCCGACTATTCAAGTCCTATTAAAATACAATCTAGAGCGAACATAAAAATAAACATGGATAAATCATCCGATGAGGTTGATGAGTAGAAAGTTTCTGAACTATATGATAATCATATTTAGGGGTGGGCACTTTAACCGAGCACCGAAATACCGAACCGAAAAAACCGGGACCGACACCGAATTAACCTGGACCGAAGTATTTAGTTCCTAATTCGGTCAGCAGTTGTGAAAAACCGAATTTAATTCGGGGATTTCGGTTTTAATACTTCATTACCCGAACGTACCGAAGAGCCGAATAAACAACTTAATATGCTGAAACTTGTCAATTGTCCGGCCCAATACGCATGCATCAGCCCACTAAAAGCCTACGCATTATCCCCACCTACCCACGTGGCCACGTAGAACGCTGGAACGCATCTCGTGTCTGCCCCCAGATTGTGCATCTCGTACACTAGTCGCCCTAGCGGCCGCAATAGCCTGCGCCGCCTCTCCTTCCCTCCACTTTGGTAGGACGCCGGCGCACATCTCCTTCACTTCGCCCTGTCTCCCGGCCCCCTCTCCTTCCCTCCACTTCAACAGGACGCAGGTGGCCATCTCCTCCAGTTTGCATGTCTCCTGGCCTTGCCTCGGAACTGCTGAGTGCTCGAGACCGTGCGCCTCCAAGCTGGTGCTCGGCTGCACAGGCCCGAAGCAACAGCCGCCGACCGGAGACTGCACAGCGAGCAGCGGCTGGTCGAGTTGGAGCTGTCGCACGCCGACTTCGTGACGCCTTATTGAATTAATTCGGTGAAATCGGTGGACCGAACCGAAGTCTCGGGGCACCGAATCCTCGGGTAGCAGTTTTTTAGCTAACCGATCGGTCATCGTTTTTCCAAAACCGAATATTTTAGTTATCCGTTAAACCGAACCGATCGGTTCGGGTTGACCGAATGCCCAGGCCTAATCATATTTAACTAGAAGCATATGAAACATACCCATATAAGTTTTGCAATGTAATGCCTGTAACGTAGTGACCCCTACTTATTTGTTTTAGGATTCGAGTAAAAAATAACAGCATATAGTACATGAATTCAGACAATTCGAAGGAATGTACATTCATGTCCTTCGAGGATGTATTTGGACACGGAAATCATAATCACTTTCTATTGATCTGGAGAGATTTTCACATAAGGATATTGAATAGCGGTCATCCAGCGAGATATGTTGAGTCGAATTTCAGAAGTTTGACAACCGTTATTTGGAATATGTACGTGTGAATATATCACAAAGGTTAATTATATAATATGAATTTCCCTTTGTGATTTAGAGATGAGCAAATCAAGATCTTTTAGCTGAAGGGAGTAACAATGTTACACACTATACAATTTTATCAATTCGTTTAGAAAAATAATTAGAAGAACCTTGCAAAAATGTATTAAAGATGTTGCCCACATCTTTGGACACCATATTAAGAAAGAAGAGAATATCAACTCCGAAACAAGACAAAATATTTGACCGTTCATTTGGCGGTCCCATCATTTAAAATACATAATTAACGGCTATATCCAAGTAACTAAAAGGACTACACTTGGATTGGACCTTGGCATTTCCTCATTACATCCGGTCGAAAGAAGTCTCCTCATTGCATACCCTAGAAGTGGCATTGGGCAACCACAAAATTAAGCGATCTCCTTGATGGCCTTAGGAACTAGGAAGTTGTGCTCCTTGGAGGGCATCAAGAAAGGGTTGAGACGTTCAAAGGGACATATCTATATATGAGAATTGTGGCTTCAGGAACTAGCAAGTTGTTCTTCCTAGAGGCCACACATGAGGACACATCTAGGGAGTACTAAGATTTGTAGAAATTTCACATATTTGGCGCCTTAAGCATCATTTTTTTAAGCCCCTTAAGCATCAAATAGGACATTCCACGGACACACACAGTGAGTTTCTTATAGGCTGTTATGGTGTGGCTAATGGGCTTTTCTCTTGGCCCACCCAACATTTATTCTCTAGCTCGGTCATCTCTGGCCATGATAACATGTGTGGCATGTCACCTCTCTCTTCTCTTGAGTAACTAAAGCCTTGAAAACTTAGAGATCTTTGGTTCTACAATATTCATAGTGACTGAACTATATATAGTCTGGTTACTAATGTGAACATGTGTAGATAGTTGTGATGCATTTGGCAGATGGTTGGTTGCCCTAATTATATGCACAGATGTTTGGTGGACATGTCTATCCAAATGGTTACTGTCATTGACTACCATACCTTTGGGTAGTTAGCTTTGAGCCAACTTTTGGTTGTTTCATATGAACTTTGATCAATTTCCACATTGCATAGGCAATATGTAAGAGTTTTGGCCATTACCATATCTGTTGTCATAAGTACTTATCTCCCAAGTAGAAATATGATTGAATGCCATAAAGTTTTCGAAACCATGCATACACATGTCAATATGTCATATCCAATACTATATATTTGGTGATACTCACTCATCTCTTTTCTTTTTATATGACATATACACAGTTATGTTGTCAAAAAAATGTACCTGTGCACAAGATGTACCATTACCTATATCCATGGTAAAAAGGTTTAAAGCTCAAAAGTGCCACGTGCATTATGGGCTGCACAAAATGTACACTCTGTACCTGTATGAACAGATGGTGGTGGGGCGGTAGAAGTGCCCAAGCTAGTTAATGAAGTTACTGACTGCCTAATTGGTGAAACTTCCGAACATATCCCTTTTAATTAAATTTATTATCCGCGTAACAGATGGAAAGAAGAATTTGAAGTTACTATATTTTATTGAATTCCCACAAATATGCTCGTGCCGTGATTGAGAATCAACTGAATTTGTTTACCCTTGTGTTCTAATGTACTTCTTGAAACCCTTACATTTTTATACTTAGTTTGAAGTTATCTTGTATGACCGAATGAACGTACTGGATTGTTCCCAGGATGTGGACACATAGGTAATTATATGTTCTGGCAAGGCAAAACAGCTAAGCGAGTAAACATGTACTATGTACCATGCGTACAAGTGTGTTAATTAATCCATCAACAAAGGGTATGTCTTCATTCCGTGTTTAGTTAGCTCCAGGTCAGTCAATCTGGACGTACACATGGTTTTCACTAGCACTAGCACTGCATCTCATGCAAGCTTGTGATAGAGTATGTCTTCGCATACAAGCCCAAAACTTTGTCATCCTAATCATGATGCATCTCATACAAGTACCATCTTCTAGTCTTGCTCGAATGACCAGTGTGTTTAAATATACACCCTAATGCACTGCACACGTATGTGTAACGTTTAATTGGGAACCTCTCGTCCTCACACACGGTCCCATGCATGGCAAATTGCAAGCTACTGGCAAGAAAATATAAGTAGACCCGAGGAGGGTATTCAAATTGTTCAGAAAGAAACAAACTACATATATATTCAACATGGTAGAAGGCATGCATCCTTTATATGGAAGTACTAGTAGGGAACAAGTGTGACACACGCTACACCCGTTGAATTTGCCATCGTGACATTAGTTGCTACTCATTTGTTTTACATTTCTATCTAAGAGGTCATGTAGAAATTATAGGATTGGTAATGTAAATAGATAGTTAGGTATATTGGTTCCAATACTGATTTTAAAAGGACAAAACAATGGCTCGCATCACCTATTTGAGGATGCTGAGCACAAGAGGATCCATCACGTATACAAATGATTGGCACAACTTTCTGGATTCGGAAGTAAGACACTCAAGTTAGACTAAAGTACTGTGGGTGGAGTTGATTATGGAATGTGTGTCTTCTGTGAACTATATGGTTTGATTCAAAGATACTAAAACACAGGAGTTTGTTCCCACCAGGGTCTTAGACAGGGTGACCCGGTATCACCATATTTATTATTCCTCTGAAGGACTTTGAAGCCTTCTAGCTAGGGAGGACATAGTTGGACTTGAAGGTGTACAAGTGTGCAGGAACACACCTTCTATCTTACATTTATTTATTATATGCAGAAGACTCATTAATTCTGAAAAAGGCAAATATTCAAAATTGGAAGTACGTTGAAGAGAGTCTCAACACATATTGCAACAGTTCTAGCAACAAGTGAGCAGTCCCAAGTCTAGTATTTATGTCAGTCCCAATACTAATGTTGCAGGTAGAGAGAACATTTGTAGAGAATTGTACATTGTCATAAAGGCTCTATCTAATACTTATTTGGGCCTCCCAACTATGGTAGGGATAGATAGAGTGACTTCTTCCAACATCTTGTTGACAAAGTTTGCTAGAGGCTGAAGGGGTGGAAAGTGAAAACATTGTCTTTACAATACAAATAGATCTTGATCAAA
Organism: Secale cereale; assembly: GCA_902687465.1. Classification (NCBI taxonomy): domain Eukaryota; kingdom Viridiplantae; phylum Streptophyta; class Magnoliopsida; order Poales; family Poaceae; genus Secale; species Secale cereale. The sequence continues at coordinate 742,329,394 of LR738714.1, read as the reverse complement.
TATGTTGCTCAATCTATCCCGTCATATGCTATGTCTATTTTTAAATTACCAAAAGTTATCTGCAACACAATCCAAGGTCAAATTGTAGGTCTTTGGTAGGGAGATGGAATGCGGTCCCAGTGAGCTGATGGGCAAGGGGATGTATGACTTAATCCAGTGTGTAAGGACTGTTGGAGCCTACATTTACCAGGAAAAAATAAAGCATTTCCTGTGGAATGGTCTGTGAGGGAATCTACCATGTCGTGATATTGTGGCAGGAAGGCACATACCATGTTCTCTGCAGTGTCCTATGTGTTCGATTGGGGTGGAAGATACTCAACATTGCATGTTCACGTGCTATCGAGCACATGAAGTATGGACTGAGTTGGGGCTAAGAGCATCTCCACCCGTGCCCCCAAGAGCCTCCCAGGGTCACTTTTTGTGTGCCGGCAATGTAAAAAGGGCAAAAAAACGGCCCAGTCATGCCCCCCCCCCAAGTACCCCAAGACCACAAAATAGCGCCGGTAAACTCAGGCGAAACCCGACGCGCTGGGGGGCTGTTGGGGGCACCGGTGGAAGCAACAGCCAATCCTATTCCTCCACCTATCCTTTTTTCTGGCCCACTCAATCACTTTTTCATTGGTGACTGTCCTGGGGGGCACCAATGACTGGGAAAACGTCCTTGCGTTTCATCCGACGAAAGCCTTTTGCCTCCCACGACGTGCTATTTTTGGCTCGGCGATTATCCTGGGGCCTCCAATGGCTGCAGATGCTCTAAGAGATACTATCAGAAAAGCCGTTGTCCAGGACAGATCAGGCTCTATCACCTTGGATCCCCCCTCCC
>LR738714.1:742266049-742325423 GCA_902687465.1 Secale cereale | reverse complement strand
GCACTTGAGGTCGCACAAGTCATTGTCCTTGTCGTCAGCACGACCGGCGACCTCGTCCTCGCGGGCGTGGGGGTGCTCGTCGACGCCATCCAGATGGAGGCCGAGGCCGTAGCTCATGCACTGTTGCACGCACTGCTCCTTCCTTGTAAGGTCTACCCAATGGCTACACTTCAACTCGCAATCCGATCTGCTGGGGTGATGATGCTCCCGGCTGTGGCACTCGTCGATGCATTGTTGTTTCCTGGCCGGAACTTGATGGTGAGCGCACTTGAGGTCGCACAAGTCATTGCCCTCGTCGTCGGCAGGACGGGCGACCTCCTCCACCCCATCCTCCTGCTCCGCGCCTACCGTGGCCGCAGCCAGCAGCATACAGGCGAGCAGGAGGAACCAACAAACCCCGCCCTTGTGGATGAACTCCATTGCTGCTCACTCGAGTGATGGATGACAATGGACTGAGGAAGTAGAAGGCCGGTGCCAGCATTTATATACATTATCACAGTATAATCTATCCGGCTGGCCCTTCACGAGCGGGAGAGCCAGCCATCTACAAACCGGCCGGTTAGCAAACCGTCGTGCGTGAAGTAGTTCCGACTATCTTATCCCTCTGCATGAACCACGATGGCGGGCAACCACGAGGGAAACGAGAATAGCCCCGTTTCGTCCGACGCGGCGTTTCGTCGGTCTGTCCCATGCCATCGCAGACGTGTTGAGGTCTTAGGAATTTGTTTGTTTACTGCCGTCTTTTAGTGCGCCCTACGGATCTGCATCATCATTTTTGTAGAAAACACGAGGGGCGCGCCCCTGACTATTTTATAGTACCAGGAAGAAACTGATGTCGTACGAGGAGCGTGCCCTCCGGATCTCCATTAATCACTTTTCTACACAACACGAGTGGCACGCCCCTCGCTATATTATAGTCGTACCATTAAAAAATAGAACGATCATTTTTGGCTCGCAGGCCACCATTGAGTCTGATAATTTTTTTAAATACAAAAAATTTGAAAACAAATATACATGTATATAGACATTTATATCATCTCCTCTCAAATCTCTCACTTCTTCTGTAGCAATGTTGGAGAGGTCCATAAATTCCACTTGGCTAATTGGGGCCTTGTGTCTAGGAAGAAAGAAATTGGTGGTTTGGGGATTCCCAATTTTAGGGAGTTTAATATGGCTCTACTTGCTTGTTGGGGTAAAAGATTTTATGATGGTAGAGATAATGATTCGGAAAAACTAAATCCGCTTCAAGTATGCTACAAACAAGCTAATATTTTCTATGTCAAACCTACCTCGGGCTCTCCTTTTTGGAAGAGTATTTCTTGGGCTTTTTCTGCTGCAAAAACTTTTTATAGATGTCCCCTGAAAATGGAGAAAACATTGGGTTCTAGCATATGACACTTGGATTGGGGATTGTTCCATGAAGACCTCATTCTGGGACTTGTTTTACATATGTCAGCAGCAAGAGGCTACTCTTGCTAAAGTTTGGGATGGGGAGACCCTGCATCTTACTTTCAGAAGATGTGTTCATGAGACTACTATGTCTAGATTGTTTATCCTGTTAAATTGGGTGAAACAAACTACTCTTCCCACTAATACATATTACCCTGTGTGGACCCTTGAACCTTCTGGCCAATATTCTGTTCAACCTTTTTATAAGATGGTCAATTTTGGTGGAGTTTCTTCTGAGGTCAAATATTTTATTTGGAAAATTAAAGTTCCCCCTAAATATTCATGTCTTCCTGTGGCTGATGTTTAACAACAAAAGTTTAACAAGAGATAACTTAGCCAAAAGAGGACATGTAAGGGATATGTCTTGTGTATTCTATAGTGAACTTGAAACCATACAACACCTTTTCTTTGGGTGCATTGTTGCTAAAGAGATCTGGTCTATTATAGCAAACTATACCATGCTATTATTAGCTTTAGTTTATTTACTTATTCATTGAGTCGCTAGAGCAAATATACTATAGGGAGGTGATGGCACATTCCGAAGTGGCTACTAGCATCGTTCAGCTGGCATGCTGCTAGTACGCCTGCTGCTGGTAACAGAGTACTAGCAGCGTTGCGACCGAACTCTCTTAATACGTGCTTCGCCAGCAACATGCAGAGTGACCACCGCTAATGTATGTCCCACCAGCATCGTTTTGCCTCGAACACCGCTAATATTGTCTACTTCCTTCATATCAAAATATAAGACGTTTTGCTTCCAAAACGTCTTATAGCCTACCAAAACATCTAATATTTTGGTATGGAGCCAATAGTTCTGTGTAAAGAAACTCAGATGATATGAGTTCAACATAAATGGTGTAAATCAGTAGTATTGTGTCTTCCCATCAATATCTTGTCAGGTACATAGGAATGAACAGTAATAAATCAAGCAATGAATGAGTGGGGAGACTTGTGTTGGATCTCACATTAGGTGAGATCAATGAGATTGATTTTTTTTTTGAAATAAAATACACATTCAAACATTCTCAAGTTTTTTTGCAGTCACACATCCATGTTTGGTGTACAACCTCAAAATGTTTCAGCTCATGATTCGACTTACATTAAAAGAAACAAAAAAGACAATATTAGATGTGAATAGTGTCAAAGTACTATTCATCCGAAGCTATCACTATCTCTACTCCTATAAAAACATAGTTGCTGATGATGGAGTGCCTGCCACCTGACCATCCCAACCATCTAATCTGAAACGAACGGTGTAAATGACACTCAATATAAAATGCCAGCTGTTCTTGACAACTCATCAGGGCCCGACGAAGGTTACCCTCTATGCCGCAATCAGAGCTCAGCCGTTCCTCTGGACTAGCCAATGCGCAGCACAACACCCCCTCCTCCAGATGGAGCCCTATGAATCCCTATAGCAGCAGTTGGCTTTGCTACTTCAAGAAGAATGATAGAAGAAGTTTTGCTGGTGGTGCGATCTAATCTCTTGCCCCTCTTCAACTATTCCTCATATCTGCTCTCTTCTCTTCCAACTTCTCCCTCTTCACCAATTCTCCTTGAGTGAAGCTCAAAAGAAAAAAAATCTTCTTGAGTGGGGTAGCATAAAGGCAGTTGGCTCAGGGCAGGTTTGGAAGTTGCTTAATGTGGGTGGTGGCGCTGGTGAACTTGCCCGGCTTCATCGGGTGGCATGGGGTGGATTCCCGGCTGATGCGGCACAACGTAGAAGATTTTGTTGGATGTAGAGAATGACTTGTGTGACTCTAAAGCTGTAGGCTCCACCACAGGGAAACTCTGAGGTGGTAGGAGGCGATCGCGAGGCGGTTGCGCTACTACACTAGGGTTAGGGTTTCTTGTTGGGGGTGGTGCGATTCTTGGCGATGATCGAGTACACGATGGCGTGGGCTAGGCATGGATCGGCTTCTCTGCTCCTCTCCAGTGGCGGCACTGATGGCTGAGAAGACGACAGTTGCGATGGCGGCAGATCCGAAGAAGGCGACGACTCTCAAGTCGATGGTGGTGGTCTCCACACCATTGGCACGACAGGGAGAAGGATCAATGTGAGGGGGATTATCTAAGGCTCCATTGAGAGAAATTCTATGGATCTGGCTGCAAGCCTCTCAGCAAGTGTGACGCCCCCGAATTGTCCGTACACTAATCATGCACGCAAATGTGTACGACCAAGATCAAGGACTCACTGGAAGATATCACAACACAACTCTAGACACAAATTAAATAATACAAGCTTTATATTACAAGCCAGGGGCCTCGAGGGCTCGAATACATAAGCTCGATACACAAGAGTCAGTGGAAGCAACAATATCTGAGTACAGACATAAGTTAAACAAGATGCCTTAAGAAGGCTAGCACAAAAGTAGCAACGATCGAAAAGGCAAGGCCTCCTGCCTGGGACCTCCTAACTACTCCTCGAAGCCGAACTCCATGTAGAATCATCCTCGGGATCTTCTGGGTCCTGGACTCCACCATCTGGTTGCGGCATCCGAGAAGAAGGGACAAAGGGGGAAAAGGGGGAGAAAAGCAACCGTGAGTACTCATCCAAAGTACTCGCAAGCAAGGATCTACACTACATATGCAATGATATCTGTGTAAAGGGGTAATATATGTGGTCTGAACTGCAGAAAGCAGAATAAGAGGGGGATAGCTATTTCAAACGAAGACTACGCTTCTGGTAACCTCCATCTTGCAGCAGTAGAAGAGAGTAGATGGTAAGTAACAAGCTTCCTCGCTTCTCGCAGCCTCCATCTTGCAGCAGTGGAAGGGAGTAGATGGAATAGTAACAACTATCAAAGCTTCTGGCAGCCTCCGTCTTGAGTAGCAGAAGAGTTCACCAAGTAACATCGTAAAGCATAATCCTACCCGGCGATCCTCCCGCACATCACCCTGTGAGAGAGCAACCACGGAGTTATATCTGGAACTTGTCTGGGTGTGTTTTATTAAGTATCCAGTTCTAGTTGTCATGAGGTCCGAGTACAACTCCGGGTCGTCCTTTTACCGAGGGACACGGCTATTCGAATAGATTAACTTCCCTGCAGGGGTGCACCACATAACCCAGCACGCTCGATCCCATTTGGCCGGACACACTTTCCAGGGTCATGCCCGGCCTCATAAGATCAACACGTCGCAGCCCTACCTAAGCACAACAGAGAGGTCAGCACGCCGGTCTAAACCCTAAGCGCACGGGGGTCTGGGCCCATCGCCCAATGCACACCTGCACATTGCGAGGGCGGCCGGTAAGCAGACCTAGCCTCTCCTAATACCAGAGTAGGCGTTCCGGTCCAATCCGGCGCGCGCCGCTAAGTCGCTGACGTCAAGAAGGCTTCGGCTGATACCACGACGTCGAGTGCCCGTAACTGTTCCCACGCAGCTGGTTAGTGCGTATAGACCAAATGGCCAGACTCAGATCAAATACCAAGATCCCGTTAAACGTGTTATTATGAAATAACCGCGGACAACGACCAGGGCCAGGCCCACCTGTCTCCTAGGTGGTCGCAACCTGCCCTGTCGCTCCGCCACAAAGTAACCATCAGGGGACTGTCGGGAACCCAGGCCCACCACTACCTATGTGGAACCACCTGCCCCTTCAGCCCCCATCTCCGAATCATCATCATGTGTATGTAAAATGTATGTAGTATATACCCGTGATCACACCCAAGTGATCACGGCCCGATAGAATAGCAGGGCAGACGGACAAGGGTGTAGGGCCACTGATGGAATACTAGCATCCTATACTAAGCATTTAGGATTGCAGGTAAAGTATCAACAGTGGTAGCAACAATGACAGGCTATGCAGCAGAATAGGATTATCGAAAGCAGTAACATGCTACACTACTCTAATGCAAGCAGTAGAGAGAAGAGTAGGCGATATCTGGTGTTCAAAGGGGGGGCTTGCCTGGAAGCTCTGCTGAGAAGAAGGGATTGTCAACACTGTAGTCGTACACGGCAGCGTCGGCGGCGGTCTCGGGGTCTATCGAGAGAGAAGGAGGGGGAAGAAACAATAAATACAAAGCACACAATGTAACACAAAGCATAGCATGGCGATAGACAGTGCCAGGTGTGTTCTAGTGCAGTGTCGGATGTTACCGACGAAGGGGAAAACATCCGGGAAAGTATTCCCAGTGTTCCGCGTTTTCGGGCAGAGGGGCCGGAGGGGGAAAGTTGCGGGTTCGGTATGTTAGGGGTGTGTGGTGGACGAACGGACCGCGTAGTCGTATTCGTCTCGTCGTTCTGAGCAACTTTCATGTACAAAGTATTTTAATCCGGGCTACGGTTAATTTTCTATTAATTTCTAAAGTTTTAATGCATTTGGAATTATTTAAATTGTTGACTAAGTCAAATGGTCCAGTCAGCAGATCCAGTCAGCGTTGACCAGTCCAACTGGCAAGGGTGGACCACCTGTCAGTGCCACATGCATTAAGCAGATTGTCTTAATTAATCTAATCAATTACTTAACTAACTAATTAACTAACTACTATTAATGTTATCTATTTATTTTATATATTATTATTTTTTTAAACAGTGGCATTGGGCATCTGCCACTGGACATTGTCCAGGCGGACATGTCCGGCCGTGCCCATCCAGTGGCCGGACACATCCAGCCCCAAAAAAAAGGGGGATCGGGCATGAGGGCGGCCACCGGCTCACGGCGGCGGCAGGAGGCCGGCGCAGGCCGGGGACGCGCCGAGGTGATGCGGGCGGCGGCCGGAGCCAGAGTGGCCGGGCGGAGGCGGCCAGGGGTGGCGCGAGCGTGCGCATGGCCACGAGCGGGAGGCGCTGTGCGCGGTGGCAGCGGGGCGTGGCCGATGGCGGGCGAGCGCGTGGCCGGAGCAGGGGGGAAGGGCGACGGTGACCGGGGCTCACAGGGGACGGGGTCGTCGGGGAGCACGACGGGGAGGTCCGGCGGTGGAGGAGGCGGAGGCGAGCGGGCCGGCGGGGAGGCCGGTCGTCGGGCGAACGGGGCGGAGGAGAGAAGGCCGGCGGTGGAGGCGGTCATCGGGCGGCGACGGGAGCCCGCGAGCGTCGGCGGCTCGGGCTCCGGGCGAGCGGGCACGGGGGCGCCGCCCCTACACGATCCAGGCGACGGGAGGGGGAAGAGTGGGGGAGATCGGGGCTAGGGTTTGAGCTGTGGGTGTTGGGGGGGGGCCATATAGGCCAAGTAATGGGCCGGCCTGGCTGGGCCATTCGGCCCAGTTGGGCCGGGGGGGTCTCCTTTTTCTTCTGTTTTGTTTTGTTTTTACTTTTTATTTATTCTTTTCTGTTTCGGCTAATTGTTTGGGCACCAAATGGGTTTTGTAAAATATGAGAGCTGGCCCATAAATCACAGCACAATATATTCTACCACCAAAAACTAGTTTGGGGTAAATATCATTTCATATTTCTTTTTATTATTAATAAAAAGGTTATTAAATAATGTTTTCAGCCATTGATTGAGGTTGTTTAAGTCACTTAACAAATTTCTTTAAGGTTGTTTACAATTTTATCATAGCCTCTGATTTATCTACTGTTTATTGAACATTTTAATTTTCATATTTGAAAACTTTTATTGTTTTCTTGATTTAGAATTTTGAATTATAATCGGTTTCAATCTAACACGAGATTAATAACAGTAACAACGGTGACATGGCATCATTAGCTTATGATTACTGTAGCTGGGCGTTACAATTCTCCTCCACTACAAGAAATCTCGTCCCGAGATTTAAGCGGTGGAGTAGGGGGGGAAGTGCCGGTAGCGAAAACCTAACGAGTCTTCTCGGTCTTGGCTGCCCATTCGAAGATGTTGATACCTTCCGTTGATGTCTTCATTTCTCTGTTTCAAGTCATCGTGATCAAGTCGTCATCCTTTCTTCGGGATCTCCCTCGTCCTACGAACGCGACCAGGGGGGAAACTTTGGAGGAACGTATCTCCACGAAGTTTGTGCATATGACGGCGAATTCAGAAAGTGATACACGAAGTACCCTACGAGTAGTATTTCGATGAATACATTGAGTGCACTATACGATGGTACCAAAGTTTCAAATGGGTAGGCAATCATTTGATGCCTAGACAGAAGCTGGAATGGGGCTTGAACAATGTGAATAACATGGTGTTTGATACCAGGATGAAACATAGTAGAATTCAGCTCGTGAATCATATACGAAGCCAAGTGCATAGGATACATTAGAATCCGGGTTGCAAGAAGAGTCAGGTTTCGATCCAGTGGACCTGTGGGTTATGGGCCCACCATGTGGGTTAAGAGTAGGAAGGGTGGTGACATCTTGCACAGAAAGCATGGCATGTCAGAGGATAGTCTGTCAGCTAAGTTGGCAACAATGTCGGTACCAAGCACGGGGAACGAAGAGAACCATTGTCATGCTCGTTGAAACGAGGCGGACCGGTAGGCAAAGTTTTCTTCCAGCGGTGGTTACCAGAATGTTACCAACCATGGTAACAGGGTCTTACCGACAGAGTTGTACAACAAGGTGTTTACATAAGCAGAGTATTATTACTGCTTTGATTATATGTAGATCAAGGAAAGGTTAAACAAACAAATGGAAAGGAAAATTGTGATTACACACAATTATTAGGAGTATACCCATCCCATGGACAAGAAGAATCATGGCAGACAGGGTAGGAGAGCAAGTACCCAACCATCCAGATAAAGAGGCAAGGATTAATCAAGATGTTACCCATACAATGGTGTTTGGATAACTGATCAAGGAACATTTAGCATCGCGCCTCCAATGTTCTTGTTGATGAGCAGGGTATCATAGCCATGATTCGAGGAAGCAATGGTATGGTGTTTCAATCAAGGGTCAGACTTTGATACACAAAGGATTCATCAGGAACAACTTATATAATAAGTCTTATAATTTCCTCCTGGAAGAATGGTTATCCTTGCAAAAGAGATTATAATAATAGGTCCTCCAGCAAGGGTGCTAGGCATGACATCATATTACCGAGTCATCAAAGGGCCAATATTATAACTACTGGAAAGTTGTCCCAACCATCATATCTGAACGAGATTCAGATCTGATTGGTGTCATGATACCTCAGACTCACGAGGTTCGAGAAGAAAAGGTGCAACACAAATCGTCGAAATGACATTGCAAGATTCTCGGGAATGAACTATGGGAGCGGGTTCCCGAAACAATAGTTCATCATTAAACCAAGGAGAGGATGAAGCGGTGGCTGATGGGCTCAGCGACAATTCATCGAGAGTTCCAAACGGAGGGATTTCCACAATAATGTGAACAAGAAGACGACACTTATCAATTCAAATGATATAATGTTGTATGCTCGAGGAAAACATACACCATTAATCATTAGTTGAAAGGTGTACCCGAAATATGACCTTAGGCAGCAAGATCAATGTTAGAGTGATGATTCAATAACCAACAGTCTAGGAACGAACTGTCGATTGTTAACTACAGAGTAATAGGGTTGCTAGAAGTGCAGAACTCAAGCAGCATTGGTAGCATATTGGTATCCCGGTTAAAAACAACACGGGGACCAAGGAAGAATGGTGATGGTGAGAAGTATCATCATACCGAGAATCTCTAAGAGGTGAAGCAATCCCCACCACATTCTCGACATAAAAGACAGTAATACTTCAAGGCAGAACACAACACTAGCCGGAGAGCAAGTCGTATTCATAATGTGGGCAAGTTCGCGATGAAAGGAAGTCAAGGGGGTTGTCGATGATATAAAAAAAATCATCGAGGGGAAGGAGGGTATTTCTCATCATGAACACAGTTGACATCTCGGAAGAAGTCCAAGTGTTGAAGGTGATCCGATACATTTGTCGGGAGGTTTCAAGAGGATGTAATCAAACAACAATGGCAACAAGCAAGGGAATGATGAAGTGGCAAGTTATAGGATCAATATATAAGATGCAAGCTCGGAACCAAAGTTGCCTTTCAAGACAAGCAACATGGTGTTGAAAGCTCGACGTAAGTCGTGCTCTATCTCTGAAGAATTCGTGCACCAAAGAAGGACGAGGTAGCACAGTCAAAGATAGCTAGGCAAGGGACGTACCCGATAGTCTAGGAATAAACCAGATTGAGTTTAAAATTTTCCCAGTAACATCTACTAGGGGTGTTGAATATTTTAGAGCAGATTTGATTTACTAAACGGTGTCCTCGGTTGACGGCAACCTAGAACCCGTAGAGTGATTACGACAAGCAAAGGTATTACTCTATCAAAAGTTCAAAGGTGTAGTGCAAAGGCATGATATCCTCGAGATATCAGAGGGTAAAACTCGAAGGTAGAACACGATAGAAGTTGAACTAGGTCATTGACCTATGACAGTAGATGCTTAACCTTGTCAAAAATTGACGAGGCCTGGAATGGATTTATTCCAGATATATTGAATAAGGTCAGCATGGTCGGAACCATAACTGCAAGGGATCAAATTTATTGACACCGAAAGAATTATTTAGTTGTAAAATCATTTTGCAAGAAGCTCCCGAGACGGTCTACATCGTTTCCATGGGCATGAACAAAAGCTCAAGGTCGACTCCCATTTCTCTAATGTATTTGTTTCATTTACCTCTTGCTTTGATAAAACTGTAGTGTTGGAATTTTATCCGGTAGAACACCGGAAGGGTATGACTTGTGAAAACTTTCGGGTTCTCACGAATTAGGGGAAGGCATAGGTTCAACCCATCGGGCATCTTAGTAACATATACCACAAGTTTCAAAAGTAAATACACCAGCTCGAAAGCAGAGCATGGTTGGCCAAGTAGAGGATACACTTTACCGAAGGTATTATGCATCAGGGACAGAACTTCTCGAGGTTTATTGTATACGAATGACACTGTCGGATGATATTTCAACAAAGGATCGAGTGATCCACAACGGAGCTGATGTGAGTATCGGTACTCACTCAGAGGAAGAAGAATGTAGATGCATCAGATTCAAGAATCACCTGATTAGTATGATGCTTAAATAGAAAGAAATTATGGTTTCCAAAACAAAGGATCAGAAACAGACGCTCTGATCCAGGATGGATAAGTTGAAAACACTTAGTTGGGCAATCAATAAAGGTTTGAATTGCCGAGAACCAACTCATGTCCGAAATGACGTGTGAGTCGGAAGGATAATTTCAAAAAGGATAACCGATGACTGCGTGCATATGCACACATTGAATCAATAGGTTCAAAAATAGCTAAGTCAAGCGATATTGACGAAGACTACTAGTCATATGGAATTAACCATAATGCAAGCAGGCAAGAATTTCAAGAGTAACAGCCTACAGAGGATTTTCGAAAGATCGAAAAGTATTCAGGAGAATTTTGGGAGACATATGAACTATCAAGGAGAACGGGTCCTCGATAAATGTGAGGAAATAACCGTGAGGGTTTTCATGCGAAATAAAACTGCAAGACAGTAAACTCAAAGGATTCTCGGGACAACGGAGAATATTACGGGGCATCTTGTAACAACAAGAGCGACGAGGAATGATCGTGAGAATGACAAGGGCATACAGATATCCATAGGGATATATCGGTGGTAGTGAATTACAAAGGCAATGAACACAAGTTCTCGGTTTAACAGTGGAGAGTATCTTCAGGGTCTTCTGGTGCAGCGGACGATCATCGATCATAAGGTGCTCTCCGGGTGAAAGTGATAACGAGATCCTAATGTTAGATTTAGCAAATTTCATTTATCCCGAATAGGAGAGAGATAAGAGTCCCAGAGTATAGACGAGGAGTAAAAGATCCTAATACCACCCATTGGTGTTGTGGGCCCGTAAGCCACACAACAAGTTAGTAAATTTGTTTTTCAAAGACTAGACTCAACTTCGGCCAAGGAGTTGGAAAGGGGGATTCCTACAGGCAGTCGGCTCTGATACCAACTTGTGACGCCCCCGATTTTTCCGTACACTAATCATGCACGCAAATGTGTACGACCAAGATCAAGGACTCACTGGAAGATATCACAACACAACTCTAGACACAAATTAAATAATACAAGCTTTATATTACAAGCCAGGGGCCTCGAGGGCTCGAATACATAAGCTCGATACACAAGAGTCAGCGGAAGCAACAATATCTGAGTATAGACATAAGTTAAACAAGATGCCTTAAGAAGGCTAGCACAAAAGTAGCAACGATCGAAAAGGCAAGGCCTTCTGCCTGGGACCTCCTAACTACTCCTCGAAGCCGAACTCCATGTAGAATCATCCTCAGGATCTTCTGGGTCCTGGACTCCACCATCTGGTTGCGGCATCCGAGAAGAAGGGACAAAGGGGGAAAAGGGGGAGAAAAGCAACCGTGAGTACTCATCCAAAGTACTCGCAAGCAAGGATCTACACTACATATGCAATGATATCTGTGTAAAGGGGTAATATATGTGGTCTGAACTGCAGAAAGCAGAATAAGAGGGGGATAGCTATTCCAAACGAAGACTACGCTTCTGGTAACCTCCATCTTGCAGCAGTAGAAGAGAGTAGATGGTAAGTAACAAGCTTCCTCGCTTCTCGCAGCCTCCATCTTGCAGCAGTGGAAGGGAGTAGATGGAATAGTAACAACTATCAAAGCTTCTGGCAGCCTCCGTCTTGAGTAGCAGAAGAGTTCACCAAGTAACATCGTAAAGCATAATCCTACCCGGCGATCCTCCCGCACATCACCCTGTGAGAGAGCAACCACCGAGTTATATCTGGAACTTGTCTGGGTGTGTTTTATTAAGTATCCAGTTCTAGTTGTCATGAGGTCCGAGTACAACTCCGGGTCGTCCTTTTACCGAGGGACACGGCTATTCGAATAGATTAACTTCCCTGCAGGGGTGCACCACATAACCCAGCACGCTCGATCCCATTTGGCCGGACACACTTTCTAGGGTCATGCCCGGCCTCATAAGATCAACACGTCGCAGCCCTACCTAAGCACAACAGAGAGGTCAGCACGCCGGTCTAAACCCTAAGCGCACGGGGGTCTGGGCCCATCGCCCAATGCACACCTGCACGTTGCGAGGGCGGCCGGTAAGCAGACCTAGCCTCTCCTAATACCAGAGTAGGCGTTCCGGTCCAATCCGGCGCGCGCCGCTATGTCGCTGACGTCAAGAAGGCTTCGGCTGATACCACGACGTCGAGTGCCCATAACTGTTCCCACGCAGCTGGTTAGTGCGTATAGACCAAATGGCCAGACTCAGATCAAATACCAAGATCCCGTTAAACGTGTTATTATGAAATAACCGCGGACAATGACCAGGGCCAGGCCCACCTGTCTCCTAGGTGGTCGCAACCTGCCCTGTCGCTCCGCTACAAAGTAACCATCAGGGGACTGTCGGGAACCCAGGCCCACCACTACCTGTGTGGAACCACCTGCCCCTTCAGCCCCCATCTCCGAATCATCATCATGTGTATGTAAAATGTATGTAGTATATACCCGTGATCACACCCAAGTGATCACGGCCCGATAGAATAGCAGGGCAGACGGACAAGGGTGTAGGGCCACTGATGGAATACTAGCATCCTATACTAAGCATTTAGGATTGCAGGTAAAGTATCAACAGTGGTAGCAACAATGACAGGCTATGCAGCAGAATAGGATTATCGAAAGCAGTAACATGCTACACTACTCTAATGCAAGCAGTAGAGAGAAGAGTAGGCGATATCTGGTGATCAAAGGGGGGCTTGCCTGGAAGCTCTGCTGAGAAGAAGGGATTGTCAACACTGTAGTCGTACACGGCAACGTCGGCGGCGGTCTCGGGGTCTATCGAGAGAGAAGGAGGGGGGAAGAAACAATAAATACAAAGCACACAATGTAACACAAAGCATAGCATGGCGATAGACAGTGCCAGGTGTGTTCTAGTGCAGTGTCGGATGTTACCGACGAAGGGGAAAACATCCGGGAAAGTATTCCCGGTGTTCCGCGTTTTCGGGCAGAGGGGTCTGAGGGGGAAAGTTGCGGGTTCGGTATGTTAGGGGTGTGTGGTGGACGAACGGACCGCGTAGTCGTATTCGTCTCGTCGTTCTGAGCAACTTTCATGTACAAAGTATTTTAATCCGGGCTACGGTTAATTTTCTATTAATTTCTAAAGTTTTAATGCATTTGGAATTATTTAAATTGTTGACTAAGTCAAATGGTCCAGTCAGCAGATCCAGTCAGCGTTGACCAGTCCAACTGGCAAGTGTGGACCACCTGTCAGTGCCACATGCATTAAGCAGATTGTCTTAATTAATCTAATCAATTACTTAACTAACTAATTAACTAACTACTATTAATGTTATCTATTTATTTTATATATTATTATTTTTTAAAACAGTGGCATTGGGCATCTGCCACTGGACATTGTCCAGGCGGACATGTCCGGCCGTGCCCATCCAGTGGCCGGACACATCCAGCCCCAAAAAAAAGGGGGATCGGGCATGAGGGCGGCCACCGGCTCACGGCGGCGGCAGGAGGCCGGCGCAGGCCGGGGACGCGCCGAGGTGATGCGGGCGGCGGCCGGAGCCAGAGTGGCCGGGCGGAGGCGGCCAGGGGTGGCGCGAGCGTGCGCATGGCCACGAGCGGGAGGCGCTGTGCGCGGTGGCAGCGGGGCGTGGCCGATGGCGGGCGAGCGCGTGGCCGGAGCAGGGGGGAAGGGCGACGGTGACCGGGGCTCACAGGGGACGGGGTCGTCGGGGAGCACGACGGGGAGGTCCGGCGGTGGAGGAGGCGGAGGCGAGCGGGCCGGCGGGAAGGCCGGTCGTCGGGCGAACGGGGCGGAGGAGAGAAGGCCGGCGGTGGAGGCGGTCATCGGGCGGCGACGGGAGCCCGCGAGCGTCGGCGGCTCGGGCTCCGGGCGAGCGGGCACGGGGGCGCCGCCCCTACACGATCCAGGCGACGGGAGGGGGAAGAGTGGGGGAGATCGGGGCTAGGGTTTGAGCTGTGGGTGTTGGGGGGGGGGCATATAGGCCAAGTAATGGGCCGGCCTGGCTGGGCCATTCGGCCCAGTTGGGCCGGGGGGGGTCTCCTTTTTCTTCTGTTTTGTTTTGTTTTTACTTTTTATTTATTCTTTTCTGTTTCGGCTAATTGTTTGGGCACCAAATGGGTTTTGTAAAATATGAGAGCTGGCCCATAAATCACAGCACAATATATTCTACCACCAAAAACTAGTTTGGGGTAAATATCATTTCATATTTCTTTTTATTATTAATAAAAAGGTTATTAAATAATGTTTTCAGCCATTGATTGAGGTTGTTTAAGTCACTTAACAAATTTCTTTAAGGTTGTTTACAATTTTATCATAGCCTCTGATTTATCTACTGTTTATTGAACATTTTAATTTTCATATTTGAAAACTTTTATTGTTTTCTTGATTTAGAATTTTGAATTATAATCGGTTTCAATCTAACACGAGATTAATAACAGTAACAACGGTGACATGGCATCATTAGCTTATGATTACTGTAGCTGGGCGTTACAGCGAGACTAGGGGGGTGAATCTGATGGACAAGGAGGCGGATGAACTAGTCTTCGAGATCCAGCAGATTGAGGATGTAACTACAACCGCTCGCCTAGACCCGAAGGTCCTAGATCGAGCCCGGGACGTGCCCCGGCCGCCGCTGCCGCCATCTCCTACTAATGTTGTAAATATTTCTGGCATAAAAAAGATCAATACAAAAATATTCAGGTAGCAAATTAAATAAATATGATGATATTTTATTGGTGGGTGTCAGATCACATCTTTTCAATATAACCTTTGATATCGTCTTATCAATTTTGGTTTTTTACCTCCAAGTTCAGCAATACATTTTTTTATTAAAGTTAAAAAAATACTTAATAGATACTTGTGTTCTAGATATCACCACTTCAAATTTTTTGGGCTAATGCTCTTCGTGGGACCTCCAACGACCGTGGTGAGGTCGCAGTCGGCATCACCAAGGCTGTTGTAAGCAACCCCATCTCCTTAGAAAGCACCATAAAAATAGATGAAGTGGGATCCCCACAAAGCTTCTACATCTCAGGGATAATCTGCAGCACCGGAGCCACAACCTCGACACAACTTCACTCCTAGAAGCAATCGGCACGACAGGCACAGGCGACGGATAGGATCTAGCGTGAGGGAATAGATCTTCATACATGCCTGCTTCTCCATCGTCAGAACCAACCTGGATCTCAGGCAGCAGGGACACAACGGCACAACTTGGAGCTTGGCGAGAGCGCCCTCTGCACTTGCCGAAACACACCCGGCTCACACATTGCAGTTGTGAATCTCAGCCCAAAGCAGCTTAGTATGCTCCACAAGGACATGCTGCAATGCCACACAACCGGGGGTGCATCGACATCTGATGCAGGTGGTGGGGTGGAAGGTCGAACAGCATGTCGCGGCGTCGTAGTCTGCTATTTCGTAAGGGGCTGATTTATATTCATATGTTTCATGCTTTTTTTTGCGGGATCATATGTTTCATGCTATGATTAGATTTATCTTAATTCCTCTTTCGTAGTTGTGGATGCTTGCGGGATAAGGTAATCATAAATAGGTTGTTCGTTCAAGTAAGAACAACACCTAAGCGCCGGTCTTCCTTCACAACAACTTATCAAAGTAGTGAACATGAGTTAATGAATCATGATGAAGTTAACTAGACGATATCCCCATGTGTCCTCGATAACGCTTTACTCACTATAAGGAACACTTTTGGCTTGCCATTTTCCATAAAAAAGTTGGGCCACCTTGCTGCACATTGTTACTATTGTTATTTGTTACTTGGTACAAACTATTTTGCTATCAAATTACCTATCACAACTACTTTACCACTTGCAAAGAATACCTTTCTGAAAACTGCATATTGATTTCTTCTACTCCTTGCTGGGTTCGACACTCCTACATACCGAAAGGACTACGATTGATCACTTATACTTGTGGGTCATCAATCCCCCACAAACTTATTCGCCGATTCCAGCAAAAAACACCTTAGATTCTAGCCAAACAAAACGCCAGCTGTAATATCAGTATCGCCGTAGCTCCTTCGCGGTGATGTCTCCAGCAAAAAAGCCACGACCGATGTCATGGTTGGATGTAGCAGCACCAGCCATAGGTTGGAGCTCGTCATCCTTCGGTTGTACCATTTGTCAGCGCCATCATGTGGTTGCAGCTTTTGTTAAAGAGATCATTGCATCTATTGTCGTCGATTGAAGCCTTTGTCGTTCATGGTTTTAGGATCTGTCGGCGCTAGACCGTCGTGGGTTTGCATCTTCTTGTCATATGGCTGTAGCTCCTCAATGCGTCGGTTGCAACACGCACTACGGTTCGAGCAAAAAGGTTGTAGAAAAAAATCACCATGGTAGTACCTCGACGTCAGCCGATTCCAGCAACATTCCACCACGGTTGTAGCTCGACGTCAGCCAGTTCCTGTGCACGTCACCGCGTCTCCAACCTCTGGCTTACCAGTCGCAGCTCCAGCCATCGCTGGTCGCCTCCGCCTAGCTTGCCGGTCGTAGCATCCGGTGCTTGTACCATCGTGCGCGACCATGCCGACCTCACCTAGCCGTCATCCTACAGACAGGCTATTCATGGTCGACTCCCACTTCTCCAATACACAACTTCTCACTCAATGCTCTTTGTTAAATGTTTAGAGTCTGAAAGTTTAACTGGTGGAATGCGAAAAAGGTAAGACCCATGAAGACTTTTGTGTTCTCACAGAGAGCGAAAGCATAGACACAACCCACATGGACATTTTACGAATCTATACTACACACTTATAGAAGCAACATATAACATCTCAAAAGTAGAATTCAGATGGCAAGAATTTAATGATACCACATTGATGAAGGTATTGGTAACTGGGGAAGAACTCACAAGGATTTTGAATATGCGCAACTGTTGGATAATAATCCACCAAAGGAACTAATGTGAGTAACGGTACTCAACCAGAAGAAGAATGCAAAGGCATCAGATTGTAGAAACATCTGAATAATTCGACGCTTAAACACAAAGAAATCATGAATTTCCTAATCGGTGTTACAGATTCAGATGCCCCGTTCAAAGATGAGTAAATTGAATAGATGTAGGGGCATAATCGGTCAACGCTTGATTGACTGAAACCAGCTCATGTCAGGAATGACATCTGAGCCGGAATGACAAATTCTAATTACGACTGCTGATTGCGAGCATTAACGAACATATCGAATCAAATGCTCAAAATGACGATGACAAAGAATGCCAATGAATATAGGTAGACATATGGAAGACCATACAAAATTTATTAGCTACTAGGGCTGAAACTCAGCAACACACATTTTTATGTTGTTGAGGGGAAGCAACACACACATAGATTATTTTAGAGCAACACACATATATTTAGGCCTGCATGTATTTTCGGCAGCCCAAGCCCAAGCCCAACTGCAGCACTCACTCACACCCTAGTTTCTACTTTCTCCACACCCTCAGCCGCCGCACCTCTCTTCTTGGTCCGTTCCGTTCTTTCTCCCCCAAATCCCAAAATCCACCCTCACTCGAAGGAAGCCAAACCCTAAGCAGCGGCGAGCGACGCGGTGTGTGTTGAGGACGGCGGCATCGGCGGCGCGGCCATGAAGGACGAGGGCGGCTGCAGGAGCGAGAGCCGGCGGGCGGAATGGGCGTCGCTTCAGCCGGAGCTTGTCCAGCTCATCGCCGACCGCGTCCTCTCCACCGGCGGCGTCGACGAGTACATGGGCATGAGGGCCGTCTGCCCCACCTGGCGCTCTGCCGTCGGCAAGCCATCTCCGCACGCCGCCGTCGCCGACCTCCGGTTCCGGCCACGGCAGTGGGTCCTGCTCCACGGAGCGGACGACCAAGAAGGCCGGCCCCTCTTCCTCAACGTCACCACGGGGCGCTTCCGCCGCCTGCGCCTCCCGCTGCTTCGTGACTACGTCTTCGTCGGTGCATCGGGCGGTCTCCTCGTCCTTGGGGCCAGGGAGCCCCCGCACGCTGCTCGTCTCCTCAACCCATTGACCGGTGACATGCTTTCCTTCGCGGCCCCGATACCTCCGGAAGATTGGGTGGAGACTGCAATTGCTGGCTCTGAACCAACTATTATCTTCTCTTTCGAACCAGTCTATGGCAAATACCAAGATATCCCAGCTTATTGTTCTTTGGGGCTAGGTGGTGACGCGGTTTACTCTGCTGATCCCATGGGCCAGCTCCGTGCGGTCAGGTTTCATGATGCTGCTTCGAACCAGGAAGCCATGTTCTTACTTCGGAGCATGGTCACCTATGCAGGCAATGTTTATGTGCTCAGTGCTGGAGGAACCTTATGCAAGATTGTTTGGACCGGTGGCCGCTGGTATGCGGAGCGGATAATGGAGGTTGACAAGGACTACACTGTTGCTCTCATTGAGTCAGCCGGTAAACTGCTGCTTGTTAGAGAGCTACCAGATATCATTCAAGTTTTCAGCGTCGATGTCAAGCGGAAGGTACTTGAACCAATAGAAAGTCTTGGCAGCAGCGCGATCTTCATAAGTCATGGAAACTGTATGGTGGTTGATGCAGATATGCTTCCTTCCATCAAGTCCAACTGCATCTACAGCGTTTCTTTTACTGGAATCCAGTTGGACAGCATACACATCTTGTATGACCTCAGCGATGGCAAGAAAATACGCTTTTCCGGCCCTCTGATGCATGGAGATAGTTGTCGACGTGAAAGTGGTATTATTCATGAAGGCCCTTTGAGCCTCGCTCAGGTTCTCCTCAATCCGTATCCAAGACTTAAAGCTCAACTAGGTCGTATCCAGCAAATCTAATTTGTATGCCTTTAGTACTTTTGTTATGACTTGTTAAACTTCAAATGTCATCCTGGTACCTCCCTGGTAATGAATTGAATTCCTTGGCAACTAGTCTTCTTTCTTGCTGGACTGGACTGTAGAATGCCTAGATGCTGGATTTTTTGTTTGCTGGGTGCAAGTTGTTGCAGCTCTTCATGCTGCTGATGCTCTAAGCAGGAGCTTCATCCATTCTTGCTGTAGTAGTTGCTTTGTAATGTATCTGGGGCTGTTTCTGTTGACTAGTTCTGAGTGTAGTTTTTGGAGTTCCCAGTTATGTTATCCACCCTTCCTGGTACTGTTCTTATTTTATTAATGAAATTGCTAGCCGTGTTCCGTATAATCCTATTAAAAAAATACTGTTGTTTTCCTTCTGAAATTACTCATATTCTCCTCAATCCGTATCCAAGACTTAAAGCTCAACTAGGTCGTCTTCAGCAAATCTAGTTTGTATGCCTTTAGTACTTTTGTTATGACTTGTTAAACTTCAAATGCCATGCTGCTACCTCCCTGGTAATGAATTGAATTCCTTGGCAACTAGTCTTCTTTTTTGCTGGATTGATTGTTTACTGGGTGCAAGTTGCTGCAGCTCTTCTTGTTGCTGATGCTCTAAGCAGGAGCTTCATCAATTCTTGCTGTAGTAGTTGCTTCGTAATGTATGTGGGGCTGTTTCTGTTGACTAGTTCTGAGAGTAGTTTTTGGAGTTCCCAGTTATGTTATATCCACCCTTCCTGGTACTGTTCTTATTTTATTAATGAAATCACTAGCCGTGTTCCGTAATCCTATAAAAAATACTGTAGTTTTCCTTCTGGCATTACTAATATTTTCCGGCATGTGAGGATGATGCTTCATTGTGATGGAGCTAAGCCTACTAAATCTATAAGTTGGCGTTTGTTCCCCTTGCCTCATTCCCTCAAACATATATTTGCTCCGTCGCAAGGTTGTGGAGAAAAAGGCTTGCTAGCTTACTAATTTATCCCTGAGCCACATGATCAGACCTAAACGGGAAAGGTCTCTCCCCTCTTTGACGTTGCTAAAAACTATTATGGCAAAACTTATTTTTGCAAAAGCGATGAGTCACAGAGTTCTATCTATTTAGTCTAGCTAGTCTAGTCTACCTAGTCTATCTAGTCTCTAGTCGGTCTATCTTGTCTATCTAGTCTATACATCGATCCGTCAATCCATCCATCTATCTTTATTATACTAATACGGATCAAAAATAGTTAAATTGGCTAGAAAATCCATCATCAAAACTTCCCTTCCGTTGTCATGACCTTGCTCACGAGCTACGGCAAGACGGCTACACAGCATGGGCCACCTCGGTCATCTGTTGCAAGCCTCGGCGTATGGCACCTACGGGGTACAACTGCAAGTCTGTGAGGAGAACATTAAACAGCGGAGAGTCACCAGGAGAACAGCTCTCTTCATAGGGTTCGTACTATCAAAACTTTCCTTCAATTACCATGGCATTGCTCACGGGCTCCGTAACGTCAGCTGCACAGCACGGGCCGCCTTGGTCCCACCTCGGTCATCTCTCGCATGCCTCGGTGGCACGGTGGCTACGCACGGGAGGGCTGCTGCATGTCCTGTGATCAGAGCGTCCAATGGCGGAGGCACCAGATAAGAGTTCAAGAACGCGCTGCAAGATACATGCAGCGGCAGCGATCCACTGGCTTCCAATCTAGAGAAGCTAGAACAGAGGTATGTGTCGCACATATGCATGTGTGTTGGATTGATTTCATTACCCTTTTTGGCTAACTGCACACACCAATTGTAACAGGATTTGACTACATATTATTGGGATGTCATCAACAACGCTATATTAGAAGATGAAGTTTCAGAGTTAAGAAAATTTCAGTCTATGACAACACTGTTTTCGAGTCGAACGACTAGTTGCGACTAGTCATCGACTAGTCGATGGGTCATAACTGGAAGTCGACTCAAACACCTCGACTAGTCGAGACTGGTCGATCGGCAAGGCACGACTCGTCAAGAGTCGCTATCCTGGAACGACTCGTCGACTCGAAAACCTTGTATGACAGGCAGAGTAAGTGATTATAGATCTCTTATGATGTTATTTTTGTTTCCTTCCCAGGCAGGTAGGAACTTGATGCATAGATCAAGCAAACTAACTCAACAATCACCGGAACAACCCTTCTAAGAAAATGACTAGATTAGCCATAATTAGGCTCTTCTGATATCTTCCACAACTATTAAGTATTTATTAGATTGAAAACTGGTTCATATGATTTGAATAAAAAATTTCCCCAGATGATATATGAGAAATTTTGGCTAAATGCTAGGTCAATGCCGGTTCCTTCTTATTAGGATGCTCATGTCTTCTATTCCATGCGGCTTCATATTTATAGTCTTTGATTCTACACTTTGCTAATATGGCATGCCAAAATACCCGGTTTTAATGCATCTATGGTAAAACAATCTTACAAAGGTGATATCGTCTTAATGCTAGAAATTTACTCACACACCTTCTGTTCTGTCACCCAATTTATTTATTTTAATAGATAATGGGCTGCCATGCATGATACTGCTTCCATGCAGTTCAATTTAAACTGTCAAAACGTCTTATATTTATGTACAGAGGGTGTATTAGCCATCATTTGATAAATCTTCCAAAGTTTTGTATCATGTCTTGTCAAGCCTAATCTATTACTTGCTCCGTCCGAAAATACTTGTCATCAAAATGGATAAAAAGGGATGTATCTAGAACTAAAATACATCTAGATACATCCCTTTTTATTTATTTTGATGACAAGTATTTTCGGAAGGAGGGAGTACCAAATATTACTAAACAATTAAACCTGAAATTTATGTGTATGCTATATCATGTTGTGGATCTTTTCATGGTACGTAAATGTGTGAATGAAAGTGCAAAACATAAAATGGCATAATAAATGAATAATATGGATATATCACAAAGAAAATCTATAAAATGTTCTACAACCCTATTACAATTAATAGAATAAAGTGTTTCACATGATAGTAAAATTAGTA
Organism: Secale cereale; assembly: GCA_902687465.1. Classification (NCBI taxonomy): domain Eukaryota; kingdom Viridiplantae; phylum Streptophyta; class Magnoliopsida; order Poales; family Poaceae; genus Secale; species Secale cereale. The sequence continues at coordinate 742,303,244 of LR738714.1, read as the reverse complement.
CAAATTTAGGAACATGGGAAATCTACCGATGAATGTAGCAGTGGCATTCCCCTATATAACTATTTGATGATTAAGTCATATTTGATGACGACCTCCACAAAGTGAACATACAGTAGCATCCACTTATAGGAATGAACTAGACGATAAAGTCCATACAAAATAATTATTATTGGAAATCTATTTGTGAAATTTATGGGTGTGACTCCTATTATATTTTTCTGACTATTCCAAGTCCTAAAATCATATGAAAACCATACAATCTAGAGATAACATAACAATAAGCATGGATAAATCATCCTACGAGGATGATGAGTATTCCAAGTCCTAAAATCATATGAAAACCATACAATCTAGAGATAACATAACAATAAGCATGGATAAATCATCCTACGAGGGTGATGAGTAGAAAATATGTGAATTAGATGATAATCATATTAAAGTAGGAGCATATGAAATATACCCATATAAGTTTTGCAATGTAATGCCTGTAATGTACTGACCCCTACTTATTTATTTTAGGATTTGAGTCAAAAATAACACCATATAGACATAGTACATGAATTCAGACAATCCGAAGGAATGTACATTCATGTCCTTTTAGGATGTATTTGAATACGGAAATCATAATAAGTTTCTATTGATCTGGAGAGATTTTCACATAATGATATTGAATAGCGGTTTTCCAATGAGATAGGTTGAGTCCAATTTCAAAAGTTTGACAACCCTTTATTTGGAATATGTATGTGTGAATATATCACAAAGTTTAATTATATGATATGAATTTCCCTTTGTGATTTAGAGATGAGCAAATCAAGATCTTTTAGCTGAAGGGAGTAACAATGTTACACACTATACAAATTTATCAATTTGTTTCGAAAAATAATTAGATGAACCTCGCAAAAATGTATTAAAGATGTTGCCCACATCATTGGACACCATACTAAGAAAGAAGAGAATATCAACTCCCTCAACAAGACAAATCATTTGACCGTTCATTTGGCGGGCCCATCATTTAAAATACATAATTAACGGCTATATCCAATTAACTAAAAGGACTACACTTGGATTGGACTTTGGCATTTCCTCATTGCATCTGGTAGAAAGAAGTCTCCTCATTGCATACCCTAGATGTGGCATATTGGGCAACCACAAAATTAAGCGATCTCCTTGATGGCTCCAGGAACTAGCAAGTTGTGCTGCTTAGAGGGCACCAAGAAAGGGTTGAGACGTTCAAAGGGACACATCTATATATGAGATTTGTGATCATGACGACAAATATATTAGTTAAATATCAATTGAAGGTGCATTATTACTCAGAAGGCCATGGTAGTAAAATATTGGCATCATAAATAGTCCACAAATACTTGGCAATTGGCAGTACTAATGTAATGATTTGCCCACCCTAAAAATTTACTACAAGATGAACAATTTCAAAATATAACATGACTGTGTAAATCAGCTGTGCATAATTTAGACAGACCATTGTGGACACAGAGCACAAGTTGGACTCCAAAGGAAGCTAAATGTTACATTTTCAATTAATTATTAACATATAATAAGAAAAGGTAAGTATCAAGTTGTGACTAACAGGACGACATCTATTTAGAGGAAGATATACTTGTTTAAGAAGTGCTCACTCACACAGTATAAAAAAGCGTTAGGAACTGAATTGCATCGAAACAAGAACAAGACGATGAGGCCAAAGAATGGCAAGGCTGACAAAAGAATGGCAAGGCGACGAGGCCTGTTACCGGGATAAACATAGGAATCAGGCTCCCGCTGCTAAATGTCCAACTGGACCTTGCGGGCCTTCGTCCTTACGGCCTGATTATGGACACAGCTTGTAACTCGTTCTGTGGAGTAGCAGCCCAAAAAACTGTGCTACGAGCGGACGAACAGGAAATTAATAATTAGCGTAAACCAACTGAGGACGACCCAGCCAATCCTGCGCATACATGAGTGTGATCCAACGGTTAAGAGCCCTAAATCGCTGTGGAGGCTCCTAGGTAGCTTCGTTTTACTGTTTAGTAATATCAGATCGAGGTCGGCCCTCTAGCAAATCACAAGAATACTGTTTGAGCTTAACTCCTAACATCTCCCAATCCCATAGGGCTCGTCGGGCGGTCCTAATGTGATCCCTGGGTGAATATTCATCAATTGATCAGTTGATCTCTCTTCTCTTGAGGAACTAAAGCAGAGAAAACTCAGAGATCCTTGGTTCTACAATATTCATAGTGACTGAACTATATATAGTCTGGTTACTAATGTGAACATGTATAGCTAGTTCTAATGATTATAGCAGATGGTTGGTTGCCCTAATTATATGCACAGATGTTTGGTGGACATGTCTATCCAAATGATTACAGTCATTGACTACCATACCTTTGGGTAGCTAGCTTTGAGCCAACTTTTGGTTGTTTCATATGAACTTTGATCAGTTTCCATATTGCATAGGTAACATGTACAAATTTTGGCCATTACCGTAACTGCTGTCATAAGTACTTATCTCTGAAGGAGAAAGATGATTGAATGCCACCAAGTTTTAGAAACCATGCATACACATGTCGTATCCAAGTACTACATATTTGGTGATACTTACTCGTCTCTTTTATTTTTTATATGGTTTACACAGTTATGTCTATCCAAATGATTACGGTCATTCACTACCAAACCTTTGGGTAGCTAGCTTCGAGCTAACTTCTGGTTGTTTCATATGAAGTTTGCTCAATTCCATATTGCATAGGCAATACAAGTTTTGGCCATTAGTGTAACTGCTGTTATAATTACTTATCTCTCAAGTAGAAAGATGATTGAATGCCACCAAGTTCTCCAAACCATGCACATGTCATATCCAAGTACTATATATTTGATGATACTCATTCATCCCTTTCCTTTTCTATAGGGCGGACATATTTATGTTGTTAAAATATGTACCTATGCACAAGATGTAGCATTACCTATATCCATGGTAAAAAGGTTTAAAGCTCAAAAGTGCCACGTGCATTATGGGCTGCACAAAATGTACACTCTGTACCTGTATGAACAGATGGTGGTGGGCCGGTAGAAGTGCCCAAGCTAGTCAATGAAGTTACTGGCTGCCTAATTGGTGAAACTTTCGAACATATCCCTTTTAATTTATTTTATTATCTGCATAACTGACGGAAAGAAGAATTTGAAGTTACTATATTTTATCGAATTCAATATGCTCGTGTCGTGATTGAGAATCAGCTGAATTTGCTTACCCTTGTGTTCTAATGTACTTCTTGGAACCCTTACATTTTTATACTCTTAGTTTGAAGCTATCTTGTATGACCGAACCAACGTACTGGATTGTTCCCAGGATGTGGACGCATAGGTAATTATATGTTCTGGGCTTCTGGCAAGGCAAAACAGCTAAGCTAGTAAACATGTACTATGTGCCATGCGTACAAGTGTGTTAATTAATCCATCAACAAAGTATGTCTTCATTCCGTGTTTAGTTAGCTCCAGGTCAGTCAAGCTGGACGTACACATGGTTTTCACTAGGACTGCATCTCATGCAAGCTTGTGATAGAGTACGTCTTCGCATACAAGCCCAAAATTTTGTCATCCTAATCATGATGCCACCCATTCTCAATGTCATTGCTAGTACATATGTTCTATACCCCTGGATTCACTCATACAAGTACCATCTTCTAGTCTTGTTCGAATGATCAGTGTGTTTAAATATGCACCCTAATGCATTGCACACATATGTGTAACGTTTAATTGTCATTCCTCTTGTCCTCACGCACGGTCTCATGCATGGCAAATTGCAAGCTACTGGCAAGAAAATATAAGTAGACCCGAGGAGGGTATTCAAATTGTTCAGAAAGAAACAAACTACATATATATTCAACATGGTAGAAGGCAGGCATCCTTTATATGGAAGTACTAGCAGGGAATAAGTGTGACACACGCTACACCCATAGAAGTGGCCATGGTGACATTAGTTGCTACTCGTTTGTTTTACATTTCTATCTAAGAGGTCATGTAGAAATTATAGGATTGGTAATGCAAATAGATAGTGAGGTATATTGGTTGCAATACTGATTTTAGAAGGACAAAACAATGGATCACATCACCTATTTGAGGATGCTTAGCACAAGAGGGTCCATCACGTATACAAATGATTGGCACAACTTTCTGGATTCGGAAGTAAGACACTCAAGTTAGACTAAAGTACTGTGGGTGGAGTTGATTATGGAATGTGTGTCTTCTGTGAACTATAGGGTTCGATACAAAGATACTGAAACACCGGAGTTTATTCCCACCAGGGTCTTAGACAGGGTGACCCAGTATCACCATATTTATTATTCCTCTGAAGGACTTTGAAGCCTTCTAGCTCGGGAGGACATAGTTGGACTCGAAGGTGTACAAGTGTGCACGAACACACCTTCTATCTTACATTTATTATATGCAGATGACTCATTAATTCTGATGAAGGCAAATATTCAAAATGCAAGTACGCTGAAGAGAGTTCTCAACACATATTGCCGCAGTTCTGGCAACAAGTGAGCTGTGCCAAGTCTAGTATCTATTTCAGTCCCAATACTAATGTTGCAGTTAGAGAGAATATTTGTAGAGAATTGAACATTGTCATAGAACCTCCATCTAATATTTATTTGGGCCTCCCAACTATGGTAGGGGTAGATAGAAGTGACTGCTTCCAACATCTTGTTGACAAGGTTTGCTAGAGGCTGAACCGCTGAAGGGATGGAAAGCGAAAACATTGTCTTTACAAGACAAAGAGATCTTGATCAAGTATGTTGCTCAAGCTATCCCGTCATATTCTATGTTCGTTTTTAAGTTACCAAAAGTTATCTGCGACACAATCCAGGATGAAATTGCAGGTCTTTGGTAGGGAGATGGAATGCGGTCTAGCGAACTGATGGGCAAGGGGATGTATGACTTAATATTAGTGTGTAAGGACTGTTGGAGCCTACGTTTACCGGGGGAAAATAAAGCATTTCCTGTGGAAGGGTCTGCGAGGGAATCTACCATGTTGTAGTATTGTTGCAGGAAGGCACTTACCATGTTCTTCGCAGTGTCCTATGTGTTCGACTGGGGTGGAAGATACTCAACATTGCATGTTCACGTGTTATCGAGCACAGGAAGTATGGACTGAGTTGGGGCTAAGAGATGCTATCAGAAAAGCCGATGACCAAGACAGATCAGGCTGTATCACCTTGTATTCTTTTTTCCAAAGTTTCCATCGGAGACAGGCAAAGTTCCTATACCAGAGTTGATAAATTTGACAGCATTGTATGCGTGGTGGCAACGATGCCAAATTGTAGAGGGAGGGAATTGATACAAAACCTGGGTATAACAACTCTTGCTATTAGGGCGTTAGCTACAAACTATGTTGTTGGGTGAATAAGCTGCGGCGGCGCACTGGGCTAGACCAGCTCATGTATGGGCACGAGCTGGACGCGTCGGGTGCGCCGGGTCCGCGGGGTAGGCGTGTGGGTAGGCGTGCATGTGCGTAGGCATGCGTGTGGTGCATGGGTGTGTCCATGCAGGTAAACACCGCACGGGTGTGTGCGTGGGGTAGCCGTTGGCGATCGGGGGCGCGGCGATCACGCTGGTCCGTTCAGGGCTCGGCGCGGGGAGCGCGTCGTGCGCGCGTGGGGAGCGGGCCGTACCAGGTGGTGTAGTGGGCAGGGGTGTGCGGGTCGTGGCCCGACGTTGCCAGGGTATAATTGTCGCCGTGTTGATCGTTGTAAGTGTGCGGGTGTGTGGCAGAGTTCGAGCTCGCCGGGAATACACTGGAGGCATTCGTTCGCCGGGAAAAACACCTTGTCGTGCCCCTGTTCTTCTCCCTTCTCCTTTTCTTCTTCGCTGGTTTGAGCCACGACAACAGAGAGAGAGGAGAGCAGCTGTTCCGACATTTGGCATCAGAGCCACATGAAGATCAGGGTGCGCCGGCGATGTCGATCGTCCGGTACGCCGGCGGTTCGGGCGGCTCGGTGTCGCAGCCGGTGCCTGTGCTCACTGGGGAGAATTATACCACCTGGTCGATCAAGGTGGAGGCCGACCTGGACGCTACCGGGCTGTGGGAGGCGGTGGTGCCGCCGATGGACGCTGCGGCGGCAGTGATCGCCAAGAAGAATAAGTCGGCGAGGGCTTATCCGTTGCGGGCGCTCACCGACGACCTGCTGCTGTAGGTGGCTGCAAAGAAGACGGCCGCGGAGATTTGGAGCAGTCTCAAGGCCCGGTTCGTCGGGGCCGATTGCGTCAAGGCAGCGCGGCTGGCCACGTTGCGGGGCGACTTCGAGCTGCTGCGGATGGGGAGCGGCGAGACACTGGACGACTTCGCTAGCAAGATCAACAGCATGGCGGCGCGCTACGCAGGGCTAGGGGCGACGCTGGACGACTCGGCGATGGTGAAGAAGCTCCTGGACTCGGTGCCGGATCGCCTGTACACCGCCGTCGCCTGAATGGAGCAATTATGCGACCTGACGACGCTGCTGTTCGAGGACGCGCTGGGGCGCTTGAAGGCGTTCGACGAATGGCTGCGATGACGTGGACAGGCGGGTAGCGAGCGAGCTGACGGCAAGCTGCTGTACACGACGGCTCAATGGCGGGCGCGGGAACGGCGTCATTGAGGTGCGCGGGACGACGATGACGTGCGCATCGAGGCGTCGGGTTTCGGCAGGACCCGCCGCGGTCGCTGTTACAAATGCGGCGACCGTGGGCACTTCAAGCGGGAATGCCCGCAGTTGAAGAAGGCGGCGGCGGCGGAGCGTGCCCTGCTTGTGGATGATGTCATCGAGGAGCCCGGCCTGTTCTGAGCCGCGGCTTAGGGCGCGAGTGTTGGGTGAATAAGCCGCGGCGGCACACTGGGCTCGACCAGCTCGTGTATGGGCACAAGCTGGACGCGTCGGGTGCGCCGGGTCCGCGGGGTAGGCGTGTGTGTACGCGTGCGTGTGGTGCATGGGTGTGTCCATGCATGTGAACACCGCACGGGTGTGTGCGTGGGGTAGCCGTTGGCGATCGGGGGCGCGGCGATCACGCTGGTCCGTTGAGAGCTCGGCGCGGGGAGCGTGCGGGAGCGCGTTGTGCGCGCACGCGGAGCGGACCAGACCAGGTGGTGTAGTGGGCAGGGGTGTGCGGGTCGTGGCCCGACGTTGCCCGGGTATAAGTGTTGCCGTGTTGATCGTTATAAGTGTGCAGGTGTGTGGCAGAGTTCAAGCTCGCCGAGAATACACTGGAGGCGTTCGTGCACCGAGAAAAACCACCTTGTCGTGCCCCTGTTCTTCTCCCTTCTCCTTTTCTTCTTCGCTGGTTTGAGCCACCGCAACAGAGAGAGAGGGGAGAGCGGCTGCGAGGGACTCCCAAAGCTTCAGCCCCTTGGGAATCGATTGAGAGTCTGATTTTGGAATCAGTCAACGATTTTGACTAAGTGAACGCGTTGCGCTGGGTATGTGGAAGGATCTGATGTTCCTGTAGCTTTACTCTACTAGAGGGCGTGTGGGCCAGTTCAGTCAGCCTCTTTGTGACGTTTCCTTTCTGGCCAGCCCACAAGAGAGGTAACAGGTGGCTTCTCTCTACCGCCTTCTATGTCATGTGTCACAGCGGCCGCTGGGTGCATGGGGAAAAGTGGGGATTTTCTCTTGTGGCGGCCGATCTCGCGAACTAGCTGTGCGAAGGGGGAGTCCATCCCCAATCTCTCAGCATTTCTCTTTCAAAAATTTCTCAGATCTAGTGCTGGTTTTGTGGAGAGGAATAAGATGACTGCTCTATGTTGGGAGTAGGTGGAGATGGTGGATGGTGGCGTAGGGGAGCTATATGTTCCAGGTTGGGGATCATCTGACCACTGAACTCTAAACGCGATGAAGCATGTGGAGGAGAAGGCGACGTGCAACGAAGCTAGCAGATGGCGGCGGCGACATTGAGCTGCAGCTACTTCACGAGGAGCCACAAAGACGGGGCATTAAGGGCGAGCAGCAAAAGAACCGGGCTCATCTTTAGTCTTTCTACCACTACTAGTGCAGGTGCAACAACAAGCACTATGTTCCTTTCTGTGGCAGGTTGCCCTTTTCTTGTTTCTTGCTTCTCCCTAGATTGTTATTTGTTCATTCTTGGTGTTGGTATTTCTTTTTTTCTAGAAATAATTCTAGACAAGGACCTTGGCTTTCTTAGACACACTGATGTTATCATACACGTATGAATATGGATTGTTAAACAAAACAGAAATATAATCAGTGTATCATGTATGCACTATGCAGTATGCAATGTATGTTACAGTGTATAGAGAAGAAGAAGCAGTAGTAATTTTCCAACTACTTTTTAGTGTCTTCAATGGGCTCTGGGGGTATGCTAATGATGTGGCAACGAGCTTTGAGTGGGAGGGCAATAGGGCATGGTGGCTGGAGGCGGCTCGCTGGCCAGGATGAGGTACAACGCTGGTTGCTACATGTGCAGATGAGGGATTAAGCACTGAGGCATGTGGCACATTGGTCGTTATGGTCGAGCAGTGTTGTGTGGATGGCACGAGGAGGTCAAATTATATGTTGGGTGGTAGTAGAAGCCTGCCGCCAATGATGGCTTCAATGCCCCATTGGGGAGCATTGACTGTTTAATTTGTTTAATTTTTTTCAGCAGTGTTGGATTGGGTGCTGTGTTTGGTTGTCTGCGTCCGTTGTGGTGAAGCTTTCCGCGGTTGGCGACATTGGATTGAAGTTGTGTTTTCCGTGCCATGGCAGCTGTGCTCCGACCTAAGCACAGATCATAGATGCAATGTTTTAATGCCCCACTGCACCACTGATTGCGGACAAGACGATTCTAAGAATGACATTAGACACAATCGAGAAATGAGACCCGCACTAGCAAACATATAAACTACTTTGCATATTGCAACCTCCCAAGTTTTCTTCCCCGGTATGAATTTCCATTGTACTATTCTAACAAAAGATTGTATCGTGTAGACTCTTGCACCATTTATTATGTTATCTGTATCGTTATAGTAGAGCTGCAGTTTTCTGTTCTTTACTGAGATTACCAGTAGACCAACACTGTGGGTTCTCTATTTTGTCATTTATCACCCCCTTGCTAGCAAGCAAGTGTTGCAATTAAATATTCCTTAAATTTCCTTTGGGTTTCCCATTAGACTGAAAGATATGTAAGAAGTAACCTAACATTGTGTTTTGGCAGTAACTTTTTTCTTCTGAAATCTACTTCCATGTCACGAAATGGATCCAGAGCAACTCATCATATTATTGACGTTTTCCTCTTCATTTCCCTGTCGTATAGAAAACTTCTATTTTTCGTGGAGTGTATTTGTTCGAAATGAAGTCAAGATGTAAAGAAAACCAAAAGTAAGGCTAGCTACTTAATTTTGTTGGCTTTTAACTGAAATAGTATTATATCAGCTCATCTATGGTTCCAGGTAGAAACCAACTTAGCATCATCCGAATAAAAGAATCTGAATGAACTGTCATTCTCTACTTGAGAGAAATTGACGTTCTTGTAGGAACTCACCCATAGGATCGATCACATCAGAATAACACGAACGCACGAGCACAAAAACTTATAGCCAAGGGCATCGATCCGACCCAAATCCAATCCTAGTCGTATTGAAACAATTACCTAAACACGCTGGAGACGTACAAGTCCTAACCGGACTCCTACTAGATGCACTGGACACACAGCCTAGTACTACTAGGCCACGCCTAACTTTCTTAATCTAACTCCCACGGCAACGCTGATCACCACTAATCCTAAACTGACTCAAACACAACTAGCACCACATACGTGACCACCTCCTAGTAAAACCATCAAAACTAAACTAGGTTTTGTTTGAATTACCTAACAATCATCCCCTAATCCAAACAATCGATTCTTTATTTGACGAGACATGCAGCGACCTTATGTTCACCTTGTCATGTTGGTTGCCTCCGATGACGCGATTTATCGGACCGCAACTTCTTACTTCTCGCAATGATGACCACCACTTTATCATCATCTTTTTCATACTGACTTGTAGACTGAAACCAACGATTACCCGGACTACTAGCCACGCTGCCACATCTTAGCATGCTACATGTAGACTAAACGCATAGCCTCATGCAGGAACTCAACTTAACTGATGTGCGTCCATCTTCACGTTGATCTTCATCTTCTCGTCGGTTGCTTGCACACGGGCAGACACATATCTTCACCCATCACATCTTCACATCGTCTCCGTGTCGTCGATGCCACATCTTATCGAACGACAACTTCCGTCCAGCGGCAACACAACTCCTCATATATATGCAACTCATCTCCATCATATATGAACTCGCCGGAACTCCGCTACAACGAACGGAAATGCAAGGCATGCATTCCCTTTTCTGCCCGCTCTCGCTTGCAATTCTCCTCCGCCAGTGACGCATCTCAACCAACGTTTTGGATCCCAAGTAGACATTTTTTCTTGTGGGCCACCGAGATTCGCGGTTACCGTGGTAACCGTGAAATACCGGAAAAAATTCGTACGAAATTTAAAATTTGAATTTGAATTCAAATATTTTTATCAAGATATATGTTAAAACAGAACTCTCTTTTGACAACAATCACATTCCAGCGCGTTGGTCAGGTCGAACGTTCGAATCACGCTTTTGCCACTTTTTTCCCTCATCTCCTTTTAATTACAACAAAAAATGGACTAAAAAAATAAGGACAGAATACTCGAACCCGAGACCAAACAAATAGATGAGGAAGCGGAAGCGCGCCCTTAGCAGTAGACTGCAGCAGTCCTATACGATTCCCTACGGTTTGTGCTTTTATTTAACCAACGACTGGACGTTTAAATTCAAAATTTCAAAAAGTTACGATTTTTTTGCTCGATACGTATATTTCTCGTGGGGTAACGAGAAACGCGGATACCGCTCGGTATGCGAATATCTCGCTCGGTACCCAAAACCATGATCTCAACTGCAGCAGAAGATTCACATACCTGAACTCTTGGACGCACCTTACAATAACTCATGTGCACACCTTGACGACATCTCACAACTTTGTCGCCTCTTCCTCGCTCCCCCGAACGACGATCTTGACGAGATCTTCTAGCACCGCACCTCTGCACTACCGCTCCCATCAACCTCCTCCAGGTCGTTTCGTCGAACGACAATCACCCCCCGCCTCGCTTGTGACAGCATCCTCGCCGCGTTCTTGTCGCCGCTCCGCCGAACGACAACTGCCCGATCCTCCTTGTTGTCGCTCAAGCGACAATTGCCTGCTCCTCCTCATCGCTGCACCAGCGACTCTATTGCCCGCACCTCGTCGCTGCACCAGCGACTATATTGCCCGCCCTGAGGCACTAGTCGGGTCGCTACCCCGGAGCAAGCACAGCTTCAATCCTTGAACCTTGATCTAGATACCAATTGTTGGAAATACGCCCTCAGGGTCGATCACATCAGAATAACACGAACGCATGAGCATAAAAACTTATAGCCAAGGGCCCTTGTCGTGCTCTCTTTTCTCTCAGCACCCTCACCAATTGGTATGATGCTAATCATAGAGAAACCAGGGGATGAATTGTTATTTCCTATTCTTTCATGCTTATCACTTGCGTGGCTAACCTGAACATTTGCCGTACACAAACAAACATACATTATCTATTAGTTCAGACAACTGATGAACATGATGGGAGAGTGCCTTGCGAGAAGAAAGAGCAATTGATTACTCTCGCGATGTTCAATGCCAGCTGGATGAAAGGTCTTCAGAGAATCGCTACTGAGAATGAGTTTGATCACTTTCTCTGCTCCAGATTCAATTAAATGGAACTGCAATTCAAGTGGGAAGCATTGAACAAAGTATGTTTGTGATATTCAGTTCTTGAGGTGCATCCATCCACTGCACTTGAAGTTTGGAAGATTAAAGTTGAAGGCAAAACAGGATGTAGACTGATGATAGATTCAGTGTTCAAAACTGGCCTCACAATGAGAAGTGTTTTATGTTTTATTAAGAGCGTGAATCTGCTGCTCATCTCACTGTTTTGTGACCCTTCTCAAGGTGGTTTTGTGCAAGGCTAATTTTCGACAGCCAAGCAATGCTTCTGTTGCTGCTTCAGTAGGTTCTATCAGAGTTTGGTGGAGCAAAAATTACAAAGGAAAGAAGAGTGAGCGGCTAAGTAAAAAATAACAGTTGTTGGTACATCGCTTGGCACCTATGGAAAGAAAGGAAATGACATGTTTTTGTAGGCCAGCAGCAATCGGCAGAATATGTGTTGAGCTTATCCAGACATGATATCGGCCTCCTCATGGAGGAAGCAAAGTTGTAGGTTGTAGAACTTGTACAACTAGGCTGGCATGTTCAATTACTGGGTTCTCTCTTTTCCCTTGTTTGCACTTTCTGTTCCTATCTTTGTAAGCCAGAACAATTGCCAGTTCCCATAAAAAAAACAAGTACCAATCAAAGTCAACCAAATGAGAGATTGTAGGAGGTTAAACTACTGCTAAAGTTTTGAGGAAGAAAAGTCCCAACTCTGAATTATTAGTCTTATTTGTGCAATTAAAAATCTGCTCGGATTCTAGCTAATAGCCATTTATAGAAGTGACGATTTGTGTTTGCTTAATCAACACTTCAGCTGCTTGACACAATTCCTGATCTTAACAACAACCATATGTGATGTTTCATATAATTAGCATTTGACTATTTATTTTTAATATATTAAACTTTATTTTCTTCCTCACTAATATTGCCAAACAAAGTTTTATGGTGCTGGATAAACTCACTAATTCAGGTTGGCTTGCTTGGGTGGTCATACTAGATGGGTATTTTGGTGTATAAAAATATGTAGTTTTGTGATATATCCATAGCATATGCTCTACAGTTGAGGAAATGAGTTGATGTTTCTCTGGAACTGAAGGAACAATAGAATCAAAATTAGGTGGCACTGAATGTTTGCAAGGAAGTGTCCGCGTGAGTATATAGTGCTACTATTTTGCATTTAAGATGTCGTCTTTAAATAAAATCAGTTTAGTGTGATTTACAGCTTATTTTAGTAGAGATAATGCTCTAAATAGCTCACTGAATGACTCATCTAATTCTACTCCTCTTCCTTATGAGGTTACATGGTTGCGAGAGGAGGGTCAAGAAGATTTGTAGGTTGGAACCCTAAAGGAATTAATTGTGAACATTTGGAAACACAATTTAGTGCAAACCATAAATGAAGCTGCAAAGATATAGTAAATTTTTGCCCTTTATGCTTTATTACTTGGACCTTCCTGTTGCTAAGTTTAGATGCCAATTGTAGAACAACGTTTTGTAGTTTAGGAACATTGTGCAGAATCAAAGCTGTTTAGAGCATTACCAAAGACCCGATTTCAACGGGAATGGTTATTTTATCTGTTCAATTTTTCATCAGCGCATATGCAGCATAAATGTTGAAATTTTGGGGTTGGTTGGAAGAAACTATAGTGTTGATGGGACTATGGTGTTGATGGGGATGTCTCACGGTTTTCATTTTATTAGATGTGAGGTTACAAGTATTATGCATTCTAGTTTATGTCAAACATACAAAATAGCTCCATCATCAACCGATGGGAAAAAAAATGGCGCGGCAAAGCGCGCCTTTGCTTCTAGTAAAGATTAATGTGGAGGCATGCTTTTTTCAACAGTCTGTTGACAATGCTATAGGGGCAATTGCACGTGATGATCACAGTCATTTTATAGCAGCTGCAACGTGGGTGTTACCGTACATGAGTAGTGTTGATTTGGCGGAGATCTTGGCCATCAAGCATGGTCTTTATTTGGCAACTAGGATCGGATGCAATGTTGCTCATATTGATTCTGATTCTAGTTCTGCAGTGGAGACTATGCAAAAACAAGAAGATTGTTACGGCGAGTAGGTTGCAATGATGGCCGAATGCAATCAGTTGGTCTGTGATTTTGCAAAGCTCTCTACCTCCCATTGCATTCGTGAAGCCAACTTGGAAGCTGATTGCTTAGCTAGCTACTCATACAGTACTACATCTTCTGATTTTCGGGAAAGTTGTATCCCCAATTTATTTCTCGACTTCTCGTAAATGACATATCTATCATTTGAGAAATAAAGTCTTATTGATGTAAAAAAAAAGTACTGTGATGGATGGATGAAATATTTCCTTATTTGTGTGCTTTCTTACCGGTAAGGTACTTTTTCATAAGCCAACACATACACATCAGTTTCACATAGTCATACAAAGAAACCTTGGATTCCAAAAGTTTGATCAAATTAGAAAATACATTGGGCTACATGCTACAATGATGAGTTATCCACATGTCGTACTATTTTAGAAAATATGTCAAACAATTGCTCTCAGCTAACGCTAATGTTATATACAGTGTTCCACAACAACCACTAGTCAAAAAAAACTCCATTTTATCGAAGAAGAAACAATCTATCTTGTGTAACTTATTGATGTGGTTCTCACCATGCTACATAGAAATGAAATGAATGAAAAAAAATTCAAATTGCCATACACATCCGGTGTTGCAGCTGGCTCTTAATCTATAAGACACTTCTCTTCTCTCTCCAGAACTAAGCATAAATATATATTTAAATTTTATTGCTTACTTACATCACCTTATTATACTTGCTCTAATCTGCTTTTATTCTCTTTCCTCTTCTTTCTCGTTCAACTCAGAAATAATATAATATTTAAACTGTTATAACGCTCTTACATTAATTATTATACTTGCTCTTATCTTTATCTCTGTTGTTACTACAACACAAGTTAATAAATCATACAATTGTCCTTATGATCACCACTTACACGTCTCATGTGCAACATATCTTTTCTTGGTCAAAATATAGTGTCATCATCATTAAACTCACATGGACATGTCATACACTTTATGAACTCTTGACACGCAAAAAAATCAATCTTTCAAGACTACCTAGCTACTAGAATGTGTCTCATATGACAAACTCCTTATATAAGCTAGCCAACTCTATGCATGCACTCCCTAGAAAAAACTCATGCTCGTTCCGACAACTCGTCTTGTTTTTAGAGTTGGCAAATACACACGAGGATTAGGAGGCATTGGGAATGAAATCGTTGCACTATTCTGCACCCTAACTGTTAGGTTCAATGTAGAAGTCTCAAAAATGCTTATGTGATCCATGAAGTTCAACCAACAGCAAATACAGACCCTAATGTCAATCTCCGGAAGCGCATTGAATCGCTGACCCTCCCTGCAAGTGAGAAACTTGAGTTAGCAACCTATTTTGCTCAACCAGAACAAGATGTTTTCCGTGGTTTCTAGAACTGTGCAAGCAAGCGGACTTTTAACGCTTGGGTTATTGATTACTTTGGTGCACAAGTATGGCGGCAATAATGGGGCAACTAGTGATCTGACAATTCGTATGACATAGCCAGTTGCCTTTCAATTAAGTTCTTTTGTAGCTACTTATGAATTTAAAGATAGCTTGACATGCACTTTTGCAAAGTCTATGGAATTCATGTGCACTCAGGCTGTCTAGAGGATGTTGTCTTTTGTAACATGTTGGTGTAGCACAATCTGATTTTGACTACTTTATGCTGGTTGGCCTTCTGCATGTATGTTTTAGTTGTAGTTAACTTGCAACAATGCAGTGGTATGAGTGTGCTTGTAGATTATGCCAGTGTGTGACCCAGCTTATAAGTTAAGCAATGGATTGTTCATGTAATGCACTCTTTGTTTGGACGCAAGTTGTGTATATTTGGTAGGAAACCAATTGATAGCCACTTATTGAGCCATATATTGGCAGAAAAATTGGCAACTGACCAATTGGCAGCCAAAGTTGCCAAATGTTGGCAACTTCTAGCTTTGCCAAAAATAGGCTTGCCAACAATTGGCATGCCAAAATTCGGCTTCAAACAAATCATTCTCGTAATTAACTGATCATCAATCAGAGCTAGAGCCAGATGCTTGTCGTCGTTCTAGCAGTCGCTGGGCTCCGTGTGACGCGGCCGGGTTTATGGTTGTGCATGTCCACCTCGCACTGCACGTGAGGTGCTCGCCACAAGTGGGAGGGCCAGACAAGTCAAGGTTGCAGTATATACTTATCACGTGGCATGCAGACGCAATTATGTACGTCCCACTGAGACTGAAAGTTCAGCAAAACCGTGTGTTCATTCTTGCCTCTAGCAGGCATGGTGAACGGTGGATGGTGGCACCCAACATATCAATGTACTACCATGGAATGTGTTAGGGTATCTAGGTATATCTTTATATTTGATAGACTATGATTGATAATCATCTCCCGCCTTATCTTTAGAAGAGACTTCTTGGCTTCCAGTCCTTGTACTCTATACAAACTGCCCGAGAGTCTTAATTCAATACGCATCACTTACACCAATAATTCTCTCGCCTCTAGTTCTCTTAAATGTTCTCTCTGTATTTGGTAGACTATGATTTATAATCATCTTATGTCTCACCTCTAGGAGAGACCTTTTTTATCATCGATAGATTAGTTTGTGTCGCCCGCTGCCATCCATTATCTAGAATGTGTGTCTACTTCATCGACATCTTCATAGTCTCAAGCTTCATACATGTTGCGCGAGCGCGCTGCTAGGCGGCCGCTCGGGCGGTCTTGTGCTCGATTGGCGTGCTAGCCGTGCGGCCCACGGCCGCTCACGCGCCACAAGGGGACGTGGGCTGCTCGAGCGCTGGGCGCCAGGGCACAGATCCATGCCACGCGTGTGGCCGCATCACATGCATGTTATGTGCTTGTGCATGCTGCGTGTTTGCAGCTCGTATTTGCTGCATCCAGCAAGATACATACTGGAAGGAACCCAGCACTCTCAGAGATTAGGTGTTCCTGGCAGTCGGATGCGAATCTGGATGCCTTCTTGTCTGTTCGATCATAAGATGGAGTGACCTCGGCCGTCGGATCAAAAGAGGCGACTGTAAATCGAAACAATGTCGAAATAGTCGTGACATCGCCTGTTATATTTTAGGTATTTCACCTAGTTGGAAAAGTGCCCAATAGTCGTAGGGGTGAGACCATGAGAGAGGCTGAGAGTGAGCTGGGTCGTCCCCTTCCCTTCGAGCCCACTCTTCTCTCCTCCCCGCCGCCGCCGGCCATCCTCCCTGTCCCGCCTCTTTTCTTCCCCGCTGCCCCCTCCTCCCAGAGAAGCAGCAGCCCCGTCTACTGCCCAGAAGCCCAAGCCCGCCACCAAGAAGCAGTTCCCTGCCTTGCGGGGCAGCAGGGGGCTCAGCCTCCACCCGCTAAACCAAGCTGCTCCACCATGCCGCCACCGTGTCCTTCTCTCGGCCTGCGGATCCCCGCCGTCTGCGTCCTCACGTGCACATGGCAGGAGAAGTGCGGCACTCCTCTTAGCCTGTCTCAGTTCTCTCTCGCTCTCTCAATCCCCTCGCAAACTCTAACCCCGCACCCGCACGGTCCTTGTTGCACCGCCGCATGCACTCTCCCTCATACCATCACAGCGTCTCCTTTTCCCCACCCCTCGATGTTCAGCAAGAGGAGCGCTGCTCGCCGCCAGGACTCACATGAGTGGTCGCCACGCCGGACAACTCTAGTTGCCTCCACCACCCACACACCCACAGGAGCTCCCCTCCCCCTCCTTCTCCACCATCTCATGTCCATCACCCGGAGGAGCGTCGTCTGCTACTGGCTCAGTGGCTCTTCCTGGAGGCGTCACCATCGACTGGCTGTGAGATGTTGGGTGCCCAATTTTGTTGTTGTCCGTTATTACGTGGTATGTCCTTGTTCTTGCCTAGGCCTGAATTTTTTCTCCAGTTGTTTGCAGATAACTATCATGCCAGCAAGTAGTTGTACAATTTGTACTGTCGATGAAGATGCAGAGTTGCTCGTGCTGGTAGCTTCACTAGTTGAACAAATTTAGTTTCATGTTTACTTTTTACTATCAGTCTCTTTGAAGCTTCCCACAATTAAGGGCTTTGGGGGTTGAAGTGATCACAGTTTTGGTAATGAAACCAAGTGCTACATTGACATGTTTCACTCCTGATTTTGGCTGTTCATGCTACAGATATGGTGTAGATGCGAAGGGTGAGTTCATATTTTAGTTATGATTATGATTCCATTATCAACCTTACAATCTGGTTACTTACTTTTGCTAGATGGTTGATGTTTCTTCAACCGAAAACTTGATTTCTTAGTTCTCTTCTCAGTCTGTTAGGCATGGTATTTGGTAATATGTATGTTGTTTGTTTTGATGTGTGTATTTTGTTGCCATGATCCAACATTCTTACAAATAGATAATCAGAGTGTCCTATTGTTGACGATGCTTGATATTTATCTTTAATCGGAAACTGTGCTAGATGCTTGATGTTTCTCTTTAACCAGAAACTGTGCTAGATGCTTGATATTTCTCTTTAAACAAAGGTCTTGAGTTCTGTTGTTATCTAACATCATTTTTTGTGTTCTTCTTATATTGATGTTCAGGCCAAATCTGGCTGGACTTTTCTCTACTTTGCAATTGTCATGAGAGTAAGTAACCAAAAAATGATTGGTTTTGTGCATTATATTGCCATGATCCAATATTCTTACAAAAAATAGTTGAGTGCCGTGGTGTGCTTGATGGTTGATGTTTCTCTTTAATCTTAAATCTTTTTTCTTCTAAATATCTCTCTCTTCGCTAAGGAGGAAATGGTCGTGCGTTCCTTGCTTGGATAGGCTCTCCCATCCCTGATGGTCTAGACTTGGGTGATCGCTCGAGAGATGAAAAGAAAGGCCAGCTACATTAGCATGTCTTACAAAAACATTTGTCATGCCGTGTAAATGACTGCTATGTTTTTAATTCTGCGGGAAGAATTTTGCAGTTCCAGACTGGCATCAAGCCGAGGTGAGCCCCCTCCTCCTTCATGTGCATCTTTTTTCTTTGGGAGGTGCCGTCTTTTCTTGACTCGGCATGTTGTCATGCATCCGTCCATGGCTAGGTTGGAGCAGCGAAGGCGGCTCCAGTGGGACGGACGACGGTGACAACAAGCAGTTCCTCATCCATTCCTCTGACAAAAAGGATCATCTAGTGACGAACACCTCCTCCTTCTCTCCTCTGTATGTGGATACTCCCATCTAAGAATTCAGTTTCCTCTGACCACGACAAGGGTCTACGTTGAGCTATATATAGTACAATTTACTTTCTTTGTTCTCATGTTGCTACTAACTAAATCTTTGTGTTTCTTCTTCCTTTTGACCAGGGCCCTATGCTACCATCGCTTGAGTGAGAGTAGTGCCAGCTATTCACTAGGTAATTTAACCTTCTCTGAAAAGTAGGTGTCTACTGCTGGTGTCAAGATCTTGCTCCAAATTCCCATGATCTAATTAGTGTCCTATACAGAACAACACTTTTGGGTTTTGGCTAATCCCAGAATGGTTTCTAAATGGCAATCAAGCCTGGTCATTGGCTTTTTTTAGTTCTGCCTTAAAAGAGTATCTCCATGCCAATATATAACATGACGGTCGGGGACTTCTTATGGGAATGATAATTTGTATATGATCATATGTGTTCATGTGTATTTTATTTGAGCAAGTCTGGCATATATCTGTAGCATTAGAGTGTCACCGGTAGAGAAAGGGTAAATGTCAGTACTCTTAGGACTAAAGATGCCTCTTCTAAGATGGACATATGAGTCTCATGTCCTCCTGCTCAATTAAGAGTTTAGAAGTAATCAGACTTGCTTCCTTTTTCTTCCCGCACTTACTGTGTGCACATATTTGTTAATTGTTTATCACATAGCTGAATAGAGATGCCTTGTCTATGCTAGCTTAAAATGCGTGCAAATGACTAGCTGGACCAGAAGAAGCATGAGGCTAAATTGTCCATGCCTCTACAGTTCAAATTTTACTCTTAAACGTGAGCAATGGGAGCTCATATCCCACTACAGATGCAACAAAAGTTGTTCCATAAATACACATGAGAATTACAAAAACACAAGTTAGATAGATCCATAAGAACTACAGAACATTGATTCTTCTACTAGCTGGCTCGAGCATGAGAGACCTGTTATGGTCGGCTGACACCTCTTCTACACTGTGTGCATACATTCACTTGATTTTTTTATTTTTTTAATGCTCCCCTCCTGTTATTAGGAACATGTAGCTGCCGGGTTTTGGTTAAAATCTGATACAATTATGCAAAACCATAGAAGATTCCGACAGACTAAGTGGTGTGTAATTATATATTCCATAGAAGATTCATTGATCCATGTACTTTTGACCAATTTATTTTTGTGACATCTTCTGTGTATTCCCTTTCTCGTGATTTGTGATTCTCAATTCTGCCAACTCTGTCGAGACATGCAACCAAAGCCGTGAGGCGGACATCATCATTTTGTCAGAGTAAGTGTGGAGTTGCAAGGTACTCTATTGGAAAATGCATAGAGTTGCATCAACTATCATCACAAGTAGAGCATTTCCATGCTCTTAAGTCAATCTATTGGGGGAAAATCAAAGGCTTTTGTCCATATTAGTTATTTATTATTATATTGTATGTGGGCATCTTATCTGTCTGTAACATGTGATCAGTGGCATAGCTAGGGGGTGGCCAGGGTGGTCCATGCACCACCCTGAAATTTGGCCATAGCTTGTATATAGTGTAGTAAAATAATATTTCTTTGACAATAAATATACTTAGGTAAATATTTCTATTCATGGACCACCCTGGCTTATTGGGCTGGCTACGCCACTGCATGTGATGTGAGCAACTGTAAAAATGTTAGGCTATAATAGCAATTCTTTGCGACGCATGTTCTCATACATTCTGGCTATACTTACTGCTAAAATGACGTCTATATTTTCTTTTACATGTCGCCTTTATTCCTTTGCATCCCGTGTACCTATGTAATATATATTTACAATTGCTACTTAATCAAAGGGATCCCATATACATCTGCAGTTATAGGGGAAGCTTGTTGCTGGGTTTTATAGACATGAAAAATATCAACAATGGTAGTAATATTTTGCATCACTATTCGTATCTACAATAATGAGCATTGCTTCTTTTGCACCTTCTAAACTATGTCTTGGTAGGTGTACCCATTGAGCACGACATCTGCCCTACCGGGTTTGATGTGGCCGTGAAAGTTATTGTGTACCTTGCTTTGAGCTCTTTAAACTATGAGAAAGAGTTTTCATTGAAATGTTGCTTGCTTATGTTCTTAATCTTTGATCGTATGGCTTTATTACCGGGTTGTGAATGATCGCACACGAGTTTGTAGCTGTACATTTGCATTTGTCCTTTCTGAACAGATTTGTTTGTAGCTTCACGTTCCATATAATTTTTTAATGTCAATTGATTAGTTGGATTCTAGTTAGTGAACGTCGAGCCCAGTTTTTGCGTGTATGTCATGCATAGTTTCTTATACAATGCTTTGTTGAAATATGGATTTTTATTCCTGATGTTGAGATGTGTTACATTTTTCTTCCAAGGGAATAGACCAAACAAATGCAATTTTTATTTCTAAATGTTTGAACGCATTGGGGATATTGCTAAGCATGTAGTTGGTACATTTGCTTCGCAAGTTATGCTGAACAATTAGTCTGGATATGAGCTCATGACAAATCAGCTGCAAATCATGCAACTTTTACACCGGGCAAGTTAAAGGTGATGTATCGCACGTGGTTCAAGTTTGTAGTTCGTGTTTTTGAAGATAGTTTCCTCTCGAGGTGTCTGTCTTTTCCAGCTGTAGTAATTAAGTCGCCCCTACCTGCTACACATTCATTGTCCCCCTTAACATTATCCCATGCTGATTAGGAAATGACACTATTTGTGGTCTTTTGGAAAAGTGTCACATGTAAGCGTTAATTCTGTGTAAATAGAATGCATATTTACTAACTTACTAACTCATCACATTTAACGAATGTAATTTTCATGGGTTAGTTCATAGATAATGATGTGGTGTATTGTACTATAACAGACATCATGCTATGTTTTATATGGAATGCTTCAATGGATGTATTACGGGGTTAATATCATACTATGTTTTATATGCAATCCTCCAATTGTTGTATAATCGGGTTAGATATGATTGCAAACGGCAGGGGTGCGACATGCTCTAATTATTATGAACGACTTTTGATCTACGGAATGTATTCCTTTCTATGTAAATGACTTGCTCTAATCTTGATGTATTAAACCTTGCTTTTGGTCTATTCATTTGTGCCCAGCTTGACGCCCCTCAATTGTATTGGGTCATATTTACTTTGATTGAAAAAACTCATGAGCTAAAATATTTGGTCCATTGCTTTGGGTGTTGAAGTGTGCATTTAATTGCATAGTACATTGATTGGATTTTCCGTTTGGAACAGGCAATGTGCGCCAGGGCGCGCTCCCTATCTAGTACATGTGGATGGAGGCTGCTCGTGTGCTCACGTATCAGCTCAGTCTTCCTGCACATCTCGTGTCCCTGCCCAGTTGCACGCCTTTGCCATGTCCATATCCGGCCGCCTGATGCACGTGGTCCGTACTGATCATCCATATGTCCGTGCTTCTGCATGATCCAGAAGATCACCATTAAGTACATAGACATCTCCACCGATTGAGCAATGGGCTACCGTTGCATCATTTCTTCATACCGCAGCGCCGCCACCCCTTGGTCCTTCTTGTCATTGCATCGGCAGGCGGTCCACCTCGTCGTTCCCGCGCATTGACGTCTAGTGTGGCGCCTGCTGCGCCGCCTTCCTACGCGCAGGTGTCACCATCCGCGCATGGTCTTTGTCATGTTGTTTGGCTGTTCCTCGACCACTTCGATCACAACCGCCGTGTTTTTATAGGCGACAGACGTGGTCCCTCGGCTATCTCTGGTTCCGCCGATCACATCTTCATCTTCATCCAACACAAACTTATCACCAGCGTCGTCGTCATCTTCCCCCGGCTACTTTCTACTCCGAAAACCGTGGGCAACATCGACACCTTCTACCCCACGCCGATTTGCACTGCAACCTTCCTGCAGGCCTTCTCTGCTGGTCCCTCTGACATGATGTACAGTTCGTGCTGCTCCCATCTACGCATGCCCGATTGTGGCGATACCGGTGCATGCCTTCGTCCCCAACGTGTCCCCGGGCTTCGCAAACCTGGTGCGCCGCCTTATCTACAACGGCTTCAACAACATCGTCTTTAGCATTGACACCCTCCTTGACGTCTGGCTCAATCGCGTCACCATCTTCTTCTTGGTGCACCACTCCATCCTTGATTACAGAAGCTTCCTTGCGCATGCGGATCCACGATGGCTACCTCGACACCGGCCACCCTGACTCGACATCGACCACAATGTCCCTTGCACGACTACCTCGAGCACATCTCCACCGCCCATGCTCTCACCTACCATCACTAGGGCACAATGGGCTATCACCTCGCTTGAGTAACTCAGCGGCTTCCTCTACTGTCAACACGTTCGGGATGTGACATCGTCCACGGTGTTGAGTATCATGATTATTAGGAAAGCTAGGATAGCGTAGGATATTATTCTACCTTGCCTTGTACTCCAAGTAGATCATTGTACTCCTATATATATGCCCACGAGGCTCAAGCAATACAACAACTATTCCACCAAATCCCTCTCTCCCTTCTAACATGGTATCAGCCTCACCACGATCTAAACCGTAGTCGCCGCCGCTTCCGCTCCCGCGCGCCGCCCCCGGGGCGGTCGGCCTCCATGACTGCCGCCGGGGGCCGCGCCGCCCGTACCTCGGGTTCGTCCGCCGGCCGTGTTGGCCGGCTGACCTAGAGAGTCTTTTTTCCCGAGCCCTTGCTCCGGGTTTTTTCGCTCTTTCGCCGGTCGTCTTGACCGATGTTTTTTCTTTTTGGTTTTCCGATCTAATCTTGATTGGTTTGCATCGCCCGCCGCCGCCGTCGACCTCACGCGCCTCTACTCCGACTTCGGCAGCGACTGGCCGGCTACTTCACCGACCCGGTGGCCTCGCGCGACAGGTGGCCCGTCAAGGTCGTCGTCTGCGCGCCGGCCCGCCCGTCGCCCTGCGCCGGACGTCACCGCCCTGCTCCGACCGGGACACCTGCATCGCCCACCCGGCGGCCTAGCGCCATGCGGCGGCCAATCATAGTCATCGTTCGCACGCCGGTCCGCCCATCTATCCACACCACCCGCCTCCGTCATGTCTGCACGGCGGCCCTGCGGTCTACCTCGCCGGCCTCGTCTCCGGCGGCGTCAGGCTCGTCGACTGTCTCAGCTCGGGCGCCGCTACTACGTTGGTCACTCGGGCCTCGCTGCTCGGGCGCCGGCGCTGCTTGGCAGCCCGGGTACCGATCACACGACGTCCCACGCCGTCCGTTCTCGCCGGCTTCATCACGGACTCTGCCACCACCCCGTCTTCGCCGAGCGGTGTCCCCGACCTCGCCCGTGGTCGGATTGATCACCCGCCTACCGCCGCGATCCGCCACATCTACGCCGTGCGACCGACCTGGCCCGTCGGTTGTGCGCGTCTCCACAGGTCCCATGAAGATCGTCCCGAGTACTGCGCGCCTCTCCGCCGATCGAGCATCGGGCTGCCGCTGCGTCGCCACGTCGGGCCATAGTGCCTCCGCCTATCTTGCCTTGTACTCCAAGTAGATCATTGTACTCCTATATATATGCCCACGAGGCTCAAGCAATATAACAACTATTCCACTAAATCCCTCTCTCCCTTCTAACACACGGCAGTCCTACTACGAATGCGGGGATGTTAGTTCGTCGGCTTCTACCTTCCGTTTTTCTCCACTATGTGATGCTCTTGTTGTTTGCAACGCTACCGCTACGACCGCCCATGGGGGGGGGGGTACAGTATAGTATCTAGGCATATCTCTGTACTTGGTAGACTATGATTACAATCATGTCCTGCCTTATCTCTAGGAGAGGCTTATTAGCCTCCAACCCTTGTACTCTATATAAACTGCTCAAGAGGCTCAACAATACGCACCACTTACGCCAATAATTATCTCCCCTTTAATCCTCTTATAGAATGGAATGTTGTATCTGAAAAATATGGAGAAACATTTCTCATCCAGTCATCCATGCCTCAGTGTTGCAACTATGCGTTCATTCTTGCCTCTGGCCGGCATGGTTATAGTGTGTACCACTTAGGCATTTTTTCATTCGAGCCCTTGAGATAGTTGAGTGATCTAACCAGGCCTAGACATTGCGTATTGGCTTGGTTGAATTTTGCCAAAAATAAAAAATATAAAATGGGATGTGTAGCAAGCAATAGACTTTGCAACAACATTTTCCTGAGCTCGTGATATGGTGGGTGATTGAGCCATGCCAAATTGCATTGCTACTGGAATAGTCACTCTACTGATGCTTCCAACTTCTTTGGACATTTTCATTGGCAAGCTTTAGAAACCTGCAAAGCAACAAAAATGTGATATTGTATAGAAACCTGCGGATCAACTAATTGATGTACTCACAAATAACACACACGCTTCCACATGACTTGCACAACTCATCTTATTTTAGTGTGATTGTTGGGCGATAATCATAGTCTGTGTGAGGATGCATGCACATGGCCGTTGCATATCAGGATTAGGAGGTATCAAGAGTGAAACTATTGCTTTCTGTTCCATCCATGCTGTTATGATGAACGTAGGCATATTCGAAATACAAGGGCAATTTAGAGAAGTTAGTGTATTACAACTATTTAATAGGATTTCATTAGAACTAATCAACTAATTAAAGATCTAGTTTTAGGTTGCTAATACTATTCTACACATTTTCTTTTGCAGAAGCACTCGGGACAAATCTGAGTACCATCTGATTTGTTCGGGTGAGGTGGACCCCTTTTCTCTCATATTCTGGCAAGAATAAGCATTTAATCCTAGTAAAAATATGCCCATATATGTGACTGATCCATGCCAAATTGCCTTGCTGCTGGAAGAGTCACTACCGAAACTTCCACCATCAACTTCTGTGAAGATTTCCATTGGCTAGCTTTCACAGAACTGGAAAGCAAAAAAGTGAAGGCAATGTAATGAATATAGAATATCACATTTTAAACTTCAAATAAGCACATCTTTTTATGTATATGCATGTTTCCCAAAGAAACAGTTGAAAGCATAATTATGTTCTTAAAAAAAATCTTGTTCTCTTTGTATCATGGATGTCCACAACATGAAGGCATCATTTGGAAAGAAAAGAATGCAAAACTAAAATAAACTTAGTGGAATTAGTCCTGAAAGTTAGGACGTGGAGTTTGTGAACCCGAGCACACATGGTCTCGAAATCTGGTCTGTTCGTAATTGGTGTGCGATGAGATGCATTGAATGGTGTGGGGCTCAGCGGCAGTCCACGTAATACAGTCAACCACGACGATAAGATGATGGACGTTCTAAGAGGTGGGCAAGTAACGGCGGAAACTAGGCGGCCGTCAGCTTGCCGGAGTTGAGCCGTGGCTCGGGGTATACACCGGTGACCTGATCCGTGGTTATGTAGCATGTTGAATCGGTAATTATTGGATTACACTAAGGGACGTTTTAGAGTAAACGGCAAGGATTTCCACCAAGAACATTTGAGTACGGTTTTCCATCAAGAACATCTTAGTATATTTTTTTATGATTAATTTAATTGACTTGGCATGGAACAGTTGCATGCATGTACATCGTTGATCTACAGTGGGGCCTTGGACCATAAGCTGTTTTTTTTAAGTCCTTAGAGCATCTCCAACAGCCGCGCGACGCGCCGCGCCCAAAAATCGCGTTTGCCGCGCGCGCTTCGGCTGGTTTGCCGCGCCGCGCCGCGCTGGCTCCAGCGGCTGCTGTACAATACAGCGCGCGCACGCAGCTCCAACAGCGCGCAAAAAATGCAGCGCGCGCGCCGCTACAGCAGCGCCAAATATGCCATTTGGACCCAATAAAACATTCAATCAAAATGCAATGAACATGTGAAATTTAACAAGTTGAGATGAATACATAAAAAGTCGCCCACAAGTTCATCCAACCAAGTCCAAATTCAAACCAAGTTCAAAATACAAGTGCAACCAACAAAGTTCAAGACATATATAATAAACACATCAACCATCTTGCTCGTCTTCTTCGTCTTCTTCCTCTTCTTCCGCCGATGATTCTTCCTCTTCTTCCGCCGATGAATCTTCCTCTTCATGACGCACCGCATCACTTGTAGCTCCGACGTGAGGCACATCGAAAGGCATGGCCGGAGGTGCGCCCATGCCTCCCATGGCGGCCGGAGGTACGCCCATGCCTCCCATGGCGGCCGGAGGTGCGCCCATGCCTCCCATGGCGGCCGGAGGTGCGCCCATGCCTCCCATGAGAGAAGCAAAACTCATGCCACCCATGCCTCCCATAACGTTGGAGGGTGCTCCAATGCCACCCATGGCTCCCATAGCATTGGAGGGTGCTCGAAAGCCACCCATGCCTCCCATGGCGGCCGGAGGTGCACCCATGCCTCCGAAGCCACCCAAGCAACCCATGCCGCCGAGGCCACCGCCGCCACCCATGCCGCCACCCATTGTGTTGATCATGGCTCTTTTTTGAATCAAGACTTCTTGACGGGCAAGGTTGACATATTCCATTTGCGCTTCATTGAACAAAGATGTGTCCAAGAAGAACAAATTTTTTTCCCATTCCATCAACCTAGTTCGCTCCTCCATGGCAACCTTCCTCTCCTCCAATGCCACTTTCCTCTCCTCGGCGGCCACCCTCCTCTCCTCGACCGCCAACCTCCTCTCCTCGGCCGCGGCATCTTGGTTCCTTGCCATTTTCCTCACCTCGTTCGCTTCTTTTCTTGCCTTCACAATAGCTTCCATAGCATTTGTGAGCTCATCATCTCCTTTCCTCTTCTTCTTTTCGGTTTTGTCCTTCTTGCACCCATCCGGTCGTTTGGGTTTCGAGTATGAAACCGAGTTGGGTGTGGGGCTTCTCATGCCCTCCTCACTTGAGGCATCATCCTCCTCATCATCATCATTCAACTCAATTGTGCGCTTGCGTTTGTTGCTCAAATGCAAATCATCCAAATCTTCACGCTTCCTCCATTTCTCATCATCCTTCAACACTTCATAGCAATGAGGCAAGGTAAAGATCTTTCCTTTCTTGATCTTCCCCTTCTTGGTTGTCCTCGTCTCTTCTCTGAACAAGTTTTGTGCAATGTTGTACTACAAGAAAAACAAAACAAGTTAGCACTTCGGACACCAAAAAAAAGTATGATGAACATGTATGAGATGGCACTTACTCTATCATCCTCATTTGTCCCACTTGGGTTAAGCTTGTCAACTGCCTTTTGTGCGGCCGCCCACTTTTGACAATCCGAGTTGATTGTCGACCATCGGGACCGAAGTGATCTCTCGGAGCGGTCAATTCCACTCATGTTCTGAGCATCAAAGTGTTCTTTCATTCGCCCCTTGATCACCTCCAACGGATGGATCCCTCGACACTTGCAACCAAGTATTGCATAGTAATTTGTTATCATTGATGGTGTAATTGCCCGCTCTTCCTTTCGGCGCCTCGACAATGCCCTCACCCTCCTCGTCCACCTCAAACTCATGGTCGTCCAAATGGATTTCATTGGTTTGAGACCAATGCGAATTGTTGGACCCAACACCCATAGTTGACATGTATGCATCATCGTTGAGACTACAAATGCAAATATAAGCTATCTATATGATGATGCATTGAACAAATAACAAGAAAATAAAAGTTGGAATTTTTTTCACCTTGGGGGCATTTCGTCGAGCACGTGGTGCGCGTCGGCCGCCGGCTCAACGGTTGAGCTCGCCGGCGCTTCGGTAGACGCCGGAGCCGTCCGCCGCCCTGCAAGCTTCTTCTTCTTCGAGGTGCCGGAGCCGTCCGCCGCCTTCTTCTTCGCGGATATTTTTCTTTTTTTCGCCTCCAATGGTGCGGCGGTAGCACGGGACGGCGCCGGCGCAACGCCGCTCGTCGGCGTGGTCATCCGCGGCGGCAAGAAGAGACTGCGCGCGAGGCCGACCGATGGCGGAGCTCCGGCGGCCGCGGCGGCAGCGCCCGCGCCAACGCTCGCCGCGCTAGGGTTTGCGGCGGCGGCGGCGGCGGCGGCGGCGGCGCCTGCGGCGGCGGCGGCGGCGGGGTCGCGGCTGTAGAGCGGGGTGAGAGGGGCTCCGGTGTGCGCATCCATGGCGGAAGGGGCGCGAGCGCCGGCGCGCGCGAGTGGAAGAAGAAGGAAAAGGGAAGTTCGCGCGCGCGCTCGAGAGTGCCGCGCGCGGAAGAAGACGCTCGAAATCAACAGCGCGGGATGGGGCATTCACCAGCGCGCCCAACCCGTTTTAGCGCGCGCGCGTTTTTTGGGCGCCCGCTGGAGCGGTGCGACGCGTTGCGCGCGCTAAAATAGCGTTTTTTCCGGCGCGGCGCTAGTATAGCGCGGCTGTTGGAGATGCTCTTATAAGCTGTTAACTGCGAGAACTACAGACAGCAGTTCAATTTGCTAATGGGACGATGCCGTTGGTACAGAATTTCAGATATAACAGCCCACAACGTGATCCACGTCTGAGCCAGCCATCGAATTGATGACGACGTCGGTTCTACCGTTAGTCGGATGTGGCATAGTGGGCCAGGAGTTGGTTGGGATACAGTCAATAGAACTGACCCTACGCATGCTTGACTGGGATCTCGGAGCGATCGAACGACGAAGATAACGAGGGCACATGAGCTCCGGCCCATAATAACACTTTCGTGAAAGTTATTCACTTGTATAAACACTATTCCGACTGTATCATGTTTTGAACAATACATCAAGTGACAACCGAGCAGTGGACAGATCACACCAGTGAAATCATCGGACAACGATTTCGTTATGCAAGAAACATAAATTAGCAATTTAGCATACCAAAACTATGGAGGATATAGATATGTCGAGAAATTCTATTAGGCGCAGAAGTTATGGTATGTTGGCCATCTGAGCCAAGGAAAAAAATTCGACAAAATTTCTGAAATTTCACTCATTTCGAAGGTAATCGAAATATTTATACTTCGCTTACATTATTTCAGTTTAAAATCAGTCTTACAAAAGACAGGTCGAATCCATCTAAATTATACCCCTTTGCTTAGCACGGTGGTAGGCTCTTCCATACTTCAGTCCTACGGTTCAAATCCTAGATATGCTCATTTTGTTGTTTAGTTTTTTTATTATTCCGGATGTACGAAAATTTGCAAAAGTAGTTAGGTCACGAGGTTTCAAACCTGGGTCTACTTAATGGATGCACCATCGGGATAGATGAGTTTTTCTGCAAAAATATTTCTAAAAATAATTTACTCAATACTTTAAATTCGAATGTATCTAAATTTAAGTAAATATTTCGTTAATCTGCTCGAAATATTTTTCGAAATTTATAAAATTACAGAACTTTCGGTGCTTTCGATGGTGCCCGAAATTTGGTTGGTTTCGGAAGTCAAAATTTTGTTCTGAGCATCATCATTTGTTATAAGCATGAGGTGCCTACTATGTCTCTACTGCTCTACGTAGCGATCTTTGCCCTCTAAAACACATACCTCCTCAGACGTTCACTATCTATAACAGGAGCTGGAATGCCAAAATAAAAGGTCATGCTTGTGTTACAGGGAGTGGTAGGTGCGGGTCAACTGATCAGTTTGGAACACTTTCATTCCATTTGCATATCACTTGAAGAGTTTGCAGGCGCGTATATAGTACTGCTCAGTCATTATATTTAGCGGCAAAGCTTGTAGCATAGGAGCACTAAGTGTGTAGACAAGTTGTGAACCTCCTTGGTAGCTATACGTGTCAAATGGTGATTGTGTCTGGGAGCTGAATTTGATACTCCAACGAGAAGTTAGGCCAATAATGGCATGGAAGTTGCTTGAATATTCGCATGCCATTTCTTAGGCTAAGAATCGGCACGTGAATACTCAGGCAACTCCCACTAATTTTTTCATTGCCTTGTATGACCAATTCGAGGCATCTTCCCAAGTTATTTGGGGTTTTAACAAATTTTACATTTTCTGAAATTTTCCGGTAAAAAAATGTTGATAAATGGTCGGCAGTGTCGCAATGTGCATACGGTGTCGGAAATCGTTCAAACCAGGCACGGATGCCTAACATGGGCATGCCCATATTCTTGCAAAAGTTGGGGTCAGTCCTGAGATTTCCAAAAAAATATCATGTTTACCCGAGAATGTTTGCGTAGGCTAGAAGGGTCCGATTGAGAGCACCTCGTTTCTCAACATCCCCTAAATGGATTGCCATGATCCTGTATGATCAATTCAAGGCATCATGCCAAGTTGTATGGGTTTTAAACAAGTTTTGCATTTTTTTTTTTGGAGTTTTCTCGGGTATAAAAGGCTGATAAATGGCCGGACATGTCGCAACTTGCATATGGTGTCGAAAGTCGTTCAAACTAGACATAAACGCCTACCATGGGTATGCCCACCTACTTGCACAAGTTGGGGTCAGTTCAAGGATGTCCCAAAATAGACCATGTTCAACGGAGTGTGTTCGGCTAAACCACAAGGGTCCGTTTGCAAGCACATTATTTTCTACATCCGTCAAATAGCCTCAAATATTTTCCACCAAATTCTACGACCAATTCAACACATCATGCCAAGTTTGATTTTAACAATGTTGCATTTTCTGAAGTTTTCTCGGTCAAGAGGACTGATAAATGGCTGGAAGTGTAGCAACGTGCAAACATTGTCCAAAGTCGTTCAAACTAGGAATGGATGTCTCATATGTTCGTGCCAGGCTGCTACAAGAACTTGGGGTCATTTATTCATAGTCCAAAAAACCACCAGTTAAGAAGAGTGTGGTAGACTAGGCATTTGCCCTTTGCCCAACTAGGTGACGGCATCGCTTTCGTCGGGCGCCTGTTGGGCCTGACCAAACATTCACGGATTTGAAAAGGTTCATCAATTTTTTTGAGAATACTTCACGGATGTGAAAATTTTCACAAAATTTTCAAAAAGAAAAAACTAAGCAATGTAGCAAAATAAGCTCGAGAAATTTAAAAAGAGTTCATCAAAGTTGAAAAAAGTTCATCGATTTTGAGAAAAGTTCATCTGATTTGAAAAAAGAGGTTCAACAATTTTGCAAAAATTTGATCCCCTTTGAAAAAATTTACACATTCAAGGAAAATGAAAAAACAAGATAGAATGAACAATAGGGAAAGCAAAACGAAACAGCTGACTTCTATTCATTTTATATATAATAGAAAAAAGGATAGCAGCACATCCGGTGATCTGATCCAATACGTCAGTGCTCTAGCCACCTCAGCGAACGGGGATGTGTGCGTCATGTACCAAATGGTCTGTATTCGGCGCTTAAGGGACGCTGACATAAATATTACTAGAAAAAAATGCCCGTGCGTTGCAACGGGAGATAAAAAGGAGCACACGTCAGTGCTGATGAAGACGCCGCCGTGCTTTGGCTCATCAGACTATCGTACTTGCTCGCGCCACTGCTAGTTCTAGCCTCGTGGTCTGATACTACCGCCCACTGTATTGCCAGCTACCGTTGGTTTGCCGAGCCCCTGTCAGCAGATGTGCATCGCCCACTCTCGTCTGTCGACCTTCCCCATGTGTGCGCCGACGCAAGCTTCACGCCTACCAGCAGGAGTCGCCGCATCACTCCTAGTCGTCATCACCATGGTCCGTTGCCGCTGGCTTGGCACGCCACGAGCATCCCATACTGTCACCATCGCGTTACACGAGCCATGCCCACTGGCCATCGCCGGGTCGCAGACCCGCACCATCATGCCATCATGCCACCGCGAGCCGTAGTGCTACAGTGTGCCTTGGCCGCCCACTATGTTGTCGGCTGCTGCTGGTGTGCCGAGATCCTATGCCGGGAGATGCGCGTCATTCACTCTCGTCCACTGGCCTTCATTCTATGTGCACTATCGCGAGCTTCACACCTACCAGCAGGAGTCGACCATGCCCTGCTAGCTGGCTAAGAGCATCACGTGCTACCACCATGAGCCGTAGTGTTTCGGACGTGCATCGACTGCACCGGATGCACGACCTGATCCACCTAGGCCAGCTAGAGACGCTGCGAGCGTCCCTCTGCCGAGTGTCACAGTTTTAGTTGGGCTCGAGCTGGGCTTAAGAGGCGAGTTCGACTGCCTTGACGTATAGTACCTAATGTTGATAAATTATTCTCTTTGACAGACAAGAAGCAAAACCGATAGTTTTTTTTCACTTATGGGTGGCATTGGTGGATAATTTTCATCAATTCTAAACATACTTTAATCTCAGCCGTCGATTTTTATACTTAAAACAAAATCAACGGATATAAAACGGTGACGGATGGAGAATTATGAAAGTCTCCGTCCTTTATTATTAGGTATAGGTATATAGATGTGTGGGTATTAATAATTCCTCAATGGTTTGACTCACTCGTGTTTTTAATTAGAACTGTATAAGTATTGTATCGTAGTGTTTCTCAAGTTCAAGGATGATTTTGTTATACATCAACGAGTTTAAGACAATTTTTCTTTTAGTGCTGTTCAAGACGATCAAATTAATTTTCTTAGTTTTTTTTTTTTACAATCATCTGACTTTCTTAGTGTGTGTTACGCTTGTAGCGAGGACGGCGCTTGCCTGCATCATTGTGTATATGGGTCAGGCCTAACAGCACGAGGCGTGCATCCTTTCACCGTTTTATTTTCTTTCCTTTCCTTTTTCATTTCCCTTATTTTGTTATTTTCATTTATTATTTTCAATTTGTTTTATATTTTGAAATAAAATGAATAAATATTTCGGAATTTAACTTTATAAAAAACGTTCATTGCACGTTCACAAAACTTTCATGCACTGTTAGAAATATGTTGTGCATCTTTTAGAAAATGTTATAGCATTAAAAATTATTCATCACATTTTAAAATGTTAACATTTCCCTAGAAAATCTTCATGGTATTGTTCAAAAATATTTAAAAGATGTAAAAAGTATTCGTGTACTTAAAAAAATCATACATTATAGAAATGAACATGTTTTTTTTTAAATCACATGTTTCTAAAAAATGATTGTGGCATTTTTTTTAAAAATGTAATAATGTTCATACAATGTAAAAAAAGTGTTTCCGTAATTCAAAAAAGATGTTTTGTGCCATTCAAAAAATGTAAAAGCAGCGAGTTGTTTGGATTACAACATATAAATAATCTCCATTTACAGCTGAAGCTGCAGACTGTCATTCTTTTGGGTGGAATAGACCACTCAATACACCCGCACATATACTAGTGTAGGTTCAGGTATAGATGTCAAAGAAAAAAAAACAAGCATTCAGTTATATGCGAGCACCTCAATGAACCAGGATTCAGATCAACACCTAGATGATATGGCTTCGCCCAGTCCAGCACTTGCTGCTCGTCCTCTGGGCGGTTCCCCATCGACACGCCGGCGCCCTGTGATGAGCTCATAGCTCAAGGTGTCACTGTTGGCCGTCATATACCAACGCATGTTGTTCAGTTGATACTTTACAATGCTGACATGTATCTGAAAATCTGAACGTACAACGTCCCTATGATGCCACGACTTGAAGAATCAGATTTTCAACCACACAGCATGCTGTGTGAATCTTGAAAGATACCCGGAGAACAATTAATTACCTCAGTAACGAGTAATGACAGAGATACACAGCACGTCAATAGAGAAATTTCCCACCTCGGCACAGCTAAGCTAAACCCTGAGTAGGCGAAGAGAGTCAGGGCCGACAAGGTATATTCGTCTTCGACTGCTCTTGTATCGGAAGACCATCACGCCCTTGTAAGCTGCCCGTGGAACACCGTCCTTGGAAAATGGCAGAAAAAATAAAATATGAGCAATAATGTTTTGCACCGGCAGACTACTATTACTCAGGTTCTTACGCATTTCTAGTCCAAATGCAAAATTGCATTTTCCAATAGAGCAAAGAATCACCACTCAGAGATTTATCACTTGCCATAATTGAGAACGAAAGATAAACAAATTAAATTGGGTTAGCAAGGGAACCTTCCACTCTTCAAATACTCCAAACTGACGAGCTACACGCTCGAAATCGCTCTGGTCGTTATACTGAATCCTTACGTCCACATCCAGATTGTGGGCCTTCAACAAATCATCGGATCCACGCACAGGTGTGGCATTGGCGACATCTTTCCCAAATTTGATCAAGAAGTTGTCCTAATGTTACCAACACAAGCATTAGACACACTCTTGTGGAAACATCAACTTTCTCTCTGAGGAGCAGATTAAATCTTACCTCCGTGAGGTAGCTCAGGTCCTCAGAGTTCCAGTCAATCTGCGGGGCACAGATAAATCTCAGCAACAAAGAGCTTATAAATTTTGTACAAACTGAAATATATATGAAGATTGCATACATGAGCATCATTTAACTTGATTGGTTTCAAGTACTGATCGAA
Source organism: Secale cereale (assembly GCA_902687465.1). NCBI lineage: Eukaryota > Viridiplantae > Streptophyta > Magnoliopsida > Poales > Poaceae > Secale > Secale cereale. The sequence goes on along the minus strand of LR738714.1, from coordinate 742,267,977 downwards.
GAACTGTCCCATGCTTGATCCCTGGAGTGGACGCATAAAAACACAAGTGTTAAATGCCAGCAAGCCAGAGTCAATGGCTCAAATAGTCAAGGGCTAATCAGCTGGTTGTTACTGCATGCAAAAATACAGTCATAAATTTGCAATGTCATAGAGTAGCCAACATACATGCTCGCCAAAGTTGTATGTTCTGCATACTTCTGGTCGAATAAATTGCCGACCTCCGTGTACCTCCTTTAGCCTCACCCAATCATCCCAATAAGTAAACTCTTGTCAAGGAAGAAAGAGCTGATACAAGGTAGTAAAAAAAAACATATCTGCTAATCTAAGAATCAGTAGGCAACAGTAAGGATATGCTTTGGGCCACTTTGGTGATAGCTCCATCCATGTTGACTTTATTAGCATCCATCCAAGCCCAGGAAAGAAGTCCGAACGATAAAGAGCTTCTGCAATGCATTACCTACAATAATGAGTAACTTTCCCTATCAATGCGGAAATAATGCCTATCAGAATACTAACTTGGGTCATAAACGAACTGCTTCTGCCCATTGTCATTCCAAGAAGAAACAGCCATTATCGACCTACAATACCACAACAACAACAGTTACAGTAACCTAATTAGAAACACTTGATATTAATCAATTGTCTTTGCCATCTATAGTCGGAGTGCAGTTGTAACAAACTTGTCAGTATCAAGTAATTTCGCTGCCGCCTCGAAGTAGTCGAAGAAATCTGGGGCGATCTCCATGTCATCTATTAACCATTAAACCATGGAAATGAGATGGCATGTGCAATATATATAAGAACAAGACAGTCGAAGAATCATCAAAGAGATCAGACCTTCCAGAATGATTACTCGACGAAAATTATGCTTAATGAATAGCTCATCCAAGGCCCATTTATAGTGGTCTGAATTGAGAAACATCGTTAGAACAAAAATCAATCATTCCATCAGCCTTAAGAAATACCGCATCAATTGAGGATCACCTACTAGCTATCTTGTAATATGCAATGTTTTCCCCTGGATTTTCAGTGTGCACAGGTTCAAGATCTACATGCTGCACCACATCAAAGGGAAAAAGAACACTGAGTGCTAGCTAAACAAATCATTTGCTCGTAGCCTGTATGCCTAGAGAAGTACTGCAAATGCTATTTAGAGAAGACTGAAATGATAAAAGGTGCAATCATCCAGATCCAATATCATGCCATCCACCTACATAACGTACTTCCCCAGTACCAAAATAATCTCCTCAAGAAGTTAAAACCAGCAATACGCTTCAAGTCCTACCTCCATCTAGATTCGCTACCACCTCTTGGTACATCTACAGCTTCTTGCAGGCCAAATTTTCAATTTTTATTTTATTTTTGCACCCATATGGCTACTTAGAGTAAGCAGTCACACAATAACTTGTAGTATCAGCTATGCTAGCAATATTACAGGAGAAGCAGACTGTTCTGTTATAGTATGAGGCAATTAAGCAGAGAGCAAGTGTTTCTTTCCGCACCTGCATAAATGTTATTTGGGTGTAACTCAAGGCCTTATTTTTTACTTCTCCATTTGTTCCATCCTGCAATTGGAAGAAGAGATATCAAAATATCCCTCCACACACTTAAAGAGACCGAGAACAAGAACTGAAATCGCTGTTAGCATTACCTGTGATATAAATAGTGGAAACTTCGAAGCAACTGCTTTCTGATATCTGGAAGAGTCATTGTCCATCATTTGGTCAGGAAGTGTGTTCTACGAAGTACGTACAAACTGAAGCTACATGGAAAACAGAGGAATGGAGACGAAGCCTACTTGAGGATAGATTCAACTGTCCTCTGCAAATAGTCTGGTCGATTGCAAGCCATTATGACAACAGCGGCGACGGAGAGATCAGGTTGACCCTGTGGAGCAGAAAGGTTAACATCTTGGATCATGCTTCCCG
>LR738714.1:742215302-742265887 GCA_902687465.1 Secale cereale | reverse complement strand
AACATCTTGGATCATGCCCTGATACCGGAGAGGAGGAGGGGCTTACTGCTTCCGCGGGGGCGAGGCGTCCGGCGTCATGAGGCTGGGCAGAAAAGAGCCGCACCTGAAAGGGGAAACGGAATCAAGGGGAAATCTACTCGACCAATCTGATTTGCGGGTGGAGAAGATGAAGTAGAGGCGGTCAGATCCCCCGCCGGCGACTGGCTGAGCCGGATGGATCTGATACGCGGAGAGAGCAGAGCAAGGGAGGGAGGGAGGGGTTTACTTGGATGTAGATGAAGGCCGCCGCGGCGCCGACGAGGAGGAGGCGGCGGATGTAACGCGGGTTATGAGCCATCGCCGGCGAGCAGGCCGTACGCGGCGGAGGAAGAGCAATCCCCGGCCTGACTTCTCTCCGCTGTAGTAACACACAACGCTTTGCTTTACATGGAGTTTTTTTTTTTTACCTGCGAGAAGGATTTCACATGGAGAATTACACACACACACACACAAAATCCACAATTGAAACTAGGTCTACGAACTGGTACTACACTTCGTTGGGGTCCGTATGCAGCGATGACATGGTGGGGGAGGCACGGCTCGTGCCGACAGGCAGAGTCAGGTTTGGTTCGACCTTATCAGGTGAGCTCTCTCGAGTTGACCCTGCCTCGCCCCATTGAGGTTCGCCGCAGTTGCAATTCATCGCCTGCATGATTACTTGGAGCGTTCGAGCCCCTATGCCTTCTTCGCGTCAAACATCAGGCACTCATATAGGGTTATGGTTATAAAACTAGGACATACTTCTCTTTTTGCATTGGTTTGATTGGGGACCACATCGCGAGGGACGGAGCAGCCCTGCCACCACCTACGCCATGTGACCTTTGGCCAGCGACGCCACCGATGACGATGATGGGAGGGAAGCCGGGGACGGCAGCGAGAAGTGGTGGCGGCTAGGGTTACCTCCCTGGTTGTTCGTGGGAGCAAGTCGGAAAGGCTACTTTCATTGCTGCCCCTTAGGTCGCAATTTTGGAGACGAAGATGCATGCAGTGAACTATCGACAAGGAGGGAGCCGTCTCTTTCCTTTGCTAACCATGTTTATACGTTGTCTCTCGGGTCATACTACGTAGCATGCAAGAGTAGTAAACTTGAGTAACGGATAATATCTATCTGACTGGCAGCACACGCTGCACTCATTCTGTACACACATCGTGACCCTCCAACTATACACAAATTGCCATGTCCATGATAAGAATTATCAAATTGAGTAAGGTGAAGACGGATTTGGGGTGGCCACGGTGTCCAAAAATAAGAAATGCCTATGGACAGTGGCGAGGCCAGCCTAAATAATCCGTGGGGTCATTGAAAATTGTTCTTCACAATGTACAATTAAGTAACTGTACAGTGTTCTTAGGCTGTTTTTGTCAAAAGCTGTGGGGTCAGCTGACCCCACAGGTAACACATAGAATCGGCCACTGCCTATGGTCAGTATGTGGAATATTCGCTCAGCCAGTTTCATTTAGGAGCATCCTTATCTATGGGGTTGTTTTCACAAAAGTGACAGCTCTAGAATGCCCATACTAATCTTAAGGCTTGGCACATAATAAAATGATTAGTGTATTATATACTTTGTAGTATTCACTCCATCTAAAAAAAGCTTGTATTAGATTTTTCTAGATACGGATGTATCAAGATACGGCTATATCTTTTAATAAACTAGATAATTCCCCGCGCGTTGCTGCGGGACATTCTGATATACGTATTGAAGAGATGCGCATAGAGCAGAACAATGTAACAAATAATAATTTATAATTGTATGGGCCATTCACCATACTTATTTTCGGCACCTAAATTCCTGGCGTATTTATCCTAAAAGGCACATTCTCCAATTGAAAGTTGTCTGAGATTAGCACCAATTAGTATATGTAGTAATATGATTGTTCCAGTAATCATTAGAAAGGTTGAACACAACACGATGAAAACTTGCCTAGATCGCCTTTCCAAAAATTGAAGCAAATATGTGCAATCTGCTAAAACAGGTGGGGCTGAGATAATAATGCGTATAAATTGAAATTACAACTGACCTTGAAGAGCAATAGTTATGAATAGATTGCATTATGCAAGCAAGTGAAAATGTTACTCATCATCCTGTCATATTTGTCCATGCATAATTATCCCCAACCATGGCGAGAAATACAATTTTTCTTCCTGGAAGAAATTCTCCTTCTAGATTGTCAAACAACAAAGATCGGTGAAAAGCTAAAAGAATAGCCTAAGTGTAGCAGAGGAATATGCAGGAATCACGAATAGAAAAATAGATCCACTGACTTGAAAGAACACCTATGGGGCAAGAACATGCAAACCTAGTAACGTGCCGACTCCAATCACTACACGCATATGCGGATATGCCTGAAATCAAATTAACTGGTAGGTTATGCACGATCCAAAAGTAATAGAGGAAATCACTATGATAAAGAGAAGGATGAGTAGCAGAGGCTAGAGGACAGTGGGCATCGTTGTGTGCAATACCTTGTGATGATAGTGTCAATGATAGCATGGGATCCTGGTATGTGAGTACTGCTATCGCATGTTGCCGCCGTTTGGTTAACACACATATCAACCACATAGTTCAAGATCTGTGCAACAATTTTGATGACGCTGATACACAAAATCGAATATATAATTGGACATGGCGTTGCCGAGATAAAGCTACCCCTATAAAGAGTGAAGGTCCGTCGGGCGTGTCCACATCCCCATTGAACGCTCAACTCTCCTCCAAGCATTCGTTGCTAACCTCCATGCCATTGGCGAAGACCTGGCCGACTGGCCGGCATCTCCACTTGCTCGTTCCTCCCAGACCGAGAAGGAAGCGAGCATGGGACTCCTGTACACCATGTCAGATCCCACAACATACAACTGGAACTAACCTCTACTATTTCCCCAACCAAAGCGAAAGCAGCAGCACCGTTGCAATCTCGTCGATGTTATAGGGACCACAACAATTCCCACTGGCAACAAAACCGCAGCGAGATAGCATACAGAGCCATCGGAAGCATCCTTTTTATTTAGGAGAGAAAGATTAGACGGCTGGGCTTCTTTTGCTTTAAAGAACTGAGACGATTGGGCTTCAGTGGGCAGTTCAAGACAGGAAAGGGACGATACAACCACGCCTAGATGTTAATAGAATTGAATGAGAAATAAAATAATGTCTAAAGCCCATTTATGTACGCCGCTCAGTACGTCTGGTAACTGAACGCTTACATCCTGTCAAAAAAAAAAACTGAACGCTTACATGGCCATTGTGGACGCTGCTCAACCTTAGTGGGTCCCCCTTGTAAGCCGGTAACACAATGATGATGTGGCTAGGTTGGTGATGTGGATAGCTTGCATGTCAAGAGAAATAGGGTAGTGGGGATGAACTATTTAGGTATTATAGATGTAAGACCAACTATCTGGAGAGATAACATTATTATTTTTTGCAAGAAAACATTCGCTCTATTCATCTTTAATCATGGCAGTACAAGGAACACTAGAAATAATAAAAATTACATCCAGATTCATAGACAACCTACCAACTACTACAAGCATTAAAACAAGCCGGAGGGGCGCGCCGCCGTCACTACTCCTTCCTTGTCGGAGCCGGCCAAAACTTGTTTTAGTAGACAGTCGGGAAATAAGTCGTGCTAAGGCCCCATAGGACCGGCGCAGCAGAACAAAACCGCCGTCGATGAAGCGTAGCATAGATCGGAAGCATCCAACCTGAAAACACATGAACGTAGACGAACTACGACCAGATCCGAGCAAGTCCATCAAGGACAGATTCGTCGGAGACACATATCCACACGCCCAACGACGATGATAGACCCACAATCGGGTCGGAGGCTAGGCAGGAAGAACCTTATTCCATCTTCAGGGAGCCGCCGTTGTGTTGTCTTTCTGAGCAGAATACAAACCCAAACAAAACGCGAAGGAACAACTGAGAATAGAGAACTCACCCAGCAAGGGCCGAGATCCACCGCGGCGCCATGGCCGTAAGGCCACCAGAGATAAGGCGGACCGACGACGGAGCCGATGGGAGGCAGGCAAACCCTAGAATTTTCTGGGGAGGAGGCGGCGTGCTTGGGTAATGACTGTTAAATAATATTATATATGCTCCCAATGATGACACGGGACTTCCATTCTAATGCGCCGATGCTATTAAATACCCTTGGTAATGTGACACCCTAGTTTTTGGCCATTTCCTTTTTCTTTCGTTTTGTTGGATATTTCATTTGCAGTTGGTTTCAGTCAATTCATTTGAACTTAGCACTTGGTAATATTTTTGATTTTCTTCCAAGTGAGACCTCTCACCCAAGACCCTCTCAAAACCTCATGTCTCACACTCCCTTGCCATGTCACAATTTTTCCTATGGCATTTTTGTTGGAGTCAGGGAGCTGCGTCCATGGACTTGCTGAGAGACTTGAGGTTTGAACTCTAGGGTTCTGGTTCACGACCTACGCGATTAGACAAGGACGGCAGCGAGAGCTCGGGAGACGCAACCTAGCAAAGAGCACGACAGGGACGCACAAGCTACCCAGGTTTAGGGCATCGTGATAGTGTAAAACCCTACTCCTGCTTGGTTGGGATTGCTTGCGCGGGAGTAGTGCGCTTGGAGCTACAAAGTGAGGTCCGGAGGAAAAAGATGAAGCGGCCCATCCCCTCTACAATGCCCGTCCTTCCTTCTTATGAATGGGAAAAGGAAATCACTGGGAAGCAAATTCAAAAGGGGACAAGGGCTCAGGCTTATCCTGGCCAAAGGCTATCTTCGCCTGCAAAGGCGCTATCCTGAGGTAAGCATGGGCTCGGCGACGACGCATGCCCTGGGCGCCGAGCTGTCTTGGTCTTCATTCACCAAAGAGGAAATCTTTGGGACTCGCTTTGGAGGAGGCACCGCTGCTCCCTTAACACCAAAGGGGAAACTAGTCGCCGCCATACCCTACCGCCCTTATCCCGACAACGGGGTGTCACCATGTGATTGGCGCTGGACTCGGGAAAGGAGCCATGAAGCCGGCCTCGCGTGGTTGGCCTCAAGGGGCGACCCCAAAAGCTGGCCTCCCGTGGCCGCTGCTGCCTTGGTGGAATCTATTGTGCCTAGCCTTGCCGATGGAGAAGCCTCATGGGGCTGGCGTCACCCGTGGTGACTTGCTTCCAGGGGCCCAAGCCTGGGCCGATCTTCATGGGCCGCCCATGAGTTCTGCCTCCTAGGTTGTAGGCTGATGGGCAATGGTACCCTGATTCCCACTGGACCGACAATAGCCCTTGGGCCCATAGCGTGCGCTCTGCCCGTTGGGAGCAAAGCACTGCGGGGCTTATCGATCTGCTAGGCCCAGGAGTTGACACGTGGCGGCTTTGACGGGACGAGGACGCCCCCTCTTCCCACAACGCCTTGGAAACCACCGTCTTGGTGATAAAACCTGCCCGCAGGACGTACGGGCACACCATTGCTGCCCTTCTCGCTCTTTGCCTCCCCGGTGAACTGCTCCCTTGCTCCTTCTTGCACACAGCTCTTTCCACTTCTCCCAAGCTTTCCATGTTTGGACTGGGCCGCGCCGCCATAGCACCTCCGGGTAGGAAGGGGAAGACAAAGTATAGAGCATTCTTTTCATGATCCACAAGCATAGAAACTTCATTACTCCTCACATAAGCAATTTTCTTGTCATTCGGAATAGTGGGAGTAGCATAAGAAATTCGAATACTATAAATTGTTCCCACATTAAAAGAGTAATGTTCAGTAAAATGAAATTCATAATTATGACAAGCTTTATAAATATAACCACCACTACCTTTTATAACATAGGTGTCATCACAATAATCATCATAAGTAGCAAGTTTGTTCTCATCATAATCAATTGAAATCTCTTCCGAAATAGTGGAGTCATTACTAAATAAAGTCATGTCCTCTCCGAATCCACTTGTATCATTATAATAAGATTCAACACCCTCCAAAATAGTGGGATCATTACCTAGAGTTGACACTCTTCCAAACCCACGTTCATCATGTTGGGGAACGTATTATTTTAAAATTTTCCTACGATCACGCAAGATCTATCTACTAGATGCATAGCAACGAGAGGGGAGAGTGTGTCTACGTACCCTCGTAGACCGGGAGCGGAAGCGTCAAGTGACGCGGTTGATGTTGTCGATCTTCTTCGCGATCCAACCGATCAAGCACCGAACGTACGGCACCTCCACGTTCAGCACATGTTCAGCTTGATGACGTCCCACGAGCTCTTGATCCAGTTGAGCCTCACGGGAGAGTTTCGTCAGCACGACGGCATGGTGACGGATATGATGTATTCACCGGCGCAGGGCTTCGCCTAAGCACTGCAACGGTATGACCGAGGTGTGTTTCTGTGGAGGGGGGCACCGCACACGGCTAAAACAATTCAACTTGTGTGTCTTTGGGTGCCCCCCTGCCCCCGTATATAAAGGAGCAAGGGGGGAGGCCGGCCGGCCCCTCTATGGTGCGGCTAGGGTGTAATCCTACTAGGAATAGGATTGCAATCCTATTCCTAGTAGGAACTACCAAAGAAGGAAGAGAGGAAAAAGGAAAAAGGAGGGAGAGGTGGCGCCCCCAATCCTAGTCCAACTAGGATCCCTTAGGTGGGGCGCCGGCCAGCCCCTATGGGCTGCCTCTCTCTTTCCCTTAAGGCCCACTATGGACCACCCCCCTTCGTAGGGGGTTCCGGTAACCCCCTCCGGCAATCCCGTTAAATCCGAAACTTTTCCGAAACACTTCCGGTGTCCGAATATAGTCGTCCAATATATCAATCTTTATGTCTCGGACATTCCAAGACTCCTCGTCATGTACGTGATCTCATCCGGGACTCCCAACTACCTTCGGTACATCAAAACTCATAAACTCATAATACCGATCGTCATCAAACGTTAAGCGTGCGGACCCTACGGGTTCGAGAACTATGTAGACATGACCGAGACTCATCTCCGGTCAATAACCAATAGCGGAACCTGGATGTTCATACTGGCTCCTACATATTCTACGAAGATCTTTATCGGTCAAACCGCATAACAACATACGTTGTTCCTTTTGTCATCGGTATGTTACTTGCCCGAGATTCGATCGTCGGTATCTCCATATCTAGTTCAATCTCGTTACCGGCAAGTCTCTTTACTCGTTCCGTAACACATCATCTCGTGACTAACTCATTAGTCTTTTGCTTGCAAGGCTTATTGTGATGTGTGTTACCGAGAGGGCCCAGAGATACCTCTCCGACACTCGGAGTGACAAATCCTAATCTTGATCTATGCCAACACCACGGATACTTTCGGAGACACCTGTAGAGCATCTTTATGATCACCCAGTTACGTTGTGACGTTTGATAGCACACAAGGTGTTCCTACGGTATTCGGGAGTTGCATAATCTCATAGTCATAGGAACATGTATAAGTCATGAAGAAAGCAATAGCAGTAAAACTAAACGATCAAAGTGCTATGCTAACGGATGGGTCTAGTCCATCACATCATTCTCCTAATGATGTGATCCCGTTGATCAAATGACAAGTCATGTCTATGGTTAGGAAACATAACCATCTTAGATCAATGAGCTAGTCTAGTAGAGGCATACTAGGGACACTCTGTTTTGTCTATGTATTCACACATGTACTAAGTTTCCGGTTAATACAATTCTAGCATGAATAATAAACATTTATCATGATATAAGGAAATATAAATAACAACTTTATTATTGCCTCTAGGGCATATTTCCTTCAGTCTCCCACTTGCACTAGAGTCAATAATCTAGCTCACATCGCCATGTGATTTAATACCGATAATTCACATCGTTATGTGAATAACACCCATAGTTCACATCGCCATGTGACCAACACCCAAAGGGTTTACTAGAGTCAATAATCTAGTTCACATCGCTATGTGATTAATACCCAAGAGTAATAAGGTGTGATCATGTTTTGCTTGTGAGAGAAGTTTAGTCAACGGGTCTGTCACATTCAGATCCGTATGTATTTCGCAAATTTCTATGTCTACAATGCTCTGCATAGAGCTACTCTAGCTAATTGCTCCCACTTTCAATACGCATCCAGATTGATACTTAGAGTCATCTGGATTTAGTGTCAAAGCTTGCATCGGTGTAACCCTTTACGACGAACTCTTTATCACCTCCATAATCGAGAAACATTTCCTTAGTCATCCAGTTACTAAGGATAATTTTGACCGCTGTACAGTGATCTACTCCTGGATCACTATTGTACCCCCTTGACAAACTCATGTCAAGGTACACAACATGTTTGGTACACAGCATGGCATACTTTATAGAACCTATGGCTGAGGCATAGGGAATGACTTACATTCTCTCTATATTTTTCTACCGTGGTCTGGCTTTGAGTCTTACTCAACTTCACACCTTACAAGTCAGGCAAGAACTCCTTCTTTGACTGATCCAATTTGAACTACTTCAAAATCTTATCAAGGTATGTACTCATCAAAAGTCTTATCAAGCGTCTTGATCTATCTCTATAGATCTTGATGCCCAATATGTAAGCAGCTTCACCAAGGTCTTTCTTTGAAAAACTCCTTTCAAACACTCCTTTATGCTTTCCAGAAAATTCTACATCATTTCCGATGGACAATATGTCATTCACATATACTTGTCAGAAAGGTTGTAGTGCTCCCACTCACTTCTTGTAAATACAGGCTTCACCGCAAGTCTGTATAAATCTATATGCTTTGATCACCTCATCAAAGCGTATATTCCAACTCCGAGATGCTTGCACCAGTCCATAGATGGATCGCTGGAGCTTGCATACTTTGTTAGCACCTTTTGGATCGACAAAACCTTCTGGTTGCATCATATACAATTCTTCTTTGAGATATCCATTCAGGAATGCAGTTTTGACATCCATTTGCCAGATTTCATAATCATAAAATGCGGCAATTGCTAACATGATTCGGACAGACTTAAGCATCGCTACAGGTGAGAAAGTCTCATCGTAGTCAACTCCTTGAACTTGTCGAAACCCTTTCGCAACAAGTCGATCTTTGTAAACAGTAACATTACCGTCTGCGTCGATCTTCCTCTTGAAGATCCATTTATTTTCGATGGCCTGCCGATCATCGGGAAAGTCAACCAAAGTCCACACTTTGTTCTCATACATGGATCCCATCTCAGATTTCATGGCCTCAAGCCATTTTGCGGAATCTGGGCTCATCATCGCTTCCTCATAGTTCATAGGTTCATCATGGTCTAGTAACATGATTTCCAGAACTGGGTTGCCGTACCACTCTGATGCAGAATGTACTCTGGTTGATCTACGACGTTCAGCAGAAACTTGATCCGAAGTTTCATGATCATCATCATTAACTTCCTCACTGATTGGTGTAGGAATCACTGGAACTAGTTTCTGTGATGTTCCAATTTCCAATTCGGGAGAAGGTACAATTACCTCATCAAGTTCTACTTTCCTCCCACTCACTTCTTTCGAGAGAAACTCCTTCTCTAGAAAGGATCCATTCTTAGCAATGAATATCTTGCCTTTGGATCTGTGATAGAAGGTGTACCCAACAGTTTCTTTTGGGTATCCTACGAAGATTTACTTCTCCGATTTGGGTTCGAGCTTATCATGTTGAAACTTTTTCACATAAGCATCGCAGTCCCAAACTTAAAGAAATGACAGCTTAGGTTTCTCGTCAAACCACAGTTCATACGGTGTCATCTCCACGGATTTAGATGGTGCCCTATTTAACGTGAATGTAGCTGTCTCTAATGCATAACCCCAAAAGCGATAGTGGTAGATCATTGATCGCACCATATCTAATAAAGTACGGTTATGACGTTTGGACACACCATTACACTGTGGTGCTCCAGGTGGCGTGAGTAGTGAAACTATTTCACATTGTTTTTACTAAAGGCCAAACTCGCTAACTCAAATATTTTACCTCTACGATCATATCGTAGAAACTCTTATTTTCTTGTTACGATGATTCTCCACTTCACTCTGAAATTCTTTGAACTTTTCAAATGTTTCAGACTTGTGCTTCATTAAGTAGATATATCCATATCTGCTCAAATCATCAGTGAAGGTCAGAATATAACAATACCCGCCGTGAGCTTCAACACTCATTGGCCCACATACATCAGTATGTATGATTTCCAACAAATCTCTTGCTCGCTCCATAGTTCCGGAGAACTGAGTTTTAGTCATCTTGCCCATGAGGCATGGCTCGCAAGCAACAAGTGATTCATAATCAAGTGATTCCAAAAGTCAATCACTATGGAGTTTCTTCATGCGCTTTACACCAATATGACCTAAACGGCAGTGCCACAAATAAGTTGCACTATCATTATTAACCTTGCATCTTTTGGCTTTAATATTATGAATATGTGTATCACACGATCGAGATCCAACAAACCATTTTCATTGGGTGTATGACCATAGAAGGTTTTATTCATGTAAACAGAACAACAATTATTCTCTAACTTACATGAATAACTGTATTGCAATAAACATGATCAAATCATATTCATGTTCAACACAAACACCAAATAACACTTATTTAGGTTCAACACTAATCCCGAAAGTATAGGGAGTGTACGATGATGATCATATCAATCTTGGAACTACTTCCAATACACATCGTCACTTCATCCTTTAACTAGTTTCTGTTCATTATGCAACTCCTATTTCGAGTTACTACTCCTTAGCAACTAAACCAGTATCAAATACCGAGGGGTTGCTATGAACACTAGTAAAATACACATCAATAATTTGTATATCAAATATACCTTTGTTCACTTTGCCATCCTTCTTATCCGCCAAGTATTCTAGGGCAGTTCCACTTCCAGTGACCATTTCCTTTGCAGTAGAAGCACTTAGTTTCAGGCTTGAGTTTAGCTTTGGGTTTCTTCATGGGAGTGACAACTTGCTTGTCATTCTTCTTGAAGTTCCCCTTCTATCCCTTTGCCCTTTACTTGAAACAAGTGGTCTTGTTAACCATCAACACTTGATGCTCTTTCTTGATTTCTACCTTCGCCGATTTCAGCATCGCGAAGAGCTCGGGAATTACTTTCGTCATCCCTTGCATATTATAGTTCATCACGAAGTTCTACTAACTTGGTGATAGTGACTAGAGAACTTTGTCAATTACTATCTTATCTGGAAGATTAACTCCCACTTGATTCAAGCAATTGCAGTACCCAGACAATCTGAGCACATGCTCACTGGTTGAGCTATTCTCCTCCATCTTGTAGGCAAAGTACTGTCAGAGGTCTCATACCTCTCGACACGGGAATGAGTATGAAATACTAATTTCAACTCTTGGAACATCTTATATGCTCCGTGGCGTTCAAAACGTTTTTGAAGTCCCGATTCTAAGCCGTAAAGTATGGTGCACTAAACTATCAAGTAGTCATCATATCGAGCTTTTGTCATCACGTGGTGTCTCGGCACGACGAACTTTCGCAACGGTGCATACTCAGGGAGAACACTTATACCTTGAAATTTAGTAAGGGATCATCTTATAATGCTACCGTCGTTCTAAGCAAAATAAGAAGCATAATAGGATAAACATCACATGCAATCAAAATATGTGACATGACATGGCCATCATCATCTTGTGCTTTTGATCTCCATCTCCAAAGCACCTTCATGATCACCTTCGTCACCGGCGCGACACCTTGATCTCCATCGTAGCATCGTTGTCGTTTCACCAACTATTGCTTCTACGACTATCGCTACCGCTTAGTGATAAAGTAAAGTAATTACATGGCGATTGTATTTCATACAATAAAGCGACAACCATATGGCTCCTGCAGGTTGTCGATAACATTACAAAACATGATCATCTCATACAAAACCGTATAACTCATCATGTCTTGACCATATCACATCACAACATGCCCTGCAAAAACAAGTTAGACGTCCTCTACTTTGTTGTTGCATGTTTTACATGGCTGCTACGAGCTTAGCAAGAACCGTTCTTACCTACGCATACAAAACCACAACGATGTTTCGTCAAGTATGTGCTGTTTTAACCTTCACAAGGACCGGGCGTAGCCACACTTGATTCAGCTAAAGTGAGAGAGACAGACACCCGCCAGTCACCTTTAAGCAACGAGTGCTCGTAACGGTAAAACCAGTCTCGCGTAAGCGTACGCGTAATGTCGGTCCGGGCCGCTTCATCTCACAATAACGCCGAAGCAAAGTATGACATGCTGGTAAGCAGTATGACTAGTATCGCCCACAACTCATTGTGTTCTACTCGTGCATATCATCTACGTATAGACCTGGCTCTGATACCACTGTTGGGGAACGTAGTATTTTAAAATTTTCCTACGATCACGCAAGATCTATCTACTAGCACTAGTAGAAAACAGGGCATTGGTCCAGCCCATTAGCCCCGGTTCAATCTAGAACCGGGACCAATGGGGGTACTGGACCCGGTTCGTTAGCCCAGGGGGCCGGCCGGGCCACGTGGGCCATTGGTCCCGGTTCGTCTGGACCTATTGGTCCCGGTTGGAGCTAAAAACCGGGACCAATGGCTCTTGCTCCTGGCCCACCACTATTAGTCCCGGTTTGTTTTATGAACCGGGACCAAAGGCTCCCCTTTAGCCCCGGTTTGTAGCACCAACCGGGACCAGTGAGTTGCCTATATAAACCCCCTCACTCAAGAGCAGAGCTCACTGCTCTGTTTTTTTTCTGGCCGAGGGGGACAGGGGTTAGTGGTGCTCTAGCTCACCTCCTATGCACACAACATGTTCGGTGGAATGCCCGAGCCACACTAGTTAAGCTTTTCTCCTCTCGAAGCTCTATTTTCTCCGAGATTTGTCTAGGTTTAGCGGTCCGTCACGTCCCGTCCCCATCTTCGCCGCCGTCGATCGCCCCCGCCGATCTCGTCACCGGCACCACCGTGGTGAGCCTCTTGTTATGTCCATGCTTTTCTTACTTTTATTATTGCTTTAGATAGATATTTGTCTAATTTTCTTACGTTTATTATTGCTTGTTATTATATAGTGCGATGGTTTTGATATCCGCCCACGTGGGCCCTCGTCCGGTCTACGATTCGGATGTGGTATATTATCTTTAATTTATAACTATTTGTTTTAGTGCTTATGATAGTTATGCCGACCAACCTGACATGCATAGATGTTTTATTATGTCTAGGAGGTAGTTGAACCGGAAATTCCAACCGACCCTCTTGTGGAGAGGTTAAATTTAGTTGAAGAGGAAAACATTTCGTTAAAGAAAAAATTGGAAAAAATGGAGGAGGAAAAGATGGAATTGGAGTTGCATGTTGCGGAAGTTATCGATGATCACAAGATCAAGATGGAACCTATTGTCGAGAGGTTAAATTTAGTTGAAGAAGAAAACAAATTCTTGAAGGAAAAAATAAAAAAAATTGTGGACGAGAAGATGATATTGGAGTTGCATGTTGCGGATGTCGTCGATGATCACAAGATCAAGATGGATGCAATGCGGTTGAAGATTAAAAAGATTAGAAAATATGCCATTAATACCGAGGCTTGGTATCATTATGCCGTTGGATCAATTGTTACCTTGGTTGCGATTATGATAGCATTTGTTTTCGCGTTGAAATGTTTTACATAGTTTCGATGTGTATGGAGAGCTATATATGTTGTTAGATGAGAACTATATATGTATGTACTTTGGTTTTAATGTGATGATGAACTTTTATCCATTTGGTCACTTAATTATCTATTTATGATGTTCTGTAATGGTTTTTGACACATTTAATTATATATAAATGCACGCAGATGAACCGCCAATGGATGTACGGTGACAGACACACCTCCGAGTACATTAAGGGCGTGCGTGAGTTTCTAAATGTGGCAGAGGCAAACAAGCAGAATGGTTTTATGTGTTGTCCATGCACTCAATGTGTGAATACGATGTCTTACTCTAACCGAAAAATCCTTCACTCCCACCTGCTTTACAAGGGTTTCATGCCACACTATAATGTTTGGACGAGGCACGGTGAAATAGGGGTTATGATGGAAGACGGCGAAGAAGAAGAGTACGATGACAACTATGTGCCCCCTGAATACGGTGATGCTGCAATGGGGGGAGCTGGTGAAGATCAAGAGGAACCAGACGATGTGCCCAATGATGCTGCAACGGGTGAAGCTGCTGAAGATCAAGAGGAACCAAATGATGATCTTCACCGGGTCATTGTCGATGCAAGGACACAATGCGAAAGTCAAAAGGAGAAGCTGAAGTTCGATCGCATGTTAGAGGATCACAAAAAAGGGTTGTACCCCAATTGCGAAGATGGCAACACAAAGCTCGGTACCGTACTGGAATTGCTGCAGTGGAAGGCAGAGAATGCTGTGGCTGACAAAGGATTTGAGAAGCTACTGAAAATATTGAAGAAGAAGCTTCCGAAGGATAACGAATTGCCCGACAGTACATACGCAGCAAAGAAGGTCGTATGCCCTCTAGGATTGGAGGTGCAGAAGATACATGCATGCCCTAATGACTGCATCCTCTATCGCGGTGCATACAACGATCTGAACGCATGTCCGGTATGCGGTGCGTTGCGGTATAAGATCAGACGAGATGACCCTGGTGATGTTGATGGCGAGCCCGCCAGGAAGAGGGTTCCTGCGAAGGTGATGTGGTATGCTCCTATAATACCACGGTTGAAACGTTTGTTTAGAAACAGAGAGCATGCCAAGTTGATGCGATGGCACAGTGAGGACCGTAAGAAAGACGGGAAGTTGAGAGCACCCGCTGACGGGTCGCAATGGAGAAAAATCGAGAGAAAGTACTGGGAGGAGTTTGCAAAGGACGCAAGGAACGTATGGTTTTCTCTAAGCGCGGATGGCATTAATCCTTTCGGGGAGCAGAGCAGCAATCACAGCACCTGGGCCGTGACTCTATGTATGTATAACCTTCCTCCTTGGATGTGCATGAAGCGGAAGTTCATTATGATGCCAGTTCTCATCCAAGGCCCTAAGCAACCCGTCAACGACATTGATGTGTACCTAAGGCCATTAGTTGAAGAACTTTTACAGCTGTGGAATGGAAACGGTGTACGTGCGTGGGATGAGCACAAACAGGAGGAATTTGACCTAAAGGCGTTGCTGTTCGTGACCATCAACGATTGGCCCGCTCTCAGTAACCTTTCAGGACAGACAAACAAAGGATACCACGCATGCACGCACTGTTTAGATGACACTGAAAGTATATACCTGGACAAGTGCAGGAAGAATGTGTACCTGGGCCATCGTCGATTTCTTCCGACCAACCATCAATGTCGAAAGAAAGGCAAGCATTTCAAAGGCGAGGCAGATCACCGGAAGAAGCCCGCCATGCGTACCGGTGATCACGTACTTGCTATGGTCAATGATTTACACGTAATCTTCGGAAAGGGCCCCGGCGCACTAGCTGTTCCGAATGACGATGAGGGACACGCACCCATGTGGAAGAAGAAATCTATATTTTGGGATCTACCCTACTGGAAAGACCTAGAGGTCCGCTCTTCAATCGACGTGATGCACGTGACGAAGAACCTTTGCGTGAACCTGCTAGGCTTCTTGGGCGTGTATGGAAAGACAAAAGATACAGCTGAGGCACGGGAGGACCTGCAACGTTTGCACGAAAAAGACGGCATCCCTCCGAAGCAGTATGAAGGTCCTGCCAGCTATGCTCTTACGAAAGAAGAGAAAGAAATCTTCTTTGAATGCCTTCTCAGTATGAAGGTCCCGACTGGCTTCTCGTCGAATATAAAGGGAATAATAAATATGGCAGAGAAAAAGTTCCAGAACCTAAAGTCTCATGACTGCCATGTGATTATGACGCAACTGCTTCCGGTTGCATTGAGGGGGCTTCTACCGGAAAACGTCCGATTAGCCATTGTGAAACTATGTGCATTCCTCAATGCAATCTCTCACAAGGTGATCGATCCAGAAATCGTACCAAGGCTAAGGAGTGATGTGGCGCAATGTCTTGTCAGTTTCGAGCTTGTGTTCCCACCATCCTTCTTCAATATCATGACACACGTCCTAGTTCATCTAGTCGACGAGATTGTCATTCTGGGGCCCGTATTTCTACACAATATGTTCCCCTTTGAGAGGTTCATGGGAGTCCTAAAGAAATATGTCCGTAACCGCGCCAGACCAGAAGGAAGCATCTCCATGGGCCATCAAACAGAGGATGTCATCGGGTTTTGTGTTGACTTCATTCCTGGCCTTAATAAGATAGGTCTCCCTAAATCGAGGTACGAGGGCAGACTGACTGGAAAAGGCACGCTTGGAAGGGACTCAATAATATGCAGGGACGGTTATTCTTGGTCTCAAGCACACTACACAGTTCTACAGAACTCTACATTGGTGACCCCGTATGTCGATGAACACAAGAACAGTCTGCGCTCCAAACACCCGGAGCAGTGCGACGACTGGATTACACGTGAACACATCAGGACTTTCAGCAGTTGGTTGGAAACACGTCTCAGAGGTGACAACACTGTTTGTGATGAGTTGTACTTGTTGTCCAGGGGACCATCTTCGACTGTATTGATTTACAAAGGATACGAGATAAATGGAAATACATTTTACACGATTGTCCAAGATCAAAAGAGCACCAACCAAAACAGCGGTGTCCGCTTTGATGCAACAACCGATAGGGGAAAGGACACATATTATGGTTACATAGTGGACATATGGGAACTTGACTATGGACATGATTTTAAGGTCCCTTTGTTTAAGTGTAAATGGGTCAATCTGTCAGGAGGCGGGGTACAGGTAGACCCACAGTACGGAAT
Organism: Secale cereale; assembly: GCA_902687465.1. Lineage (NCBI taxonomy): Eukaryota > Viridiplantae > Streptophyta > Magnoliopsida > Poales > Poaceae > Secale > Secale cereale. The sequence continues at coordinate 742,249,114 of LR738714.1, read as the reverse complement.
GACAACAGTGGATCTGAAAAATCTTGGATACAATGACGAACCGTTCGTCCTAGCCAATGATGTGGCACAGGTTATCTATGTGAAGGACATGTCTACCAGACCGAGAAAAAGAAAAGATAAGGAAGCGAATACATCATACGATGAGCCAAAGCGCCACATAGTTCTTTCAGGAAAAAGGGACATCCTGAGAGTGGAGGGCAAGACAGACATGTCTGAAGATTATGAAAAGTTTCATGAAATTCCTCCCTTCAAAGTCAAGGCTGACCCAAGCATCCTGATAAACGATGAAGATTATCCATGGTTACGGCGCAATAAGCAAATGACACAAGCGAAGAAAAAGTGAAGAGTTATTTCCGCAACTATTATGATGATACCATGCCAACTTTGTAACAAACGAGTATGATACCATTGTCCGTTTGTACTATTCAAATTTCAATACTACTTGCACTAACAAAACAAAACAAAACAAAACAAACTTGAAAAATAAATAGCAACAATAAGTATTTTGTTGAAAGTATAAACAAAATAAAATAAATAAAGCAACAAAGAAAATAAATAAAGAAAGTAAAATAAATAAAGCAACTCTAAATACAGCAAAAAACAACTTAGAAATAAACAAAGAAAATAAAATAAATAAAGCAACTCTAAATACAGCAAAAAACAACTTAGAAATAAATAGCAACAATAAGTATTTTGTTGTAATTAAGTATAAACAAAATAAAATAAATAAAGCAACAAAGAAAATAAATAAAGGAAGTAAAATAAATAAAGCAACTCTAAATACAGCAAAAAACAACTTAGAAATAAACAAAGAAAATAAAATAAATAAAGCAACTCTAAATACAGCAAAAAACAACTTAGAAATAAATAAAGCAAAAAAGGAAAAAAAAATATTGGGCGCTGCCCAGTGAGCCTGCAAGGCCTATAGCACAGGATCCACCTGTAATATAAGGACCAGCAAGCTCACAGGGCAGCGCGCAGAGTTAGGCCCAGAAGCCTGCATTTGAGAGGAGCTCGAGAGGGTGGGAGCAGCAGCCCTTATAAACCACTCTCGAGCTCCCTCAGCTAGCGAGGTGGGACTAAACATCCCACCGCACCCGCGCCAGCTCAGGGCCTTTGGTCCCGGTTGCTGCCACCAACCGGGACTAATGCCCCCCTTTAGTCCCGGTTGCTGCCACCAACCGGGACTAAAGGTCCCTCCTTCCCGCCCTTTGGGCTGCTGAAAAGAAACAAAATAAAATAAATAAAGCAACAAAGAAAACAAATAATTTCAAATTTAAACTATTCAAATTTGAATACTACTTGCACTAACAGAAAGTTCGTAATTGGTTTTACAAAAGAAAATAAATAATGCAGAAAACAAAACAAAAAAACTTGAAAAAAAAATAGCAACAATAAATATTTTTTTGTAAGTAGAAACAAAATCAAATAAATAAAGCAACAAAGAAAACAAATAAATAAAAATAGCAACAGTAAGTATTTTGTTGAAAGTAGAAACAAAACTAAAAAATAAAGCAACAAAGAAAAAAAGAAAAAATATGCCACCTGCTGGGCCCACACGGCCTGAATACGACTAGAAACCCAACCATGGGCCAGGATTGTCGGGGGAAACTGTCCACCACGAACACCTATGGGACCGGAGCCCCTTGTCTGTGCGGTACGAGGGCGGAGGGAGCACGAAGAGCAGATCGAGGCAGACGCACGGGCAGTTTTACCCAGGTTCGGGCCGCACGGATGCGTAAAACCCTACTCCTGCTTGGTTGTGTATTGAGTTGGGCGCTCGGAGCTTGAAGAAGCAGCTACACGAGCGTGAGAATGATCTAGGTTTCGAACCCCCTCCACGTTGTGCATGGGCCTCCTTTTATAGTGCAAGGGGTCACCGACAGGTGTCAACGTAGGAGAAAGGGGTAAAAATGTAAAAGATGTGGTAGTTGGAACAGTGCGGGAACAGTGGTCTACAGTACAGAACAGTGGCCTATACCTACTCTAACAGTGGGGGACAAGGGCATTTAATGCCCGTCGCCGTCGACCCCAAAAGCTCCCGCCGTTGCGTCTCCGTCTGCCACGGCGATGGATCCACTGCCGTGGAGTGCCACCGTGTCCCCCAGGCTGCACAGCCATCCGCCACGCGTCCCTGGAGTGGCCCCAGGGCGACGCGTGGGCTGATGAGCTGGAGCGCGGGCACACAGCGCACCTCCCCCGGCAAGCACCTTGCCGGGCACCTCCCCCGGCAAGCACCTTGCCGGGGATCTCGACCTTGCCGGGCCCGGAAGCTTGCCGCTCCCCGAGCCCTTGCTGGGTCTTCTAAGATAAAATCTTCTGTTCGTCCTGACAAGCTCCTCTTGCCAGGGCCTCGTGCTAGTTAAGCAATCTTGAGCCTGGAACGGCCTTCCCGGCAAGCTCCTCTTGCCGGGGTCTTGGTCTTCTGTCTTGTATACTTTGTCTTTGAATGGTTAGATAAGGAGCAGGAAGGTCTCCGGCGGATCGACAGAGTTGTACGCCGACGACCTCTCCTCGTCGGAGAGCTCCCCGCCCCCGGCAAGCCCGAAGCAGTCCCCGTTGAAGCGTCTCCGCAAGGCGGCGACGGGAGAGCAGACGCGAGCGCCCCGGCAACAGCCAGCTCGCCGGGCAGCTCCCCGGCCGAGCCAAGCCGTGCCAAGGGCGGCCGGCGTGCCGGCCACGGCAGAGGCGTCCCGCAGGCCGGCACCGAGCCGGCAAGGATCTTCTCGGAGCGGAGCAGCTGCTCCGCCCCCTTCTCGGGCGCCGGCCACCACAGGGGCTGGGCCTACGCAGCCCCCAGCCCCGGTGGCTCCGAAACGCGCGAGGGAACCTTCATCCTCCGCTCCTCGCGCCGACGCGCCCACCGTGGAGTTCGACTTCTCCGCGCTGAGCGAGGACGACGAGGAGGACCAAGAGTAAGGACCCGAGACCTTACTCCTTCTTGATTTTTATATCTCGATTGTTGCTGACGCTTGATTTTGTTTAAGATGTCGGGGGAAACTGTCCACCACGAACACCTATGGGACCGGAGCCCCTTGTCTGTGCGGTACGAGGGCGGAGGGAGCACGAAGAGCAGATCGAGGCAGACGCACGAGCAGTTTTACCCAGGTTCGGGCCGCACGGATGCGTAAAACCCTACTCCTGCTTGGTTGTGTATTGAGTTGGGCGCTCGGAGCTTGAAGAAGCAGCTACACGAGCGTGAGAATGATCTAGGTTTCGAACCCCCTCCACGTTGTGCATGGGCCTCCTTTTATAGTGCAAGGGGTCACCGACAGGTGTCAACGTAGGAGAAAGGGGTAAAAATGTAAAAGATGTGGTAGTTGTAATAGTGCGGGAACAGTGGAGCTACAGTACAGAACAGTGGCCTATACCTACTTTAACAGTGGGGGACAAGGGCATTTAATGCCCGTCGCCGTCGACCCCAAAAGCTCCCGCCGTTGCGTCTCCGTCTGCCACGGCGATGGATCCACTGCCGTGGAGTGCCACCGTGTCCCCCAGGCTGCACAGCCATCCGCCACGCGTCCCTGGAGTGGCCCCAGGGCGACGCGTGGGCTGATGAGCTGGAGCGCGGGCACACAGCGCACCTCCCCCGACAAGCACCTTGCCGGGCACCTCCCCCGGCAAGCACCTTGCCGGGGATCTCGACCTTGCCGGGCCCGGAAGCTTGCCGCTCCCCGAGCCCTTGCTGGGTCTTCTAAGATAAAATCTTCTGTTCGTCCTGACAAGCTCCTCTTGCCAGGGCCTCGTGCTAGTTAAGCAATCTTGAGCCTGGAACGGCCTTCCCGGCAAGCTCCTCTTGCCGGGGTCTTGGTCTTCTGTCTTGTATACTTTGTCTTTGGATGGTTAGATAAGGAGCAGGAAGGTCTCCGGCGAGCCAGCAGTAAACCTTGCCGCGGGAAGCTGCAACTGCCCGTGCACAAGTTGGGGTACTGAGGTACCCCTACCTTAGTACACCATCGAAGTTACTCCAATCCCTGCCGCGCACGATGGGCGATGTGCGCGGCGCGGTGAAGTGTTGCGGCCGCTCCTCGACGACCCAGCACCACTCCGCACGCCACTCTTCCCACTTGCCGCGGAGCTCCCCCGGCAAGTAGGCGGGTTTCTTATTCAGCCTGAACACCCAAGAGATTCCTCCGGAGAGGGGGGCGTCGGCCTCTACTCTGGGGATGAAAAAGTGCCTAAAGAGAGCTACGTTGGGCTGGATTCCTACGAAGTTTTCGCACATGTGTGCGAAAACGGACATGGTGAGGATGGCGTTGGGAGTGAAGTCGAGGAGGTGGAGGCCATAAGTATTCATGATATCGCAGAAAAAGTTTGAGAAGGGAGGGCACAGACCGCAGTGGAAGAAGGCTGCGAAAAAGTAATACCCGCCGGGGTAGTGATCCTTGGCGACGGCCGGGTAGACGCGCGTGCGGGGGTGCGCTGGAGTCTCCTTGGACCAGAACCAATAATATTTGCTCCAGAGTTCCCGCACGCCGAGCCTCGGCGAGAAGACGATGTGCTCCTTCCGGTACGCGGCGAGCTTCGCCGCCTGATCTGACTTCTCCCGCTTAGACTTCTCCGCCTTCGCCTTGTCGGTCTTTGGGGCCATGGCGGACGCGGTGGAAGGAAGGGGGCGAAGAGCTTGGTGGTGGCGGAGGAGTAGAGGCAAAGCGCAGAGGAATCTGAGGAAGAAGATGATGGCAATGAGTGCGCAGGGAGGGGAACCGCGCCGCTCTCTCTGCTTTTATGGGGGAGTGGGGGGGCGTTTCGCCCTTCCCATTAAAGAAATCGTGGGCACGTCCCATCCCACGGCGCCGCAATCGACGCGTGCCGTTACCGTGGGGTGCGGCGGATAGGGAAGTGGATTCGGCGCGCCGCGGGCCGCGGGTGCCCGTGCACTGTTTTGGGCCTGGCCCAACAGCGCTCGGCACCGTGTGTGGCCCAGGCCCGGGGGCTCCTGTCGGTGTACTAAGGTAGGGGTACCTCAGTACCCCAACTTGTGCACGGGCAGTTGCAGCTTCACGCGGCAAGGTTTACTGCTGGCTCGCCGGAGACCTTCCTGCTCCTTATCTAACCATTCAAAAACAAAGTATACAAGACAGAAGACCAAGACCCCGGCAAGAGGAGCTTGCCGGGAAGGCCGTTCCAGGCTCAAGATTGCTTAACTAGCACGAGGCCCTGGCAAGAGGAGCTTGTCAGGACGAACAGAAGATTTTATCTTAGAAGACCCAGCAAGGGCTCGGGGAGCGGCAAGCTTCCGGGCCCGGCAAGGTCGAGATCCCCGGCAAGGTGCTTGCCGGGGGAGGTGCCCGGCAAGGTGCTTGCCGGGGGAGGTGCGCTGTGTGCCCGCGCTCCAGCTCATCAGCCCACGCGTCGCCCTGGGGCCACTCCAGGGACGCGTGGCGGATGGCTGTGCAGCCTGGGGGACACGGTGGCACTCCAAGGCAGTGGATCCATCGCCGTGGCAGACGGAGACGCAACGGCGGGAGCTTTTGGGGTCGACGGCGACGGGCATTAAATGCCCTTGTCCCCCACTGTTAGAGTAGGTATAGGCCACTGTTCTGTACTGTAGACCACTGTTCCCGCACTGTTCCAACTACCACATCTTTTACATTTTTACCCCTTTCTCCTACGTTGACACCTGTCGGTGACCCCTTGCACTATAAAAGGAGGCCCATGCACAACGTGGAGGGGGTTCGAAACCTAGATCATTCTCACGCTCGTGTAGCTGCTTCTTCAAGCTCCGAGCGCCCAACTCAATACACAACCAAGCAGGAGTAGGGTTTTACGCATCCGTGCGGCCCGAACCTGGGTAAAACTGCCCGTGCGTCTGCCTCGATCTGCTCTTCGTGCTCCCTCCGCCCTCGTACCGCACAGACAAGGGGCTCCGGTCCCATAGGTGTTCGTGGTGGACAGTTTCCCCCGACAATCCTGGCCCATGGTTGGGTTTCTAGTCGTATTCAGGCCGTGTGGGCCCAGCAGGTGGCATATTTTTTCTTTTTTTCTTTGTTGCTTTATTTTTTAGTTTTGTTTCTACTTTCAACAAAATACTTACTGTTGCTATTTTTATTTATTTGTTTTCTTTGTTGCTTTATTTATTTGATTTTGTTTCTACTTACAAAAAAATATTTATTGTTGCTATTTTTTTTTCAAGTTTTTTTGTTTTGTTTTCTGCATTATTTATTTTCTTTTGTAAAACCAATTACGAACTTTCTGTTAGTGCAAGTAGTATTCAAATTTGAATAGTTTAAATTTGAAATTATTTGTTTTCTTTGTTGCTTTATTTATTTTATTTTGTTTCTTTTCAGCAGCCCAAAGGGCGGGAAGGAGGGACCTTTAGTCCCGGTTGGTGGCAGCAACCGGGACTAAAGGGGGGCATTAGTCCCGGTTGGTGGCAGCAACCGGGACCAAAGGCCCTGAGCTGGCGCGGGTGCGGTGGGATGTTTAGTCCCACCTCGCTAGCTGAGGGAGCTCGAGAGTGGTTTATAAGGGCTGCTGCTCCCACCCTCTCGAGCTCCTCTCAAATGCAGGCTTCTGGGCCTAACTCTGCGCGCTGCCCTGTGAGCTTGCTGGTCCTTATATTACAGGTGGATCCTGTGCTATAGGCCTTGCAGGCTCACTGGGCAGCGCCCAATATTTTTTTTTCCTTTTTTGCTTTATTTATTTCTAAGTTGTTTTTTGCTGTATTTAGAGTTGCTTTATTTATTTTATTTTCTTTGTTTATTTCTAAGTTGTTTTTTGCTGTATTTAGAGTTGCTTTATTTATTTTACTTCCTTTATTTATTTTCTTTGTTGCTTTATTTATTTTATTTTGTTTATACTTAATTACAACAAAATACTTATTGTTGCTATTTATTTCTAAGTTGTTTTTTGCTGTATTTAGAGTTGCTTTATTTATTTTATTTTCTTTGTTTATTTCTAAGTTGTTTTTTGCTGTATTTAGAGTTGCTTTATTTATTTTACTTTCTTTATTTATTTTCTTTGTTGCTTTATTTATTTTATTTTGTTTATACTTTCAACAAAATACTTATTGTTGCTATTTATTTTTCAAGTTTGTTTTGTTTTGTTTTGTTTTGTTAGTGCAAGTAGTATTGAAATTTGAATAGTACAAACGGACAATGGTATCATACTCGTTTGTTACAAAGTTGGCATGGTATCATCATAATAGTTGCGGAAATAACTCTTCACTTTTTCTTCGCTTGTGTCATTTGCTTATTGCGCCGTAACCATGGATAATCTTCATCGTTTATCAGGATGCTTGGGTCAGCCTTGACTTTGAAGGGAGGAATTTCATGAAACTTTTCATAATCTTCAGACATGTCTGTCTTGCCCTCCACTCTCAGGATGTCCCTTTTTCCTGAAAGAACTATGTGGCGCTTTGGCTCATCGTATGATGTATTCGCTTCCTTATCTTTTCTTTTTCTCGGTCTGGTAGACATGTCCTTCACATAGATAACCTGTGCCACATCATTGGCTAGGACGAACGGTTCGTCATTGTATCCAAGATTTTTCAGATCCACTGTTGTCATTCCGTACTGTGGGTCTACCTGTACCCCGCCTCCTGACAGATTGACCCATTTACACTTAAACAAAGGGACCTTAAAATCATGTCCATAGTCAAGTTCCCATATGTCCACTATGTAACCATAATATGTGTCCTTTCCCCTATCGGTTGTTGCATCAAAGCGGACACCGCTGTTTTGGTTGGTGCTCTTTTGATCTTGGACAATCGTGTAAAATGTATTTCCATTTATCTCGTATCCTTTGTAAATCAATACAGTCGAAGATGGTCCCCTGGACAACAAGTACAACTCATCACAAACAGTGTTGTCACCTCTGAGACGTGTTTCCAACCAACTGCTGAAAGTCCTGATGTGTTCACGTGTAATCCAGTCGTCGCACTGCTCCGGGTGTTTGGAGCGCAGACTGTTCTTGTGTTCATCGACATACGGGGTCACCAATGTAGAGTTCTGTAGAACTGTGTAGTGTGCTTGAGACCAAGAATAACCGTCCCTGCATATTATTGAGTCCCTTCCAAGCGTGCCTTTTCCAGTCAGTCTGCCCTCGTACCTCGATTTAGGGAGACCTATCTTATTAAGGCCAGGAATGAAGTCAACACAAAACCCGATGACATCCTCTGTTTGATGGCCCATGGAGATGCTTCCTTCTGGTCTGGCGCGGTTACGGACATATTTCTTTAGGACTCCCATGAACCTCTCAAAGGGGAACATATTGTGTAGAAATACGGGCCCCAGAATGACAATCTCGTCGACTAGATGAACTAGGACGTGTGTCATGATATTGAAGAAGGATGGTGGGAACACAAGCTCGAAACTGACAAGACATTGCGCCACATCACTCCTTAGCCTTGGTACGATTTCTGGATCGATCACCTTGTGAGAGATTGCATTGAGGAATGCACATAGTTTCACAATGGCTAATCGGACGTTTTCCGGTAGAAGCCCCCTCAATGCAACCGGAAGCAGTTGCGTCATAATCACATGGCAGTCATGAGACTTTAGGTTCTGGAACTTTTTCTCTGCCATATTTATTATTCCCTTTATATTCGACGAGAAGCCAGTCGGGACCTTCATACTGAGAAGGCATTCAAAGAAGATTTCTTTCTCTTCTTTCGTAAGAGCATAGCTGGCAGGACCTTCATACTGCTTCGGAGGGATGCCGTCTTTTTCGTGCAAACGTTGCAGGTCCTCCCGTGCCTCAGCTGTATCTTTTGTCTTTCCATACACGCCCAAGAAGCCTAGCAGGTTCACGCAAAGGTTCTTCGTCACGTGCATCACGTCGATTGAAGAGCGGACCTCTAGGTCTTTCCAGTAGGGTAGATCCCAAAATATAGATTTCTTCTTCCACATGGGTGCGTGTCCCTCATCGTCATTCGGAACAGCTAGTGCGCCGGGGCCCTTTCCGAAGATTACGTGTAAATCATTGACCATAGCAAGTACGTGATCACCGGTACGCATGGCGGGCTTCTTCCGGTGATCTGCCTCGCCTTTGAAATGCTTGCCTTTCTTTCGACATTGATGGTTGGTCGGAAGAAATCGACGATGGCCCAGGTACACATTCTTCCTGCACTTGTCCAGGTATATACTTTCAGTGTCATCTAAACAGTGCGTGCATGCGTGGTATCCTTTGTTTGTCTGTCCTGAAAGGTTACTGAGAGCGGGCCAATCGTTGATGGTCACGAACAGCAACGCCTTTAGGTCAAATTCCTCCTGTTTGTGCTCATCCCACGCACGTACACCGTTTCCATTCCACAGCTGTAAAAGTTCTTCAACTAATGGCCTTAGGTACACATCAATGTCGTTGACGGGTTGCTTAGGGCCTTGGATGAGAACTGGCATCATAATGAACTTCCGCTTCATGCACATCCAAGGAGGAAGGTTATACATACATAGAGTCACGGCCCAGGTGCTGTGATTGCTGCTCTGCTCCCCGAAAGGATTAATGCCATCCGCGCTTAGAGAAAACCATACGTTCCTTGCGTCCTTTGCAAACTCCTCCCAGTACTTTCTCTCGATTTTTCTCCATTGCGACCCGTCAGCGGGTGCTCTCAACTTCCCGTCTTTCTTACGGTCCTCACTGTGCCATCGCATCAACTTGGCATGCTCTCTGTTTCTAAACAAACGTTTCAACCGTGGTATTATAGGAGCATACCACATCACCTTCGCAGGAACCCTCTTCCTGGCGGGCTCGCCATCAACATCACCAGGGTCATCTCGTCTGATCTTATACCGCAACGCACCGCATACCGGACATGCGTTCAGATCGTTGTATGCACCGCGATAGAGGATGCAGTCATTAGGGCATGCATGTATCTTCTGCACCTCCAATCCTAGAGGGCATACGACCTTCTTTGCTGCGTATGTACTGTCGGGCAATTCGTTATCCTTCGGAAGCTTCTTCTTCAATATTTTCAGTAGCTTCTCAAATCCTTTGTCAGCCACAGCATTCTCTGCCTTCCACTGCAGCAATTCCAGTACGGTACCGAGCTTTGTGTTGCCATCTTCGCAATTGGGGTACAACCCTTTTTTGTGATCCTCTAACATGCGATCGAACTTCAGCTTCTCCTTTTGACTTTCGCATTGTGTCCTTGCATCGACAATGACCCGGTGAAGATCATCATTTGGTTCCTCTTGATCTTCAGCAGCTTCACCCGTTGCAGCATCATTGGGCACATCGTCTGGTTCCTCTTGATCTTCACCAGCTCCCCCCATTGCAGCATCACCGTATTCAGGGGGCACATAGTTGTCATCGTACTCTTCTTCTTCGCCGTCTTCCATCATAACCCCTATTTCACCGTGCCTCGTCCAAACATTATAGTGTGGCATGAAACCCTTGTAAAGCAGGTGGGAGTGAAGGATTTTTCGGTTAGAGTAAGACATCGTATTCACACATTGAGTGCATGGACAACACATAAAACCATTCTGCTTGTTTGCCTCTGCCACATTTAGAAACTCACGCACGCCCTTAATGTACTCGGAGGTGTGTCTGTCACCGTACATCCATTGGCGGTTCATCTGCGTGCATTTATATATAATTAAATGTGTCAAAAACCATTACAGAACATCATAAATAGATAATTAAGTGACCAAATGGATAAAAGTTCATCATCACATTAAAACCAAAGTACATACATATATAGTTCTCATCTAACAACATATATAGCTCTCCATACACATCGAAACTATGTAAAACATTTCAACGCGAAAACAAATGCTATCATAATCGCAACCAAGGTAACAATTGATCCAACGGCATAATGATACCAAGCCTCGGTATTAATGGCATATTTTCTAATCTTTTTAATCTTCAACCGCATTGCATCCATCTTGATCTTGTGATCATCGACGACATCCGCAACATGCAACTCCAATATCATCTTCTCGTCCACAATTTTTTTTATTTTTTCCTTCAAGAATTTGTTTTCTTCTTCAACTAAATTTAACCTCTCGACAATAGGTTCCATCTTGATCTTGTGATCATCGATAACTTCCGCAACATGCAACTCCAATTCCATCTTCTCATCCTCCATTTTTTCCAATTTTTTCTTTAACGAAATGTTTTCCTCTTCAACTAAATTTAACCTCTCCACAAGAGGGTCGGTTGGAATTTCCGGTTCAACTACCTCCTAGACATAATAAAACATCTATGCATGTCAGGTTGGTCGGCATAACTATCATAAGCACTAAAACAAATAGTTATAAATTAAAGATAATATACCACATCCGAATCGTAGACCGGACGAGGGCCCACGTGGGCGGATATCAAAACCATCGCACTATATAATAACAAGCAATAATAAACGTAAGAAAATTAGACAAATATCTATCTAAAGCAATAATAAAAGTAAGAAAAGCATGGACATAACAAGAGGCTCACCACGGTGGTGCCGGTGACGAGATCGGCGGGGCGATCGACGGCGGCGAAGACGGGGACGGGACGTGACGGACCGCTAAACCTAGACAAATCTCGGAGAAAATAGAGCTTCGAGAGGAGAAAAGCTTAACTAGTGTGGCTCGGGCATTCCACCGAACATGTTGTGTGCATAGGAGGTGAGCTAGAGCACCACTAACCCCTCTCCCCCTCGGCCAGAAAAAAAAACAGAGCAGTGAGCTCTGCTCTTGAGTGAGGGGGTTTATATAGGCAACTCACTGGTCCCGGTTGGTGCTACAAACCGGGGCTAAAGGGGTGCCTTTGGTCCCGGTTCATAAAACAAACCGGGACTAATAGTGGTGGGCCAGGAGCAAGAGCCATTGGTCCCGGTTTTTAGCTCCAACCGGGACCAATGGCCCACGTGGCCCGGCCGCCCCCCTGGGCTAACGAACCGGGTCCAGTACCCCCATTGGTCCCGGTTCTAGATTGAACCGGGGCTAATGGGCTGGACCAATGCCCTGTTTTCTACTAGTGCATCCAGTTCAGACGTGTGTTAGTTGATGAGAGATGGACCGCCTGGATGCACCTGGTTCGGAGATTGATAGAAGTTCAACTCTCCGACCAGACGGATTCAATACAATGGAAGTTAACTACGAATGGGATGTTTACGGTGAAATCTTTCTATATATATCTGATTAACTCTGGCCCCCTCTCAAGGTCGTTGCACATTTGGAAAGTTAAGATTCCTTTGCGTATTAAAATCTTCACACTAGTAGAAAACAGGGCATTGGTCCAGCCCATTAGCCCCGGTTCAATCTAGAACCGGGACCAATGGGGGTACTGGACCCGGTTCGTTAGCCCAGGGGGCCGGCCGGGCCACGTGGGCCATTGGTCCCGGTTCGTCTGGACCTATTGGTCCCGGTTGGAGCTAAAAACCGGGACCAATGGCTCTTGCTCCTGGCCCACCACTATTAGTCCCGGTTTGTATTATGAACCGGGACCAAAGGCTCCCCTTTAGCCCCGGTTTGTAGCACCAACCGGGACCAGTGAGTTGCCTATATAAACCCCCTCACTCAAGAGCAGAGCTCACTGCTCTGTTTTTTTTTCTGGCCGAGGGAGAGAGGGGTTAGTGGTGCTCTAGCTCACCTCCTATGCACACAACATGTTCGGTGGAATGCCCGAGCCACACTAGTTAAGCTTTTCTGCTCTCGAAGCTCTATTTTCTCCGAGATTTGTCTAGGTTTAGCGGTCCGTCACGTCCCGTCCCCGTCTTCGCCGCCGTCGATCGCCCCCGCCGATCTCGTCACCGGCACCACCGTGGTGAGCCTCTTGTTATGTCCATGTTTTCTTACTTTTATTATTGCTTTAGATAGATATTTGTCTAATTTTCTTACGTTTATTATTGCTTGTTATTATATAGTGCGATGGTTTTGATATCCGCCCACGTGGGCCCTCGTCCGGTCTACGATTCGGATGTGGTATATTATCTTTAATTTATAACTATTTGTTTTAGTGCTTATGATAGTTATGCCGACCAACCTGACATGCATAGATGTTTTATTATGTCTAGGAGGTAGTTGAACCGGAAATTCCAACCGACCCTCTTGTGGAGAGGTTAAATTTAGTTGAAGAGGAAAACATTTCGTTAAAGAAAAAATTGGAAAAAATGGAGGAGGAGAAGATGGAATTGGAGTTGCATGTTGCGGAAGTTATCGATGATCACAAGATCAAGATGGAACCTATTGTCGAGAGGTTAAATTTAGTTGAAGAAGAAAACAAATTCTTGAAGGAAAAAATAAAAAAAATTGTGGACGAGAAGATGATATTGGAGTTGCATGTTGCGGATGTCGTCGATGATCACAAGATCAAGATGGATGCAATGCGGTTGAAGATTAAAAAGATTAGAAAATATGCCATTAATACCGAGGCTTGGTATCATTATGCCGTTGGATCAATTGTTACCTTGGTTGCGATTATGATAACATTTGTTTTCGCGTTGAAATGTTTTACATAGTTTCGATGTGTATGGAGAGCTATATATGTTGTTAGATGAGAACTATATATGTATGTACTTTGGTTTTAATGTGATGATGAAATTTTATCCATTTGGTCACTTAATTATCTATTTATGATGTTCTGTAATGGTTTTTGACACACTTAATTATATATAAATGCACGCAGATGAACCGCCAATGGATGTACGGTGACAGACACACCTCCGAGTACATTAAGGGCGTGCGTGAGTTTCTAAATGTGGCAGAGGCAAACAAGCAGAATGGTTTTATGTGTTGTCCATGCACTCAATGTGTGAATACGATGTCTTACTCTAACCGAAAAATCCTTCACTCCCACCTGCTTTACAAGGGTTTCATGCCACACTATAATGTTTGGACGAGGCACGGTGAAATAGGGGTTATGATGGAAGACGGCGAAGAAGAAGAGTACGATGACAACTATGTGCCCCCTGAATACGGTGATGCTGCAATGGGGGGAGCTGGTGAAGATCAAGAGGAAGCAGACGATGTGCCCAATGATGCTGCAACGGGTGAAGCTGCTGAAGATCAAGAGGAACCAAATGATGATCTTCGCCGGGTCATTGTCGAGTCAGTTTCGAGCTTGTGTTCCCACCATCCTTCTTCAATATCATGACACACGTCCTAGTTCATCTAGTCGACGAGATTGTCATTCTGGGGCCCGTATTTCTACACAATATGTTCCCGTTTGAGAGGTTCATGGGAGTCCTAAAGAAATATGTCCGTAACCGCGCCAGACCAGAAGGAAGCATCTCCATGGGCCATCAAACAGAGGATGTCATCGGGTTTTGTGTTGACTTCATTCCTGGCCTTAATAAGATAGGTCTCCCTAAATCGCGGTACGAGGGCAGACTGACTAGAAAAGGCACGCTTGGAAGGGACTCAATAATATGCAGGGACGGTTATTCTTGGTCTCAAGCACACTACACAGTTCTACAGAACTCTACATTGGTGACCCCGTATGTCGATGAACACAAGAACAGTCTGCGCTCCAAACACCCGGAGCAGTGCGACGACTGGATTACACGTGAACACATCAGGACTTTCAGCAGTTGGTTGGAAACACGTCTCAGAGGTGACAACACTGTTTGTGATGAGTTGTACTTGTTGTCCAGGGGACCATCTTCGACTGTATTGATTTACAAAGGATACGAGATAAATGGAAATACATTTTACACGATTGTCCAAGATCAAAAGAGCACCAACCAAAACAGCGGTGTCCGCTTTGATGCAACAACCGAGAGGGGAAAGGACACATATTATGGTTACATAGTGGACATATGGGAACTTGACTACGGACATGATTTTAAGGTCCCTTTGTTTAAGTGTAAATGGGTCAATCTGTCAGGAGGCGGGGTACAGGTAGACCCACAGTACGGAATGACAACAGTGGATATGAAAAATCTTGGATACAATGACGAACCGTTCGTCCTAGCCAATGATGTGGCACAGGTTATCTATGTGAAGGACATGTCTACCAGACCGAGAAAAAGAAAAGATAAGGAAGCGAATACATCATACGATGAGCCAAAGCGCCACATAGTTCTTTCAGGAAAAAGGGACATCCTGGGAGTGGAGGGCAAGACAGACATGTCTGAAGATTATGAAAAGTTTCATGAAATTCCTCCCTTCAAAGTCAAGGCTGACCCAAGCATCCTGATAAACGATGAAGATTATCCATGGTTACGGCGCAATAAGCAAATGACACAAGCGAAGAAAAAGTGAAGAGTTATTTCCGCAACTATTATTACTTTCGCCTAATGATGAAGTATTGGTTTGTTGAATCCTTTGACACTAGACAAAATGTGACATGAGGGGGTCTAGGGTTGTGGATCGCCGAGCAGTCGGGGGTCGAGGGGTCGAGAGAGGTTGCCTAGCTAGTGTCAAAGTATTGAAGAATTCCATGACTTCATCATTTGCCAGAAGTAACCGGGGCATGTTGGTACGAAGTTATGCAAAGATGTTCTGGAACGGAGTTCCTGATAGGATAATCCGTCTTTTGTTACGGATTATCTTATCTGGGACTTCGTTCCAAAACAACTTTGGAGAGCTTCGTACCATCATGCTACTGTTACTTTCGCCTAATGATGAAGTATTGGTTCTGTTGAATCCTTTGACACTAGCTAGACAAAATGTGACATGAGGGGGTCTAGGGTTTGTGGATCGCCGAGCAGTCGGGGGTCGAGGGGTCGAGAGAGGTTGCCTAGCTAGTGTCAAAGTATTGAAAAATTCCATGACTTCATCATTTGCCAGAAGTAACCGGGGCATGTTGGTACGAAGTTATGCAAAGATGTTTTGGAACGGAGTTCCTGATAGGTTAATCCGTCTTTTGTTACAGATTATCTTATCTGGGACTCCGTTCCAAAACAACTTTGGAGAGCTTCGTACCATCATTCTACTGTTACTTTTGCCTAATGATGAAGTATTGGTTTTGTTGAATCCTTTGACACTAGCTAGACAAAATGTGACATGAGGGGGTCTAGGGTTTGTGGATCGCCGAGCAGTCGAGGGTTGAAGCTAGTTCTACGTTTGCCATTAATATATCCATCTGTCATGTTTGAATAATAATTGGCATGTTGTAAATATTTGTAGAAACAATGGACGACAACACCCGAGACCTAGCACAAGAAGCGATGTTGATGGACATAATCGCAGACGGACAAAATGCCGTCAGGTCGTTTCTCAACGACACCGATGAGCAGGTCGAACAAGAGCTGCGGCTGGAAGATCTAGGCTATGATATTGATGAATTCGGTGACCCAGTGCACATGGAAGAAGTAGACCGTGAGGACGGCTCCGGTGACCCAATGCCGGTGCAAGAAGGAGACCGTGATGCTGGCTCCGGTGACCGAACCGAGTCCGGCCAGGAGGTATATATGTTAGTTAAGCATGTGCTGACTAGTTAATTGATTCATTCATTAACTCTCGTCTTTGTTCCTTTTCTAGCCCTCCGGATCGAGCTAATCTTCGGTAAAGAGACGAGGAGCGAAGAAAAAGTTGAGGCCGGATGAAAAGTTTGAGATCTTAGAAATCTCGCGCTCCGGCGAGCCGACTGCACCCATCCGCACAAAGGACGCATTTGTTAATCAGTGCGGGGTTCTGGTTAGGGACAAGATCCCGATCAGCATCCATCAATGGTTAAAGCCGGCTTCAAACGACGCTCAGGTGACTTATGTCACTGATATGCAGAAAGAAGATCTTTGGAATGAGCTGAAGACAAACTTCGTCCTACCGCGAGAGGTTGATCCGGCGAAGCCAGTTATAGAGGACTTAATCAAGTCTGCTGCACTTCAGAAGATGGCAGACCAATTCAGGGCATGGAAGAAAAAACTGAATATGTTTGTCAGAGAGAAAACGACTCCAGAATTCGTGGGCATATATGAGAAGATCAAAGATGACTGGCCCGCATTTGTGGCCCATAAGAAGTCGGAAAAGAGTCAGAAGATGTCGGAGACAAACCGGATAAATGCTGCAAAGAAGATGCATCACCATCGCACGGGGTCGGGCGGCTACCTCGTAGCCCGGCCTAAGTGGGCCAGGGCTAAGAATGATCTGCTTCAGAAAGGGATCGAACCAGAGACAATGCACTGGCCAGAACGTTGCCGGACTTGGTTCTTCGGGGCTGGCGGATCCTTGGACCCTGTAACAGGGTGGTGCATTTGGACGGACAAGCAATTGGAAACACCACTCAGGAAGATGCGGCAGTATATCAAAGCAGCGCATGCAGGGACGTTCATCCCCGACAGAGAGAACGACGAGCTGACAATGGCCCTCGGGAATCCTGAGCACCCTGGACGGACACGAGGCACGCCAGGCTCCCTTCCGTGGCGTGCTGGGTTTCCGGACGCAGGAGGCTACAAATGCCACGACAGGAGGAAGAAAATGGAGATGACCGAAATCCAGGCGCTGCGGGCCAGAATACAAGCGATAGAGGAACGGGAAGCAGATCGGGAAAGAATTGCCGAAGCTTCCCCCGAAGCTACCCCGCCATCTCAGCGGAGAAGCAGCGTGGCTTCCACCGGGCTGCCTCAGCCAGAGCTTGCCTTGACGGCTACTGCCAGGAATCCTGTGGATGCTATCACGCAGGCACAAAATTGCCACCTTATGGCACAGTGGATGAATCTGAAGGTCAAGGCGGCTGCTGGCTCTGTTTATCCTTCTGGACCAGACGACACTTTTCACTGCCGGCCGATTCCAGAAGGATATGCTAGGGTGATGGTCGACGAAATAACGGAGGGATTTGAGGAGCTCCAGCTTGACCACCCTACCGGTGAAGGGGAGACTCGGCTGGGTTCTTCACTGAAGACTCCATGCCTATGGCGGAAGGACCTAATCAACATTCTGAACTGGACGCCTCCGCCTCCTCCTCCTCCGACGACGAGTCAGGGCACTCCGCCTCCTCCACCGCCTCCTCCTCCGGCGAGTGACCATCAGGGCACTCCGGCTCCTTCTCCGGCGAGTGACCATCAGGGCACTCCGGCTCCTTCTCCGGCGCGTGGCGGCACACCGCCTCCTTCGCCGCCGGCGCGTGGCGGCACTCCGCCTCCTTCGCCGCCGGCGCACCCGAGCAGACAGCCAGCTCCTCCTTCGCCTAATCAGCAAGGGCGGAAGAGACCTGCCGCCGCTCCGGCTGCTCCTGCTCCGGCGCCTAAGCAAGTAAAAAAGACAGCCGCTTCGTCTGGTCCGGCGACGTCTACCAGTACAGCCAGAGGCGGGAGGCGATGCAGATTCGGTCCTTCTCTCACGCCTCTAGAGAAGTTACCGTACGAGAGGTCCGACGAGGAAAACACGAAGATCGCTGAAGGCGAAGTGAAGGACTTTTTTGAAGGGTTGAAAGCACAGAGACATCCACCTCCGGAGGAGAAGATAGATGCGGTGAAAGCAAAGCGCACTCTTGCTGCCCTGAAGCAACCAGCGAAAATTAAGCCGAAGGGCAACTATGACCGCATTATTCAAAAGACATTTCAAGATGCCAAACGGTCCGGAAGTACAAAAAGTGATCAGAGGTTAGCAGAAGGGCGAGCTGGGAAACAAATTGCCCAGCTCGGCGAACAAGCGAACCAATCGTGCCCCCCGCTCAAGGTGTCTAGCGACATGGTCGCTAATGATCCGAGGATGGTGCCCGGTTATACCAATCTTGCAGATTACGCGTCCGACGATGTACACTATGATTTCATGGACGTGCAGATAGAAAGATACGAGTACAAAAAGCCTCTCGTAAAAAATGAAAGATCTCTATCCACAAATATGCGAAGATTGCATGATTGGTACATGAAAATCTGCAGAGAGTCTGGGGGGATGAATAACTTGTATTTGAGAGTTAAACCGGAGCATGACCTCGTTGGAATTGAGCTGTTGCCTGTTCCATTTGAGGAGTTCTATCAATTTTTCAATCAATTGGCCCTCGATAAAACAACGATCACCTGCTACTGTCTGTAAGTAGTACTACTTCTGTCATTAAGTCTCTCTATATAGCTGATCTTCATTGCATGTATTTATAATTATCCTCACTATATTATGCAGATTGAAGATCGTCGAATTGAAGAAAAGACAAGTAGGTGATATTGGGTTTATTAACACATACCTCATAGATGCAACCGAGGTTAAATTGCGTCCCGGCGATACCGAGACCAACTTGCTACGATCGTTGGTGGTAAATGAAAACAAAGATATAATACTCTTTCCTTACAACTTCAAGTGAGTGTTAATGTCTTGTGCATATTTGGTTTCCCTTATATATATCAGTCAAGTTTATAGTGATGTAATGATCTCATGCATTCGTGCGCAGCTTCCACTATATTCTCTTAGAGATTAAGCTTGAGAAGGGAATAGTAACTGTCTTCGACTCTAAACGTAAAGATCCCGAGGAGTATGCGGACATACCTCAAATTCTAGCCAGGTAAGTTAAATCGATCAATATTATCCACCATGCATATATATCAGCAACTTCATTTCTGATATCAACTAATTGTTTCCTTTGTCTGGCAGGGCTTGGAAAAAATTCATCAAAAAAGCTCCGGGACTGCCGAATAAGCTACAATTTAGATACCCGAAAGTAAGTACTATATAGTAGCATGTTCCGCGCGCGCATCTCCTATATCTTGATTCAAGCGCTAGCTAGTTTCATCAATACCAATTTGGCATTCTTGCTTATCAGTTTGATTGAGCTCTATTTCTTGTAAAGTGGTTGTGGCAGGAACCCGGGAATGATTATTGTGGATACTACATTTGCGAGTCCATCCGCCACACGACCTGTGAGCGGGGCTACACTGATGAACAATTTAAAGTGCGTAAGCAATCAATAATATTCACAAATTTATAGCATCATTTCATGTATTGACCCCCTACTTCAAATTAGATGTTTCGGATGCGGGATGAACTCCTAACACCAGATCGTCTGCGAGCAATTCAAGAGGAATTGGCGGCATTCTTCCTTGAACACGTGATCGCTGAAGACGGAGAATACTATGTGGACCATGCATCCATGTGTTAGGAGATTATTTTTGTAAGAGATAATTATTGTATATATGTGCCCGGTAGTGTCGGATAGATATACGAGAACTTGTTGTTCGACCAATCTCTCGGAGAAGGAGAGGTGGTCGATATTATTACTTCTCTCTGTATGCATATATATATATATATGTTGATTATATATACGAGATCTTCTGTTCCTTCGTTTGCTTAGTAGCTAGCAGCTAGCTAGCTAGCTAGCGTGACTACTCTAGTCCATATATATACGTATGTGTAGTATGTAGCGTCGACCAAAAGCACGGACATAAGAGAGAACACTTCTCTCTATTAATTAGCTAGCTAACACAATATATCAAGCACCTAAATTAACCCCCAAAACCTAAAACCCCCCCTCCCCTTTCAAAAAAAAAACAAAAACCACAGCCACAGAAATGCTGACGCGTGGAAGCCTTTTGGTCCCGGTTGGTACCACCAACCGGGACTAAAGCCCCTCCTGCCTGGACTCCGTGCACAGGCCACGTGGACACCCTTTTGCCCCGGTTCTGGATTGAACCGGGACTAAAGGGTCAGAGCATTAGTACCGACCCTGTTGCCCCGGTTCCAGAACCGGGGCTAAAGGCCCAAATGAACCGGGTCTGATCCCCCTTTATCTACTAGTGTAGATGCATAGCAACGAGAGGGGAGAGTGTGTCTACGTACCCTCGTAGACCGGGAGCGGAAGCGTCAAGTGACGCGGTTGATGTTGTCGAACTTCTTCGCGATCCAACCGATCAAGCACCGAACGTACGGCACCTCCGCGTTCAGCACACATTCAGCTTGATGACGTCCCACGAGCTCTTGATCCAGTTGAGCCTCATGGGAGAGTTTCGTCAGCACGACGGCGTGGTGACGGATATGATGTATTCACCGGCGCAGGGCTTCGCCTAATCACTGCAACGGTATGACCGAGGTGTGTTTCTGTGGAGGGGGGCACCGCACACGGCTAAAACAATTCAACTTGTGTGTCTTTGGGTGCCCCCCCGCCCCCGTATATAAAGGAGCAAGGGGGAGGCCGGCCGGCCCCTCTATGGTGCGGCTAGGGTGCAATCCTACTAGGAATAGGATTGCAATCCTATTCCTAGTAGGAACTACCAAAGAAGGAAGAGAGGAAAAAGGAAAAAGGAGGGAGAGGTGGCGCCCCCAATCCTAGTCCAACTAGGATTTAGGTGGGGCGCCGGCCAGCCCCTATGGGCTGCCTCTCTCTTTCCCTTAAGGCCCACTATGGACCATCCCCCTTCGTAGGGGGTTCCGGTAACCCCCTCCGGCAATCCCGTTAAATCCGAAACTTTTCCGGAACACTTCCGGTGTCCGAATATAGTCGTCCAATATATCAATCTTTATGTCTCGGACATTCCGAGACTCCTCGTCATGTCCGTGATCTCATCCGGGACTCCGAACTACCTTAGGTACATCAAAACTCATAAACTCATAATACCGATCGTCATCAAACGTTAAGCGTGCGGACCCTACGGGTTCGAGAACTATGTAGACATGACCGAGACTCATCTCCGGTCAATAACCAATAGCGGAACCTGGATGTTCATATTGGCTCCTACATATTCTACGAAGATCATTATCGGTCAAACCGCATAACAACATACGTTGTTCCTTTTGTCATCGGTATGTTACTTGCCCGAGATTCGATCGTCGGTATCTCCATACCTAGTTCAATCTCGTTACTGGCAAGTCTCTTTACTCGTTCCATAACACATCATCTCCTGACTAACTCATTAGTCTTTTGCTTGCAAGGCTTATTGTGATGTGTGTTACCGAGAGGGCCCAGAGATACCACTCCGACACTCGGAGTGACAAATCCTAATCTTGATCTATGCCAACACCAAGAATAATTTCGGAGACACCTGTAGAGCATCTTTATGATCACCCAGTTACGTTGTGACGTTTGATAGCACACAAGGTGTTCCTACGGTATTCGGGAGTTGCATAATCTCATAGTCATAGGAACATGTATAAGTCATGAAGAAAGCAATAGCAGTAAAACTAAACGATCAAAGTGCTATGCTAACGGATGGGTCTAGTCCATCACATCATTCTCCTAATGATGTGATCCCGTTGATCAAATGACAACTCATGTCTATGGTTAGGAAACATAACCATCTTTGATCAATGAGCTAGTCTAGTAGAGGCATACTAGGGACACTCTGTTTTGTCTATGTATTCACACATGTACTAAGTTTCCGGTTAATACAATTCTAGCATGAATAATAAACATTTATCATGATATAAGGAAATATAAATAACAACTTTATTATTGCCTCTAGGGCATATTTCCTTCACATCATTGTAATCATTATAAATAGGAGGCATGCTACCATTATAACAAATTTGCACATCAAAACTTGGGGGACAAAAAATATCATCTTCATCAAACATAGCATCCCCAAGCTTATGGATTTTTCATATAATTAGCATCATGGATATTCCTAGAATTCATACTAGCAACATTGTAATAATGCTCATCATTCAAAGATTTTATGCCTAACATTTTATTGAATTCTTCTTATATCAATTGAGCACAATTTTCCTTTCCATCATTTTCAAGAAAGACATTATAAAGACGAATAATATGAGGCAACCTCAAAGCCATTTTTTTAGTTTCCTTTTTTATAAACCAAACTAGTGATAAAACAAGAAACTAAAAGATTTGATTGCAAGATCTAAAGATATACCTTCAAGCACTCATCTCCCCGGCAACGGAGCCAGAAAAGAGCTTGATGTCCACTACACAACTTGTTCTTGTAGACTCGCGTTGGGCCTCTAAGCGCATAGTTTTGTAGGACGGTAGCAAATTTCACTCAAGTGGATGACCTAAGATTTATCAATCCGTGGGAGGCGTAGGATGAAGATGGTTTCTTCTCAAACAACCCTGCAGCCAAATACAATGGATACAAAGGCTTGCGGCGGCGAAACTTCCGATCTAGGGTTATTTCTGATGGTTTCTCTATTTATAGGAATTTTTTGCGCCGATCGCACAATGAGATGGGCCTCGAGGGGCCCACTACCCATCAGGGCGTGCTAGAGGGGGGTGGCGCGCCCTGGTGCCTAGTGGGCAGCAGGCCACCCCATCTAGTGGGCATTTGCTCCAATATTTCTCTTCTTTTCCAAAAAAGATCATCAAAAAGTTTTGTTCGATTATGAGAACTTTTATTTTTGCATAAAAAACAACACCACGATAGTCCTGCTAAAAATAACGTCAGTCCGGGTTAGTTTCATCCAAATCATACCAAACTATATAGAATTTTTGTAAACATGGAATGAATACTTCATAAATTATAGATACATTGGAGACGTATCAGGCCCCCGCGGGCCCCTCGCTCCCGGCGAGCCGCACCAAGCCCCAACAGGTCGCAATGTGAGAGGGCGACGAAGGGCCGGATCCAGACTGGACATTGGCGCTTGTGCACAGCCGCACCATGATCAGCCGCGGAGCCCTGTGCAACGCCACTGGCGCGCTAGGTGCTACTTCTTGAGCTTGCATTGATTTTCCCCTTGAAGAGAAAAGAGTGATGCAGCAAAGTAGAGATAAGTATTTCCCTCAGTTGAGAACCAAGGTATCAATCCAGTAGGAGGCACAAGCAAGTCTCCAATCTATGCACCTACACAAACTAACAAACACTTACACACAACGCAGAAAATGGGTTGACAATCCCTTCACGGCCACGAACAAGAGTGAGATCTGATAGAGATAGATTTAAAACTAAAGTCAAAAAGCTAAATAAAGTAAACACAAAAAAATTGCATCAAGATATTTTTGGGTATTTGGTTTTACAGATCTGAAAATATAAGATGGAAAATAGACCCGGGGGCCATAGGTTTCACTAGAGGCTTCTCTCTCTCGAAGAAAGCATACGGTGGGTAAAGAAATTACTGTAGAGCAATTGATAGAAAAGCGTAAAGTTATGACGATATCTAAGCAATAATCATGAATATAGGCATCTCATCCGTGACAAATAGACCACCTGCCTGCATCTACTACTATTACTCCATTCATCGACCGCTACCCAACATGCATCTAGAGTATTAAGTTAAAAATAGAGTAACACCTTAAGCAAGATGACATGATGTAGAGGGATAAACTCATGCAATATGATATAAACCCTATCTTTTTATCCTTAATGGCAACAACACAATACGTACCTCGCTACCCCTACTATGTCACCGGCCGAGGACACTGCAAAATTGAACCCATCACAAAGAAGAACCAATCTAGTTGTCCAAACCAAATCGATAGTTCGAAGAGAAATACAAAGCTATGTCAATCATGCATACAAGACTTCAGAGGAGACTCAAATAATATTCGTAGATAATCTGATCATAAATCCACAATTCATTGGATCTCAACAAACACACTGTAAAAGAAGATTACATTGGATAAATCTCCAAGAACATCGAGGAGAACATTGTATTGAAGATCAAAGAGAGAGAAGAAGCCATCTAGCTACTAGCTATGGACCCGTAGGTCCGTGGTAAACTACTCACACATCATCAAAGGGGCGGCAAGGTTGATGTGGATGCCCTCCGTGATCGAATCCCCCTTCGGTGGAGTACCGAAAAAGGCCCCAAAATGGGATCTTAAGGGAATAGAGACCTGCGGCGGTTAAAAAGTATTTTCGTGGATGCTTATAGTGAATATATAGGGCAAAGAGGCGGTGGAGGGGAGTTAGGGGGGCCCACAAGCCCAGGGGCACCCCCTACGGCTTGTCGCCACCCCGTGACTTCCCTGGCCCCTACTCCAAGTCACGTAAGTGTGTTTTTGTCCAGAAAAAATCACCGCGGAAGTTTTATTCCGTTTGATATTCCTTTCCCGCGAAACTCAAAAACAAGGAAAAACAGAAACTAGCACTGGGCACTAGGTTAATAGGTTAGTCCCAAAAATAATATAAAATAGTATATTCATGCATATAAAACATCCAAAATTGATAATATAATAGCATGGAACAATCAAAAGTTATTTTGGAGACGTATCACTAGGCCAGCTTGAGGTGGAGGCGCAGTCTGTGGATGCACATCTTGTCGGGGAGCACCTACGCCTGGTCCATGGGTGGCATCAACTTGAAGTCGCCGTCAAGCAAGGCCGCCGTCAAAACGAAGCCACCTGCACGTGGGGAGAGAAATCCTCCCCCGAGGCGAGGGAGGCCCACGAGTGCGCCCTTCGGGATGCCGAGAAGGCCGGCTAGAGACGCGAGGCGACGGAGGTCCGCAGGTGGGAGCTCCAGGACCATAACACCTCGCTGGAGTGGCAGCTCCAAGCATGGCGGGACGCCAACTCCGCTCGTGAAGAGGAGTAGGCAGCTCCAAGCATGGCGGGACGCCAACTTTGCTCGTGAAGAGGAGTTGGCAGCTCCAAGCATGGCGGGACGCCAACTCCGCTCGTGAAGAGGAGTTGGCAGCCCGCAAGGCGGACACGTAGATCCGCGAGCGGGAGCTTGCTCGGACGGTGTCGGCGTGGGACCTGGAGTGCGAGCGGCTGGAGGCACTGGACCGTGAAGTAGCTACCGCCTAGGGATCCCTCGTCCAGCGCCAGAACAAGGCGAACGCCCCCCTGGCGGCTAAGGAGAAGAAGATCCAGGGGGACACCGACATGAGGGTCACGAAGATCTACAAGGCGCTCGCCGATGGGCGCAGCCAGAAACTGAAGTTGCGGGAGGGCCCCTTCATGGAGCGACGCGAGGAGCTCCAACATGAGATCACGGGCCTTCAAGAGATGTTGGCCAAAGTGAAAAACCGACAGGGATGCGCGTTAAAGGCTCAGGCCAACGCCGAGGCGGAATTGGCCTCCCTCCAGCAGTAGGTGGGGGGCGTTGCTGTTGTTGTCGAGAAGGCTAGGGACGAGGCGGCCTGACTGTGGGGACGGCAACACGAACACTCCCAGATGTTCCATGCCCTTGAGCTCTGATCCCATCGCGCCTTGGGCTACATCTGCAAGGAGGACATTCACAGCCCCCTCAAGACGTATGATGCCAATTACCTTGACTTCTTCACCAATCTCGTGGAGCGGCTCGAGGTCAGTGCCAAGAAGATGGATGGGATCGTCAAGGACAAGTGATGCGATCTACTCACCCAAGCCGCGATGCGCATTTTCAGCCACCTCCTCCGTGCCGGCCCCAACTTTGACTTCGAGGCGGTGATAGCTCCCGTCTTGGAGGAACTCCGTGATAGCCACGGGAGAACGTTGGAGGACCATGTCGACGCGCTTGATACGTCCAAAACGTATCAATAATTTCTGCTTGCTCCATGCCTCTTTTGTGTGATATTGCTATGATATTTATGCACTTCCATACACTTTTGATCATATTTGGACTAACCTATTAACTCAGTGCACCCCAGTGCGAGTTTCAGTTTTCTGTTGTTTTTGTATTTCAGGTTTTCCCATTACTTAAATTGCCAGAAAAATTCCGGGAAAAATATATAAAAAATCAGCGCTCCAGAAGCTTCCACGCGCCAGAAGTGGGGCCAGAGGGGAGCCAGGGGCAGCCCAGGCGGCCTGCCCACGCGGCTCCCCTCCTGGCCGCGCCGGGGGGACGCCTGGGCCCTCCTCTCCGCCTCTGGTGCCCCCCTTTGGCATATATTTAGCACGCATCCCGAAACCCTCGAGGACGGAAACCCTTTTTACGATCTCGTCTCTGTTCCGCCACCGCCGCGCTTCCAAGATCGGGAGCACCAGGAGAACTCTACCCGGCACCCTGCCGGAGGGGAGAACCACCACCGGGAGCTTCTCCACCACATGGACGCTTCCTGGATGAGTTGTGAGTAGTCTCCTTTGGACCATGGGTCCATGACCAGTAGCTATGTGATGTTCTCCTCCCCTCTTTGTTCTTCATCGATTAGACCTCGTGAGCTGCCCTACATGATCGAGGCACATATGTAATCTTTATGCTGTTGCTATGCTGAGTTTGCTGGGATCCGATGGATTCTGAGATTATGTTCAGATTGTGTGTGAGTAATATATTTGATTCACCTCTTTTATATTTATGTTCTTGAGTAATTCGTGCATGTTCTCCGTTGCTATTTATTGCTTTGGCCGAGTAGTAGGTAGTAACTCCAAGAGGGAACGTTATGCTTGATTGTGGGTTCATGCCCCTCGATGACTAGCTTGAGTGACAGAAACATGAGTCTAGGGGATGTGCTGTTGCCACAAGGGGGAAAACAACGGTGCTTGTACTTGCGGGTGCAAGGATTGTTTACTTTATGCAAAGTTCTTTTAATGCAGTTGTCTGTTGCTTTGAGTTTACACTTTGGGTGGGACTCGCAACTTAATACCAGCGAGATGTTCTGGATAGATATCTCAAGGTGGATGATTAGTAGTAGATGCAGATGGATTTCGGTCTACTTGCTTTGGCGTACCGCTGATACGTCCAAAATGTATCTATAATTTCTGCTTGCTCCATGCCTCTTTTGGGTGATATTGCTATGATATTTATACACTTCCATACACTTTTGATCATATTTGGACTAACCTATTAACTCAGTGCACCCAAGTGCCAGTTTCTGTTTTCGGCTGTTTTTGTATTTCAGGTTTTCACATTACGAGAACTGCCAGGAAAAATCCAGAAAAATTATATAAAAAATCAGCGTTCCAGAAACTACAGTGCGCCCGAAGGACAGCCGGGGGGGCGCACCAGGGCTCCAGGTGCCCTGGCGGCGCGCCCCCCCTGGGCTGCGCCGGGGGGGGGGGGGCGCCTGGGCCCCCCGAGGCTCCTCCGATGACCCCCTTTGGCATATATTTAAAGCGTCTACCGAAACCCTCGAGGGAGGAACTCTTTTTCGCGATCTCATCTCTGTTCTGCCGCCGCCGCCGCTTCCAAGGTCGGGAGCA
Organism: Secale cereale; assembly: GCA_902687465.1. Classification (NCBI taxonomy): domain Eukaryota; kingdom Viridiplantae; phylum Streptophyta; class Magnoliopsida; order Poales; family Poaceae; genus Secale; species Secale cereale. The sequence continues at coordinate 742,221,364 of LR738714.1, read as the reverse complement.
CCAGGAGAACTCTTCCCGGCACCCTGCCGGAGGGGAGGATTACCACCGGGAGCCTCTCCACCACCATGGACGCCTCCTAGATGAGTTGTGAGTAGTCTCCCTTGGACCATGAGTCCATGACCAGTAGCTATGTGATGTTCTCCTCCCGTTCTTGTGCTTCACTAATTAGCCCTCGTGAGCTGCCCTACATGATCGAGGCACATATGTAATCCTTATGCTGTTGCTATGATGAGTTTGCTGGGATCCGATGGATTATGAGATTATGTTCAGATTGTGCTTGAGTAATATATTTGATCTACCTCTTTTATATTTATGTTCGTAAGTAATTCTTGCATGTTCTCCGTTGTTATTTATTGCTTTGGCCAAGTAATAGGTAGTGACTCCAAGAGGGAACGTTATGCTTGATTGTGGGTTCATGCCCCTCGATGACTAGTTTGAGTGACAGAAACATGAGTCTAGGGGATGTGCTGTTGCCACAAGGGGAAAACAACGGTGCTTGTGCCCGCGGGTGCAAGGATTGTTTACTTTACGCAAAGATCTTTTAATGCAGTTGTCTGTTGCATTGAGTTTAGACTATGGGTGGGAGTCGCAACTTAATACTAGCGAGATGTTCTGGATAGATATCTCAAGGTGGATGATTAGTAGTAGATATTGATGGATTTCGGTCTACTTACTTTGGCGTACCGCCCATGCTTTGAACCTCAACCTTTCTTGCAATGTAGTCAGCATTGGTTTGCGCACATGGTCCTGTCAATTGCCCAGCTGTAATTCGTTTACCTCACATAGTTGTTTTATCGTCTTTTGGGAGAGAGACATCACTAGTGAACATCATGACACTCCGGTCCATATTACCATCATTGATCACATCCGCTATTTACTTTTCGCTATTATTTACTATTGCAATTATATCTATCACTACTATCACTTGCGTTTAATCCTTTATGAACTACAAGGCCGGAGGGATTGACAACCTCTCTGTACTCGTTGGGAGCAAAGTTATTTGTATCTGTGTGCAGGTCCACGTTGATTGCTAATATCTGGCGCCATAGCAGTTGACACCTTCTTGTTGAACCTAGGAGTCTCTGGGGATTCGATCCTTGGTATCTTTGCCAAGGGAAAAACTTCCGCAACACTACATCTCACACCTTCCACTTGGGGTAACCAACGAGGGGCGAGAAGCCTAGCAAGAGTTTTTCTGGCGCCGTTGCCGGGGACTCCACTCTTCAAGATAGGGGAGTTGCACGCTATCTTTTACCTTTGCTTTTAGTCTTGTTAGTTTGCCTTCCAGTTTCTGCTTTAGTATCTTTTATCGAAAATCACAAAAATAGTTATCTTGCTTGCTTGCTACTATGGGTTCCACCTAGAACACCAAGTTGTGTGACTTCACTAGTCACAACAACGATGACTTTATCAGCACACCTATCACTACACCTGCCACTTCAGCACCTTCATATGAAATTAAACCTGCTTTACTGAATCTAGTTATGAAAGATCAATTCTCCGGTTCTGGAGATGATGCTGCTTTACACTTGAACAACTTTGTTGAACTTTGTGATATGCAAAAGTACCAAGAAATAGATGGTAATATTGTTAAGCTTAAGCTTTTTCCTTTCTCCTTGAGAGGAGGAGCTAAAATTTGGTTTCAGTCTTTGCCTAGAAATAGCATAGATTCATGGGACAAGTGCAAAGATGCTTTTATTGGAAAATACTATCCACCTGCTAAAATTATCCAACTGAGAAGTAACATAATGAATTTTAAACAATTGGATAATGAACACGTTGCCCAAGCTTGGGAACGTATGAAATCTCTTATCAAGAACTGCCCTACTCATGGTTTGACTACTTGTATGGTTATCCAAACTTTTTATGCAGGCTTGAACTTTACCTCGCGGAACTTGTTAGATTCGGCCGCGGGAGGAACCTTTATGTCAACTACACTTGGTGCTGCCACGAAGCTTCTCGATGAGATGATGACCAACTATTCCCAATGGCACACCGAACGCGCTCCAACAGGTAGGAATGTAAACTCTGTCGAGGAGATTTCCTCCCTTAATGAAAAAGTTGACTTGATCATGTCTCTACTTTCGAAGCAATCCTCTGTTGATCCTCGTGATGTTCCTTTAAATTCTTTGATTGCTCAAGAACAACTAGATGTGAACTTTATCTCTAGAAACAATTTTAACAACAATGCTTATAGGAGTAATTTTGGTAGCAATCCTAGACCGTTCCCCTCTAATTCTTATGGGAACAACAGTGCTTATCCTAGTACCAAGAACTCCACTACCGAACTAGAGATTATGCTTAAAGATTTCATCACTACCCAAAAAGCCTTTAATAAGAGTGTAGAAGAAAAACTACATAAACTAGATGATCTCTCTTTGAAGGTAGACCATTTAGCCAATGAGATAGAATTGCTTAAAATTAAAACTTCTCCTCTTGAGGAGAGGAAGGTCACTCCTATTAATGCTACTCAAGTGTAAATTAATGAAAATATTAGGATGATGGCTAAACTTAAAGAAAGATGGGCTAGAGAAAGGGAGGAAGAGGATAGAATTAAGAGCCTTCCTACCCACCACACTGTTGCTACTATCCAAGTTGTTGAGGATATCCAAACTCTTAGCACCCAATGTACTCCTGGTCCCATTGGACCTATTGATGGTGATGCTATGACTATAAAAACTACCAAAAATGTGAACCTAAAGGACACCACTATCACTTTACTTGATGCTAGTGACCTTGATTTTGATAATTGCACTCTTACCGAAGTTATTGATTTCCTTCACAAGATGTCTAGAGATCCCCGCACTAGCACGCTTAACCTTGCCTTCACAGAGCATATCACTAATGCTCTTATCAAAGCTAGGGAGGAGAAACTTAGAGTAGAAGCCTCCATACCTAGAAAGCTAGAAGATGGTTGGGATCCTATGATAAAAATTAAATTGAATGACTTCTCTTGCTATGCATTATGTGATGTTGGAGCTAGTACCCCTGTTATGCCCAAGAGAATATATGATATGCTTAAATTGAAACCATATGATTCTTGTTCTTTTGGTGTTCGTCTCGTTGATTCTTCCATAAAGAAACCTTTGGGGAGGATCGACAATGTTCTTATCGTTGTCAATGATAATTATGTTCCCGTTGATTTTACTATTATGGATATTGAATGTAATCCTTCTTGTCCAATTATTTTGGGACGTCCCTTTTTACGCACCGTTGGTGCTATCATTGACATGAAAGAGCGGAATATAAAATTTCAGTTTCCTCTCAAGAAAGGGATGGAACACTTCCCTCGAAAGAAGATCAAGTTACCTTTTGAGTCCGTTGTACGGGCTAGCTATTCTTTTACTCTTGATAAAACTTGATCTATATGCATTATGCCTAGCTTAAAGGCATAAAAGAAAGCGCTTTTGGGAGGCAGCCCACATGAATAAATTTATTTTGCTTTTGTTGTGTCTTGATGTTGTTACTACAGTATCATCATCATTGTATCTTTGCTTTTCAATTTTGTGCCAAGTGTAGCCTCTGATTGCTAGAAAGTTCAAAAGTTGTGAGGTGCTGTCCAGGAAACAGATTCTGTCCTTGGATAGAAAAATTCGTATAAAATGACCAGATCATCTTTTTGGTCTGAATTTTTTCGACGGCGTGCTCTATATAATTGTCTTTCGTGCATCTGTTCTGAGTTTTTTGATTAGAGTTGTAGAAGTGCCCCGGACAAATCAATTACTACCTGCTGTTCTGTTTTTCACAGATTCTGTCCTGTTTTGCCTTTCCTTCATTTTGCAAACCAAGAGCTTGCTTTTTCTTTGCAAAAACCTTTTGGCAATCTTGAGAAACAGTAGACCTTCAAGAATATCTTTATTTCCAGCAAGGTATAATTATTTTTATTATGGGTACTAACCTCGCTAATCAGATTATGATGAGTTATGTATGAAGGGAGTTTTCAAGTGTGCGAGGGAAGATGATAAAAAGACTCAGGAATGTCAAGCGCTCAAGCTTGGGGATGCCCCCATGCACCCCCAAGAAATATTCGAGGAGACTCAAGCGTCTAAGCTTGGGGATGCCCCCGTGCATCCCCTTCTCCATGAACATTATCATTTCGTCTTTCGTTCCACTATATTTTAATCACTTCATGTGTTATGTGCTATGCTTGGAGTGTCTTGCTTTTTAGTTTTCTTTAGTTTTTCATAACGAGTCGAAACTCAGCTTTCTTTATGTGGGAGAGAAACACGCTCCACTTCTACCTAGAACATAACATAGAATTTTCATGTCTATCCTTGCTGTGTGTGTTCTTTGTCTTTTAATAGCTACTATCATGTTCAGCTCTTAGCTTTCATGCTTATCTTCTCAAAGAGCTTTTGTTTAGTTGGTTGCTTGAACTCTCTTTAATTACCATGCTCACCTTATTAAGAGAGTTTGCTTCCGTTGCATTGGTTGATATGTCTATGATAAAGATGCTACGTGCATGATGGCGCTTAGTAGTTCATGTTTCCTTATGGTTAGTCTCAAATAGCTGGAGGGTTCCCAATGTGTTATTGGAGTACCAACATGATTTGTTTGCCTATGATGTGGTATGGTTTAGTAATATCTTCCTTCGAGAATTTATTTTGATTGACTTGGCGTATGCTCACGCATATTTAAAACTGTAAAGAAAGTCTGTCAAGTCTTGATGATCTTTTGTTTCTGAGTAGCGATATAACTACCATGCCTGATTCAATGTTGCTTTGTCGCTCTGCATGATTATGACCGTCATTGCTCTCTTAGTTGGTCGTTCCCAGTCTTTTGCTAACCTTCGCCTGTACTAAGCGGACTGACTGCTTGTGCATCCACATCCTTTAATCCAGATATGCCATATGAGTCCACCATACCTTCCTACATGGTATTTACCTGCCATTCCTAACGGAGACTTGCATGTGCCATCTCGAAATTATTCAAAGAAAAAGCATTCTTATTTTGTGCCTCTGTTGTAAGTTCATGAGGAAGTAGTGGTTAATTCATGACCTTTTTAAGTTGGACAAGCTTCACCCCGGGATTGCATGTATAATGTGCAAACCCATAATACGAGAAGGAACTGGCATTGAGTGCGCCCGGCTCAAAAAGATAATATAACAAACAAACCCTCCTTCACGCTTTGTTCATGAGAAATCAGAAAACTTTGGCAGTGATAAACAAAGGAGATTAAGAGGATGTGATCGTCCTCATTCGGGAGCCGTTCCTCGAAACTTGTCCATCTCGAAAAGTGATTGAGTTGTCTACTAGCATTCGTTGACGAAACATGCATGATCTAAAATAAATTATTACCTCTGTTTTAAAGCCAAGAGCTCTGGTACATGTTTTGTCTTTGTTTCCGACTACGGGTTTTCAATCTTGCCAACAAAAGCCACGGTTCGAGAGTCTCCACCTTCTTTTAAAAGCACCAACTACTGAGAGCATGATTGTCATTCTGAGTGTAATGTGCATTGTCCCAAAGTAGCATTGTCTTTTGCATGATTGTGATATCGTTTATTCTGAAATCATTGTATCTTGTCATCACTTAAACCTTGGAGGTGCCCCTACATTTACGTTTTGCTTCACTAAAGGGGGCAAGCTAGATATCACTTTATCATATCTGCACATCATGTTCATTGCAAATCTATTTGATGTTTTAGTATCATATTGTAAAACTTTCAGTCCTTTGTGATTTTCTCATGAGGCAACTTAATTACTATAGATTCATTGTCTCAGTAAGCTTTTGTCATATGACTATGAAAAAGTCCTATATGGTTAATAGCATGTCACCACAGAAATTATTCTTGTTATCATTTACCTACTCGAGGACGAGCAGGAATTAAGCTTGGGGATGTTGATACGTCCAAAACGTATCTATAATTTCTGCTTGCTCCATGCCTCTTTTGGGTGATATTGCTATGATATTTATACACTTCCATACACTTTTGATCATATTTGGACTAACCTATTAACTTAGTGCACCCCAGTGCCAGTTTCTGTTTTCGGCTGTTTTTGTATTTCAGGTTTTCACATTACGAGAACTGCCAGGAAAAATCCAGAAAAATTATATAAAAAAT
>LR738714.1:742173362-742215292 GCA_902687465.1 Secale cereale | reverse complement strand
CTGGCGGCGCGCCCCCCCTGGGCCGCGCCGGGGTGGCGCCTGGGCCCCCCGAGGCTCCTCCGATGCCCCCCTTTGGCATATATATAAAGCGTCTCCCGAAACCCTCGAGGGAGGAACTCTTTTTCGCGATCTCATCTCTGTTCCGCCGCCGCCGCCGCTTCCAAGATCGGGAGCACCAGGAGAACTCTTCCCGGCACCCTGCCGGAGGGGAGGATCACCACCGGGAGCCTCTCCACCACCATGGACGCCTCCCGGATGAGTTGTGAGTAGTCTCCTTTGGACCATGAGTCCATGACCAGTAGCTATGTGATGTTCTCCTCCCGTTCTTGTGCTTCACTAATTAGCCCTCATGAGCTGCCCTACATGATCGAGGCACATATGTAATCCTTATGCTGTTGCTATGATGAGTTTGCTGGGATCCGATGGATTATGAGATTATGTTCAGATTGTGCTTGAGTAATATATTTGATCTACCTCTTTTATATTTATGTTCGTAAGTAATTCTTGCATGTTCTCCATTGTTATTTATTGCTTTGGCCAAGTAATAGATAGTGACTCCAAGAGGGAACGTTATGCTTGATTGTGGGTTCATGCCCCTCGATGACTAGTTTGAGTGACAGAAACATGAGTCTAGGGGATGTGCTGTTGCCACAAGGGGGAAAACAACGGTGCTTGTCGGGTGCAAGGATTGTTTACTTTACGCAAAGTTCTTTTAATGCAGTTGTCTGTTGCATTGAGTTTACACTATGGGTGGGACTCGCAACTTAATACCAGCGAGATGTTCTGGATAGATATCTCAAGGTGGATAATTAGTAGTAGATATTGATGGATTTCGGTCTACTTACTTTGGCGTACCGCCCATGCTTTGAACCTCAACCTTTCTTGCAATGTAGTCACCATTGGTTTGCGCACATGGTCCTGTCAATTGCCCAGCTATAATTCGTTTACCTCACATAGCTGTTTTATCGTCTTTTGGGAGAGATACATCACTAGTGAACATCAAGAGACTCCGGTCCATATTACCATCATTGATCACATCCGCTATTTACTTTTCGCTATTATTTACTATTGCAATTATATCTATCACTACTATCACTTGCGTTTAATCCTTTATGAACTACAAGGCCGGAGGGATTGACAACCTCTCTGTACTCGTTGGGAGCAAAGTTATTTGTATCTGTGTGCAGGTCCATGTTGATTGCTAATATCTGGCGCCGTAGCAGTTGACACCTTCTTGTTGAACCTAGGAGTCTCTGGGGATTCGATCCTTGGTATCTTTGCCAAGGGAAAAACTTCCGCAACACTACATCTCACACCTTCCACTTGCGGTAACCAACGAGGGGCGAGAAGCCTAGCAACCGCCCATGCTTTTGAGCCTCTACCTTTCTTTGCAGCATAGTTAGCATTGGTTTGCACACATAATCCTGTCAATTGCCCAGCTGTAATTTGTTTACCTCGCTTAGCTGTTTTATCGTATTTTGGGAGAGAGACATCACTAGTGAACATCATGGGACCCCGGTCCATATTACCATCACTGATCACATCCGCTATTGACTTCCTGTTCTTATTTCCTAGTTGCAGTCATACCTATCACTATTATCTCTTGCGTTTGATCCTTTGTACACGACAAGGCAGGAGGGATTGACAACCTCTCTGTACTCGTTGGGAGCAAAGTTATTTGTATCTGTGTGCAGGTCCTGTCAAGCCAAAGTTTCTGGCGCCATTGACACCTTCTTGTCGACCCTCGGAGTCTCACGGGATTCGATCCTTGGTTTCTTTGCCAAGGGAAATTTGCCGCTACGCTACATCTCAAACCTTCCACTTGGGGTAACCAACGAGGGCGAGAAGCCATCAAGCAAGTTTCTGGCGCCGTTACCGGGGACTCCACTCTTCAAGATAGGGGAGTTGCACGCTATCTTTTACCTTTGCTTTTTAGTCTTGTTAGTTTACCTTTCGGTTTTTGCTTTAGTATCCTTTATCAAAAATCACAAAAAAAAATTATTTGCTTTTCTGTTAGTAGTCCTTTCTGTTTAGTCAAGCATGTTAGGATTTGGTGCTTTGAGGGAATCAGATGTTCTAGATTTCCATCAAAGGGATGGAGAAAATATGAAGAAGGCACGGGACAGAATTTCTGATGCATATAGGAGAATTATGCCTTGGATACCTATAAAAATTGTGCTTAGAAACTTTTACCATGGTCTTTTTAAATGGTGTAAACACTCTCTTGATATTATAGCTGAAGGAGATTTCCTAGAGTGTGATGAAGCTAGAGCTCTTGAAATTATACATGGTCTATCTAGTTACTTTGTTTATGATCATAGTTTTGATACTGTCATAGATAGACTTGCTACTATTGAGAAGAGAATGGATGCTCTAGACTTGATGAAGGTAGAGAAACCCAAACCCAATAAGAGAGATATTTTGGAAATAGACAATGATTGGGAGCCTTTTGTTAGGATTAGCATCTCTAAGCAAGACTTCCTTGCTTATTGTGATATTGGATCTATGGTTTCTACTATGCCAAAAATTGTTCATGATTCTTTAAAATTTAACATGGATAGATTATCATACTATCATGAACATGCTAATGGAGATATTTCTGAGATCCAGGGAAGAATAAAAGACGTGCCAGTTACATTCCTTAAAGGGATTGCAATGGTTGATTTCTTCATCATTAAGCCAAACCAAGGAAATATAGTGCTTGGAAGGGACTTCCTCCGAGCCGTAAAAGGCTTCATCGATATAGGTAAGGGACAAATCCGCCTACGCGGGAAGGCAAAAGGTACGTACCCCTTTCCTAGAAGGAACAAGGATGAACTTGTTGATGAACCATTTGAAGCAATTTATAACTCCGATTATTATGATGATTATTGATTCCTCTTTGCATTATGCCTAGCTTAAAGGCATAAAAGAAAGCGCTTTTGGGAGGCAGCCCACAACGAATAAAGTTTTATTTTTCTTTTGTTGTGTCTTGATGTTTGTTACTGCAGTAGCATTATCATTGTATCTTTTCTTTTCAGCTTTGTGCCAAGTTTAGCCTCCGATTGCAAGAAAGTTCAAAAGTTGTGACGTGCAGTCCAGAAAACAGATTCTGTCCTTGGACAGAAAAATTCGTATAAAATCACCAGATCATCTTTTTGATCTGAATTTTTTTGACAACGTGCTCTATACAATTGGCTTTCATGCGCCTGTTCTGAGTTTTTTGATTTGAGTTGCAGAAGTGCCCCGAAAAAATTATTTACTACCTGCTGGTCTGGTTTTCATAGATTCTGTCCTGTTTTGCCTTTTCTTCGTTTTGCAAACCTTGAGCTTGCTTTTTCTTTGCAAAAACCTTTTGGCAATCTTGAGAAACAGTAGCTCTTCAAGATTATCTTTATTTCCAGCAAGGAAAAATTATTTTATTATGGGTACTAACCTCGCTAATCAGATTATGATGAGTTATGCATGAAGGGAGTTTTCAAATGTGCGAGGGAAGATGATAAAAAGATTCAGGAGGGTCAAACGCTCAAGCTTGGGGATGCCCCCGTGCACCCCCAAGAAATATTCAAGAAGACTCAAGCGTCTAAGCTTGGGGATGCCCCCGTGCATCCCCTTGTCCATCAACAATTATCAGTTCGTCTTTCGTTCCACTATATTTTAATCACTTCATGTGTTATGTGCTATGCTTGGAGCGTCTTGCTTTTAGTTTCCTTTTTTAGTTTTCTTTAGCTTTGCTTGCTGTTCATAACAAGTTAGAATCCAGCTTTCTTTGTGTGGGAGAGAAACACGCTCCACTTCAACCTAGAACACAACATAGGATTTTCATGCTTATCTCTGCTATGTGTGTTCTTTGTCTTTCCATAGCTACTGTCATGTTTAGCTCTTAGTTTTCATGCTTTTCTTTTTAAAGAGCTTTTGTTTAGTTGGTTGTTGAACTCTCTTGAGTTTTCATGTTTATCTTGTTAAGAGAGATTGTCTGTTGCACTGAGTTGTGTGTCTTAACTTAAAGTAGGTAATTGAGGTTGCTATTTAATTTTAGTAGTAACTTGCAATAGTTTTGAGGTATTATCATGAGTAATGTCTGAACTTTTGGTGTCAAGAGCTTTAGCCTATTAGTGATAGATGTCGTATTTTGGGCAATCCGTGTTTACTTTCGAAAACCTACAAAATAGTTGAGAACTTTAGCTACTAAATGGATCACTAATCTTTGGAGGGATCGAATATTAGAGTACACTCACGTACCATGGGTCGAGGATGCGCAAGGGTAACCAAACCCCCATACACACCTCCTCGGGGTACTTGTCTCTTTGTGAACCTCCTAATTAGATTGAGAGTTATCGATAATAAGTGCATGAGTTCTTCGGACTAATGTGAGTATTCGAAGGTTGACACTTCCACCTATCCATATTTTTCTAGCCTCTTCGGTACCGTGCATTGCCCTTTCTCACCTCGAGAGTTGGCGCATACTTCGCCGGTGCATCCAAATCCTTGGCACGATACGCTCTGTCATCATAAGCCTCATTATATCCTTCCTCAAAACAACCACCATACCTACCTATTAAGGCATTTCCATAGCCTTTCCGAGATACATTGCCATGCAACATCCATCCTCTCATGACTTGATCTTCATGTCATACATGCTTTTTGCTTGATCGATGAGCCGCATGCTAGTTGGGTCTTTCCCTAATCATTGCTACATGACGCGCTAGTATCATTGCATATCCTGCTACACTGGCAGAGGCATACATTTGCATACATCATGATAGTTTCATTTTCTTTATGTTGAGTACTTTTGTAAAGTGTGGAAGATCTTCTATACTTCTTGTAATACATAGAGTGTTGTCCCGTAAGTGAGGAAAAGATCCCAAAGAGGACAAAATCAAAAGATCCCAAAGAGGACAAATGAGAGATAAAAAGAAAGAGCCATTGAGGCCACACAAAAATAAAAAAATAGAAAAAAGAGAAAAAGAAATAAAAAGAGAGAAGGGGGCACACTACTATTTCTTTTGAGAGATCCACACTCGTACTCCATCTTATACCATGTACTCCATAGAGATTATCATTCATGCATATAGATATGTGGGGACCTTTACACTATAGAACTTGGCTTGTATATTCCAATGATGAGCCTCCTCAAAAGAGCTCTAGGTCTTCTTGAGCAAGCAAGTTGGATGCACCCCCACTAGTTCCATTGGAGAGCTTACCTTAGCTCATATGTGCATCCGTTGCATGGCAATCCCTACTCCTCACATCATATCTATCATTTGGCTTTCTCTCGCCGATGATTGTCCTCATTGATGTGAGCCTTTCACACCTTTTTTGTCTTCCCCCTCTATCATTTTTCTCTCTTTGCCATCCTAAGTGTCGACTTTCTTGCTTACGCTCATCCATTGCATGAGTGCTCAAAATATCGAAAGGGAGTGGATCATTTTGACTTGTACCTGGCTGACTGTCTGGGGATGAGTCAAGATAAGATTCCAAAGAAGACCAAGTGTGAAACTTTAGTAGATTAAGTTCTCAACAATACAAAAACTATGTTTTACTCTCTCATATATCCCTATCCCCTTTCTTGCACGCAAACACCATTTGGAGACATTCGAGTCACGGACAGCGAGAGCTCTTGCACCTTTATGTTCTTATGTTACTTGTTACAATGCTAATATAGACTCTTGCTTGTTATGACTTGAATTGGATTACATGCCTTGATTGCTTTACTTAAAAGTTCTTATATGGTTGATAGCATGTCACCACAGAAATTATGCTTGTTATCATTTACCTACTCGAGGACGAGCAGGAATTAAGCTTGGGGATGTTGATACGTCCAAAACGTATCTATAATTTCTGCTTGCTCCATGCCTCTTTTGTGTGATATTGCTATGATATTTATGCACTTCCATACACTTTTGATCATATTTGGACTAACCTATTAACTCAGTGCACCCAAGTGCCAGTTTCTGTTTTCTGCTGTTTTTGTATTTCAGATTTTCCCATTACTTGAATTGCCAGAAAAATTCCGGGTAAAATATATAAAAAATCAGCGCTCCAGAAGCTTCCACGCGCCAGAAGTGGGGCCAGAGGGGAGCCAGGGGAAGCCCAGGCGGCCTATCCACGCGGCCCCCCTCCTGGCCGCGCCGGGAAAGGCCCCTGGGCCCCCCTCTCCGCCTCTGGTGCGCCCCTTTGGCATATATTTAGCACGCGTCCCGAAACCCTCGAGGACGGAAACCCTTTTTACGATCTCGTCTCTGTTCCGCCGCCGCCGCGCTTCCAAGATCGGGAGCACCAGGAGAACTCTTCCCGGCACCCTGCCGGAGGGGAGAACCACCACCGGGAGCTTCTCCACCACCATGGACGCTTCTCGGATGAGTTGTGAGTAGTCTCCCTTGGACCATGGGTCCATGACCAGTAGCTATGTGATGTTCTCCTCCCCTCTTTGTTCTTCATTGATTAGACCTCGTGAGCTGCCCAACATGATCGAGGCACATATGTAATCTTTATGCTGTTGCTATGCTGAGTTTGCTGGGATCCGATGGATTATGAGATTATGTTCAGATTGTGTGTGAGTAATATATTTGATTCACCTCTTTTATATTTATTTTCTTGAGTAATTCTTGCATGTTCTCCGTTGCTATTTATTGCTTGGGCCGAGTAGTAGGTAGTAACTCCAAGAGGGAACGTTATGCTTGATTGTGGGTTCATGCCCCTCGATGACTAGCTTGAGTGACAAAAACATGAGTCTAGGGGATGTGATGTTGCCACAAGGGGGAAAAGAATGGTGCTTGTACTTGCGGGTGCAAGGATTGTTTACTTTACGCAAAGTTCTTTTAATGCAGTTGTCTGTTGCTTTGAGTTTACACTTTGGGTGGGACTCGCAACTTAATACCAACGAGATGTTCTGGATAGATATCTCAAGGTGGATGATTAGTAGTAGATGCAGATGGATTTCGGTCTACTTGCCTTGGCGTACCGCCCATGCTTTCAAGCCTCTACCTTTCTTTGCAGCATAGTTAGCATTGGTTTCCGCACATAATCCTGTCAATTGGCCAGCTGTAATTTGTTTACCTCGCTTAGCTGTTTTATCGTCTTTTGGGAGAGAGACATCACTAGTGAACATCATGGGACCCCGGTCCATATTACCATTACTGATCACATCCGCTATTTACTTCCTGTTCTTATTTCCTAGTTGCAGTCATACCTATCACTATTATCTCTTGCGTTTGATCCTTTGTAAACGACAAGGCCGGAGGGATTGACAACCTCTCTGTACTCGTTGGGAGCAAAGTTATTTGTATCTGTGTGCAGGTCCTGTCAAGCCAAAGTTTCTGGCGCCATTGACACCTTCTTGTCGACCCTCGGAGTCCCACGGGATTCGATCCTTGGTATCTTTGCCAAGGGAAATTTGCCGCTACGCTACATCTCAAACCTTCCACTTGGGGTAACCAACAAGGGGCGAGAAGCCATCATCACTGCACGCGCAGTTTGCCCATTACAGCAGTGACGACCAAGGCGGGGCCGAGGAATATGACGACGATGACGACAGCGAGGGTGAGGGTGACAACGCGCCCTCCTAGGGCTCCTCTTCATCATGCTCCTGTCGTCGACGCCCGCCTCGACTTCGTTCGGGTGCTTCCCTCCTATTGTAGATGTACCCCGTGTGGGGGGTATGAAGAGACTGTCTGTTATTTTGTTTAATCACTCGTAATGTCGACTGCATTCTCATTCTATGTTCCCAGAGCTGTAGCCGTGTGCAGGTACGTCGACGACGATCTCCCGCTCCTCCTCCTCTGTCGGCGTGGGTGACGGTAGGCCTGTGCCGGCTGAGCAGGCAGGGCACGGGCCATCTCCGTGCACACGGCACCTCCGTGGTGTGGATGGAGCAGCAACTACAGGCTCTGGCATGCCATATCCACGTCCAGCGGCGGCGGGGCACTCGGTCCGGCGACAAGCCCTGGGTCCAGATCATGGCGGTTGTCCACCGGCATGGCCATGCGCCGGTCGTCCAGTGGCCGCGAGATGGCGGCATCCTCCAGCGAAGTTCTGGCGACGGTTAATGCCGAGGCTAGAAACTTGTGGTGGTGCTCCCCATCGATGGCGGACGAAACGGGGGAGCTTCTCGGCAAGGAAGTGGCGGCGACCTTCTTTCCAGAGACAACCAAGGAGAAGGGAGGCGCGGGACGACATCCTCACCGTTCCAAGTCCTTCTCCGACGAGCTCCTGTGTGGACTGTCACACTCGCCGGAGAGACGTGCGTGATAATGTGTAAAAAAATAGTGTGAATGAACAGTAACTTTTGCTGATGATTGATGTCTGTTGAGTATCGTGATTATTAGGAAAGCTAGGATAGCGTAGGATATTATTCTACCTTGCCTTGTACTCCAAGTAGATCATTGTACTCATATATATATGCCCACAAGGCTCAAGCAATACAACAACTATTCCACCAAACATCTCTCTCCCTTCTAACATGGTATCTATCGCAAGTCGATCCTAAACCCTAGCTGCCACCGCTTCCGCCCCCGCGCGCTGCCCCCGGGGCAGTCGGCCTCCATGACCGCCGCCGGGGGCCCCGCCGCCCGTACCTAGGGTTCGTCCGCCCGCCGTGTTGGCCGGCTGTCCTAGAGAGTCTTTTTCCCGAGCCATTGCTCCGGGTTTTTCTCTATCGCGCCGGTCGCTTTGATCGGCGTTTACTTTTTGGTTTCCGATCTAAGATCGGTTTGCATCACCCACCACCGCCGTCGGCACCCGCGCGCCTCTACTCCGACACCGGCACGACTGGCCGGCTACTTCATCGACCCGACGGCCTCACGCGACAGGCGGCCCCTTATGGCCGTCGTCCGTGCGCCGGCCCACCCGTCGACCCACGCCAGCCGTCACCGCCCTGCTCCGACTGGGACACCTACATCGCCTTCACCCGGAGGCCTCGCGCCATGCGGCGGTTAATCATAGCCGTAGCTCGCGCGCCGGCCCGCCCATCGATCCACGTCACCCGCCTCCACCGCGTCTGCACGGCGGCTCGGCGGTCTACCTGGCCAGCCTCGTCCTCGGCTGCATTAGGCTCGTCGGCTGCCTCAACTCGGGCGCCGCTGCTCCGTTGGTCACTCGAGCCTCGCTGCCCGGGCCCTGGCACTGCTTTGGCAGCTCGGGTGCCGGCGCTGACGTCCCACACCGTCCGCCGTCGCCGGCCTCATTCAGGACTCCGCCGCCACCACGCCTCCATCGAGCGGTGTCCCCGACCTCGCGCGCGATCGTCTTGATCACCCGCTCGTCGCCGCGATCCGCCACATCTATGCCGTGCGACCGACCTGGCCCGTCGGTTGCGCGCGCCTCCGCAGGTCTCGTGAAGATCGTCCTTGAGTTCAGCGCGCATCTTCACCGATCGAGGATCAGGCTGCCTCTGCGTCGCCCCGTCGGGCCGTAGCGCCGCCGCCCCGTGGTTCTCCTCGCGGCTGGATCGACTCGTGCGTTGCCCCTTCGGGCCGTAGTTGTGACACCTCGAGACCGGTGAGCCAGGTGTCAGTCAGTTATTCGTTGTCTTTACCATGTAATGCTTCCTGTATAGACTTGCTATGCTTCCTGTATATATTTGTCATGCATCATACCTTGCCATGTAATGCATCATATATAGACTTGTGTTGTTTTGCTGTGCTTCCTACCTTGCCATGTTTTGCTTCCTGTATAGACTTTCTGTGCATCGTATGTAGACTTGTCGTGCATCCTACTTGGTAGTGCATATTGTCATGTTCTTGAGTGGTTTGTTTACCGTGTTGCTTGCTTCTTCTCGTTAGTGCTTGTTCCGTTGCGTTCGTGAGGATTCGTTCATCTACCCGTGGTTCTTCTTCAAGGCTTCTTATCCGTCTTCTTCACGGATCTGTTCTTCTTCCTTGCGGGATCTCAGGCAAGATGACCGTAACCTTGGATACCTTTACTATCTTTGCCATTGCTTAGCGTCTCGATGCTATCGTTATATGTCACCCTACCCATCATTATTGTCAGCCTCTCCTTGTTGCCATGAAACCTCTAACCTTTGAAACCTTCCTAGCAAAACCATTGTTTGGCTATGTTACCCGCTTGCTCAGCCCCTCTTATAGCGTTGTTAGTTGCAGGTGAAGATGAAGTTCGTTCCAGGAGGGAACTTGTTGTTGGTATATCACAATATCTATTATTATTATTAGCACACCTATATACTGGGCATGGGTGGAAGGCTTGGCCTTTTGCTCGGTGTTTTGTTCCACTCATGCCACCTTAGGCGCCGATAAACCGGCATTATGTTCCTTGATTTTGCGTTCCTTACACGATGGGTATATGGGGACCCCTTGACAGTTCGTCTTTGAATAAAACTCCTCCAGCAAGGCCCAACATTGGTTTTAATTTGCTCATAATAACAACTTAATTAATTAATTAAATTGCATAGGGAGTTAGCGCTACCCGAGGATTCTTTCTACATATCAGGGGGCGCCAGTGCTGACGGTGTTGGTCCCAAACGGGGAGACTGCGGGGCCACCACGAGGAAACTCGAGGATTGGCTCCCGTAGGCTCACCTATCCGGTCGTGGCCTGAGACGAGATACGCGCGGCTACTATCAGGGTGTCGACACACCGGGAGGTCTTGCTGGACTTGTTTTACCATTGTCGAAATGTCTTGTGCACCGGGATGCCGAGCCTGATCAGATTTCCCTAAGATAAGGGGTGATGATATTATATTTATCACTTCAGCTAATCGTGAGAGCTTGTGATGGGCTAAGTTGGGACACCCCTGCAGGGTTATGATCTTTCGAAAGCCGTGCCCACGGCTATGTGGCAGATTGGAATTTGTTAATGTCCGGTTGTAGAAAATTTGACAGAGGATCCGAAGTAAAACACACAACTGTGTGAGTAACCGTGACTGTCTCTTTTCACTTTGAGAAGAGAACACGGTGGGGTTATGTTTGACTCGTATTTAGTTCAGGATCTTTAGTGAGCACTACTAGTTGCGACCGTTTGTGTAGATGCTCATCTTATTCTTGTACTCTTAAGTTAGCCACCATATATTTTGCTTAGCCGCTGCTGCAACCTCACCACTTTACCTCTTCCCACCTATTAAGCTTTGATAGTCTTGTTACCCAGGGTTATGGGATTGCTGAGTCCTCGTGGCTCACAGATACTACAACAATAGTTGCAGGTGCAGGTTTCCGATGTCTTGACGTGAGAGCGATGATCGTTGTTTGGAGTTCTTTCTTCTTCTTGTTCAGTCTTGGGTAGGTTCCGGGTCGGCAGCCTGGGATAGCAGATGGATGTTGTAGTTCTTTTCTTGTTTGTATCCGTAGTCGGATACTTTTATTGATGTTGTTGTATTCGTGTGATTTGTATGTATTGTTGTATCCCCCATGTATGTATGTAATGGTACGATGTTATGATATCCATCTTGCTAAGCGCCCGACATGCGGTTGTGCCCCAATCACGTAAGTGTCACATGATCGGGATAGAATCGCATCTTGGGCCTGACAAGTTGGTATCAGAGCTTCGACCGACCATAGGAGCCCCCTTGATTGATCGTAGCTTGGCCGTTGTTGAGTCTAGCAGAAAATTTTTTCGGAGTCTAGTTATATCGGAGAGTAGGAATTCTTTTTACTCCTCAGTCTCTTCGTCGCTCTGGTGAGGAATCTTGACGTAGGTGTTTTGAATTGCCCCTCTTACCCTTCAAATTTTTTTAGGATCGCGTGGATAGTTTTCGTTCGTTGCGTTGTTAGTTCTTTCATCTGGTGCATCTCTCGTCAAGTGGTTTCAACCCTCTTCTTCATTGCAAGTTCAATCCTCAGTTCTTTCCAACCGGTGTTGTTTTCCCTTCCGAAGTGGATTTTCTTTTTCCCACCCACCCACCCTTTTTCTTCTCGGAGCCGGAGTCCGTAATCGAGTATCTATCCTACTCGTGTGATCCTTTGCTTTCTTTCCTCAGTTATTTCAACTAGTGAATTTTCATCTAGTTCGTCATCATTCATCTCCTTTATTCTCCGGTGAATTGTCCTCTCGTTGATATTATCCATCTCTTTTCTTTCCGGTGGAGCCAATTCAATTTGTTCTCGGTGTTCTTCATATTCTTTTCCCTCTGCTCAAATGTTCTTCACCTTGCTCGTTCACCTCTCGCCATTTAATTGTTCCGGTGTTCCAAAGACATCTCAGGAGTCGTTGGTGTTCTAATTTAATTCGAGGCTGTCACCTCATTCGAGTTTTTCAATCATTTCGGTGCATTATCTCTTTTTCAATCATTTCAACGGTGTTTTCTCTTCGGTGGGCTCATAACACACAGGTTTATTCCCAGGATCTTACCGACTATTCTAATCTTCCCGGAGTGTCCCGAAATTCTTTTCAAGTGTGACGTAAGTATGGATGCCATCATTCTTATGCCTTCTTCAAGATCGCTTTAATTCTTTCATGGATGATTCAACCTTCTTCTTTTAATCCTTCCGGAGTATTTTCATGAATTCTTTTCTTTGTGTTCCTCCGAAGGCATCATTTTAGAAGATTTCTTCGTTCTCAGTTTTCAACTTTGTCCTCCAAATATTCTTCATTGATGTCTCTTCGTTCGTCTCACATTTGTCCGGTGCTTCGTTCAAGTATTC
This sequence comes from Secale cereale, assembly GCA_902687465.1. Taxonomy (NCBI): domain Eukaryota; kingdom Viridiplantae; phylum Streptophyta; class Magnoliopsida; order Poales; family Poaceae; genus Secale; species Secale cereale. Next base: position 742,202,721 of record LR738714.1, on the reverse strand, counting down.
TTTAATCAGTTCACGATCTCTTTGTTCTTGTCATTCTAAATTCCTCAAGTGCTTATTCTTCCCGGAGATTCATTCTCTTGTGTTCACTCAATCTCAATTCTTCACGGTGGCTTGTCCTCTTGCATCGTTCAATTTCATTCCTTACGGTGGTCATTCTCGTTCTTCACTCGGTTTCAATTCCTTGCGGTGATTCGCTCAACATTTCTTTATGGTGCTATCATATCAATTCATTCGTTCATTCCCATCTTACTGGTGTTTCATGAAGATTTCCGCAAGTTCGCGATATATCCCTTTTTATTCAATTTCATCAAGAATAAGTAGTGTGCAAGTCCATTGCTTCTCATCAATTTATTGGTGGAGGATAAGCATAACATAAATCTTATTCTTTTCTTCAAGTTGATTAATTCCTTCCTTCAGAGTTTATTCTTGATGAATAAATTCTAATCCCAAGTGTTTTATTCTTTTCTTCCCGGAGTTCAAAGTGTTTCTCGGCCATCTCGTCGGAACCCCATCAAATCATCGGAATGCTTTAATCTTATTCTTTTCGTCCATCATTTCTACATCATCATCCTTTCATTTTACCGGAGTTCTTCACTGTGGTCCTTCATGATATAATTCATTCTTCAAGTGTTCTGCAATTCTTCTGGAGAAGATCTAGCATTATTATTTTGCCTCTCGAGTGCAAATAATTCTCCGTATTCGTTTGAAGTGGAGTTTTGCATTTCTTTCTTCATTCTCATCTATTCAATATTTTCATGGCGGCATAATTCACCTCAAGTTTTGAGATGTTTTCATAAGTCCACAACAAGCTCATTCTTTTGTTGTTGATTTTCTCAACAACTCCGTTCAGGCCTTTCTCTTGACGATTCTCTTTCAAATTCTTTTGTGGTGAAATTTCTCATCTTCTTCTCGGCTCTTTCATTCCATTTTTCAATTCTTCCGGAGGTTTTTCTTATTCATCCCGTCATGGATCGTTCCATCTTCTCAAGTTCTTGTTCCATTCCATTCATATTCAACCGGTGTGCTATTTCTTTCAGTTTCAGTCGGAGTGCTGCCCGAATTACTTCGTTCAGATTCCTTCTATCTTTGTTAACCGGAGTGGTTTCAAATTCATTCTTGTTCCTTCAACTCGTGCTTCATATCCTTCATTTGGTTCTCGTCGTATTCCTTGTTCCTCTTATTTACCGAAGTCTTTGCAACTTCGTTCTTCTTCGTTGCATTCTTCTTCTTTTGAGTTCTTCATCCTCTCAAGGTTCTTTTCTTTCACTCTTTTGTCCTCGAAGAACCTTGTTCTTCCTTTTCACTTCCGTCTCGTTCCTAAGATCTCGGGACGAGATCTCTTGTTAGTAGGGGAGTGTTGTGACACCCCGAGACCGGTGCGCCAGGTGTCAGTCAGTTATTCGTTGTCTTTGCCATGTAATGCTTCCTGTATAGACTTGCTGTGCTTCCTGTATATATTTGTCATGCATCATACCTTGCCATGTTGTAATGCCCAGGATGGGACTATACCTCCTACGTGTCGAGGCACGACTTAAAGGTATAAGCCCATCCTAGAATGATCTCAAGTTTGGTATCTTTGCACGACTCATGTAAAAGAGGGGTTAAATTACAAAAGGAGATAGTTGGCTTACACTCGCCACTTCACACAATACATTACATAAGCAGAACATCATTCAAAACATCACAGCCCATCTAAGGGTAAGATCCAAAAGCAAGATACCAAAACAACATAAAGCCACAGGTCAGGATCGAATCCTAGTAGAAACCACTACTGATCGTCGAAACATCACAAGCAAACGGCCACAAACTTCATTGAGCTCCAAGTGAAGAACTTGAACCAACTCCTGCATCAACTCGGCTGAACCTGCATCTGGTGTTGTAGTAACTGTGAGCCACGAGGACTCAGCAATCCCATAACCATGGGTAACAAGACTAGCAAAGCTTTATGGGTAGGAAGAGGTAAGGTGGTGAGGCTGCAGCAGCGACTAAGCATAATATGGTGGCTAACTTACGAGTACCAGAATAAGATGAGAAGCTACGCAACGGGCGCAAAAGAAGTGATCGCTAAAGATCCTGAACTACATACGAGTCAAACATAACCCCACCGTGTTCTCTTCTCAAAGTGAAAAGAGACAGTCACGGTTACTCACACAGTTGTGTGTTTTACTTCGGATCCTCTGTCAAGTTTTCTACAACCGGACATTAACAAATTCCAATCTGCCACATAACCGCGGGCATGGCTTTCGAAAGATCATAACCCTGCAGGGGTGTCCCAACTTAGCCCATCACAAGCTCTCACGATTAGCTGAAGTGATAAATATAATATCATCACCCCTTATCTTAGGGAAAATCCGATCAGGCTCGGCATCCCGGTAGCACAAGTCATTTCGACAATGGTAAAACAAGTCCAGCAAGACCTCCCGGCGTGCCGACACCCTGATAGTAGCCGCGCGTATCTCGTCTCAGGCCACGTCCGGATGAGCGCTACGTACAGTACCGAAGACCCCAGATAACTGGGTGGTACCGCAAGTGACTCTAGTTTGGGACCAACACCATCAGCACTGGCCCCCATGTTATGTAGAATTAATAATCCTCGGGTAGCGCTAACTCCCTATGCAATTTAATTAATTAATTAAGTTGTTATTATGAGCAAATTAAAACCAATGTTGGGCCTTGCTGGAGGAGTTTTATTCAAAGTCGAACTGTCAAGGGGTCCCCATTTCACCCATCGTGTAAGGAACGCAAAAATCAAGGAACATAATGCCGGTTTATCGGCGCCTAAGGTGGCATGAGTGGAACAAAACACCGAGCAAGAGGCCAAGCCTTCCACCCATGCCCAGTATATAGGTGTGTTAATAATAATTATAGATATTGTGATATACCAACAACAAGTTCCCTCCTGGAACGAACTTCATCTTCACCTGCAACTAACAACGCTATAAGAGGGACTGAGCAAGCGAGGCTGAGCAAGCGGGTAACATAGCCAAACAGTGGTTTTGCTAGGAAGGTGTCAAGGTTAGAGGTTTCATGGCAACAAGGAGAGGCTGACATAAAAGATGGGTAGCGCGACATGTAACGATAGCATCGAGACAACTAAGCATGGCAATGGTAGTAAAGGTATCCAAGGGTATGATCATCTTGCCTGGGATTCCACAAGGGAGAAGAACGGATCCATGAAGTAGACGGAGCACACAGTCGAGCGAAACCTCACAACTCCGGAACGAAACCGAAGCTATCAAGAGAAGCAAACCGGAAAGAAACAAACAACACGGTAAACACACAAGCATAAACATGGCATAGGATGCACATCCAAGTATGATGCATGTCCGGTTCAAATTTGCATGGCATGGCAAAGTGCACAAACAAAACTACAAGTTAAGTGGAGATCAATATGCAACGAGTTGCATATTGACGAAACACCACATTTAATTATTTAATTAACTCTCGTTTATTTACAAGACAAGATTAATTGTTTTTAACATGGCAAGAGGTGAAGCATAATAAACTACACTATTTAGACATTTTAAATGAGGCCGGAAATAACAACAACATATCCGGAAAATCCCCATGAGCATGTTTAATAATTATAAAGCAACAACAATTAAACATTCTCATGTTGTTATCATGATGCGGATGACATGATCAAGTTTATGCAATTATTAAAAGGTTGACTTAAAAGGGATATGAAGTATTGTCACCGTGGTGGAAGGAAAAAAAGATGCCATGGCAACAATTCCGAAAATGATGCAACGGCATCATATCGGTTCCGGTAACTCGTTGAGAGACCGGGCAAAAGAAAGATGGCGTGAGCGAGTCAAACGAGATGAAAGGTGGGACGATCCCATTACAGGGTTCCCACGAGTCGGCGACGAGGCAACCGAGGAACATGACAAAAGGCGACACGGGCACGAAGCACAAGGGGAACATTTCATACAACCACATCAAGCATTCACGGTTCATCGGCTCGGGGTTATACCTTCGGGACACACGTTTCGGGACGGTTCGAGATCGTAGAGGAAGGAGTCGTTCACGTTTCCGAAGAGGAAGTAGCCGTTCCGTAGAGGGAAGTAGTGGTTCCGTTTGTAGTCGTACACGGGTCGACGGTAGTGGAACTTGGCGACGATAGTCGTTCTCGCGACGAGTTCGTAGATGTACTTGGCGCATCCATCTTTTCCGGGCGACGGTAGTGGTACACGTTCCGTAGATGTTCGGGTGCATACGTAGAGGTACTTGTTCAAGATCGTCGTGGTACTTGCCGTAGGGGTTCAAGCCGTCATGTAGAGGTACTTGACGCAACGCCAGGTTTACTCATACACAGGTCATCTGACAAGTCAACAGCACAAGCAACACAAAACAAAACAAAAACTACAGTAGCACGGGACAGCGGCGAGGCCATGCAGCGGCTTGTTGTCCGCCATGGCGAGGAGGTGCCACGCGCGGACGCCGGAGACGGGACGGTGGCGCTGCTGGAGAGGAGGGCACGCTGGCGCGCTCGGGGCCGGGCGCACGGGCGAAGGGATTCGGTCGCGGCCGGCCTCCTGACGCGCGTGAGGAGGAGGGCCCGAGGTGCGGCCGCTCCGGCGCCTGGAGAAGGAGGCGCACGGGGAGGGACATGGCGCGGGCGCAGGCGCGCGGATGCTGGCTGGGGCCGGAAGGGAAGGATGCAGCGGCGCGCGCGGCCTGCAGTGGCCCGTGGAGGCGAGGAGGAAGGCGCGGCGGTCCTGGCGCAGAAGAGAGGGGGAGGCGTCGAGGCGCTCGAGATGGAGGAGCCGCGGTCGCGGGCCGGACGAGGAGGGGTCACGGGCGAGGCCCTGGCGCTGCGCGGCGCGGGAGTCGGGGCTCCTACCCGGCTGGGTGGCGAGGAAGGAGGCCAGGGAGGCGGCGCTGAAGGCCGGTGACGCGAGGGAGACGCTGGCTCGGGGTCATGGCGATGCGGTGAAGGCGGAGGGGCTCGGGCATCGCGGGCAGAGGGAGGAAAACGAAGGAAGGAGCGGGGTCGAGATCGAGGGGGTCGAGCGGTCGGGCGTCCAGAGAAACGAACGAGGGAACGGGTGGCGGCGCACTGAGGGAATGAGAGGGAGTGCGGGGCTCGGGCTAGGGTTAGGAGCACCGGTTGGGCCAAAGTGGGCCAAAGGCTGAGGCGGCTGGGCCTGAATGGCCTTGGGCCAAGGAGGGAGGAAGGAGATGGCCTATTGGCCTGGCTGCTCTCTTCTGTTTATTATTTTTTTAGCAGAAAACAAAAGAGAAGAAAAGAAAAGAAAAGAAAAAAGGAGGGGGGTTAGGGCAAGAATTAGGACAAAGGTTAATTTTTCCCGGGCTCGTAAAAATGAGCACGACCGGAGAAAAATACAAAAGGCCAGATCGGAAAATAATTCAAACATGTTTGAATTTAATTCAAATAGGTTTGAACTAAGACGTGATTATTGAAGTGTCCAAAAATGTTCAAATTTTTGGAGGAACCTCGAAACAACGGAAAGAATTATTGGCAAGGTTTTAAGGAGAACTCGAAGTGAAAAGACATGGGGAAAACATGCAAGTGTGTTGTGGGTAATTCCAAAGAATGGAATATATATTTATAATAGCTCCATAATATATGGAGGATATGTTATAAAGAGAAGTCACCTTCCCTCGATTTAAATGGACCAAAGGTCCACACAATTTATTAGGTTGAGATGCAAAATAAAAATGACATGATGGCATGATGACATGATGCAATGCAAAAAATAAATAACACAAGCTCAAAGAAACACACGGGCAACCCGGAACATCTGGAATCTTCGGGAATCTTCTGGGACGTCGGTCTTCGGGCGTCACAACTCTCCCACACTAATAGAGGATCTCGACCCGAGATCCTAGAGATAGCACCGGGTAAAAACGGAAGAGGAATGGGTAATACAAAGTTGCTTCTTTGACAAACGAGTGAAACCAAGGAACCTTGAGAGGTTAGACAAGTTGAAAAGAAGAATAGAACGGAGATGAACGAAGATGAAACACTCCGTTGGAAAAAGAGGAACAAGGAGCATTATGAGAACCTTGCAGGTTGAAAGACATGATACACGAGCTTACGAACCAAAAGAATATGAAACTGCAACGGTATAGCCAAGGAATAAGAATGACAGAATTTGGACAGCACTCCGTCTGAAAATGGAAGGAATTAACAAGAACTTGAGGAGATGGAATGATAATTAATGAAATCAATAGCATATTGCCTCCGAAACAATTAAAAGAATGGCACAAGGGTTAAGAAAGATTTAGACAGCACTCCGGTTGAAAAGAGAGGTAAAACTTGATAAGATGACGGAACTTGAATGAAGAATACAACACTCCGGTTAAAATGATAAGCAAGGGAGAATATGATCTTGATAAAACGATATTATGGTTTGGAGAGAGCAACATCACAATGCCTCCGGAATGAAAGAATAGCATATAAATCAACGAAAGAAAAGAATGGAGAAGAAAATGACAACTTGTCTCAAAATTGAATTTGAAAGAGCATCCTTGCAAAGAAGGGTTGACGGAGTTGTTGGAAAATCAACAACGAAAAGAATAAGCTCGTGTGGGCTTATGGAAAACATCTCAAAGTTATGAGGTGACAACCAGCCACTGACGAAAACATTTGATTGGATTGAGATCAACAAGGAGACGAAAAACTTATTTCGCCGGAATGATTAATGAAGAATTTGGGTCATTTATAAGCACCATAATAGCAACAATCCTTAGGGAAAGCTTTTAGGTGAATTATAACCCAAGATAACTCCAACGAATAAATTGAATGGTTGGAAAGATCTCCTGAACAAAGAAAATGATGGGTTTAAATATCTCATTCCTGACAACTCGTGAATCATGAAACATGAAGGAATTGTCAAAATGACATAACCCCATCTGAAAAGATAAGGTAGAACGGATTGCAATTGGAAAGCATGATGAAAATGCTTGAGCTCCAACAAGAATGTTGATGAAGACTTCAAGGATGAATTAAATGATGAAGAACCACCATGAAAAACTCCGGTAAGGAAAGCATGAGAAGTGAAAGATGAAAAGAATAAGATTCAAGGCCTACGATGAATTAGATTGAGGTTTGAAATGATATAATTGAAATAGCTTGAAGCTCCGGAAAACAAGATGAACAACTTAGAACCGAGAATATGATATGATGAACAAGCTCCGAAGGAAGGAATTAACCTCTTGGAAGAAACTAGAATAAGATTTATGTTATGCATATCCTTCACCAATTTAAATTGATGACAACCAAAGGATTTGGCATAATACTTATTCTCGTTGGAAAGGATTAAGAGAGATCTAGCCAAACTTGGGTAAATCTTCAACGAAGCACCGGTAGGATTGTGAAAAGAACAAATGAATTAAAACGATAACAACGGAAGAGTAATCTTGAATGAACCACCGTAAGAATTAGGAGACGAACGAAGAGACATCAATGAAGAATATTTGGAGGACGAAGTTGAAAACTGAGAACGAAGAAATATTCTGAAATGATGGCCTTCGGAGGATCACAATAGGAAGAATTCATGAAATGCTTCGGATGGGTATAAAAGAATTCCTCACAATCAAACGATAATGAGGGTGGCATGAAGCTAGAACCACGAATCTTGAGAAGATCGAGTGATACATGATGAAAACAACAGCATGAAGCTAGGGCCACGAATCTTCAAGAGAAGGCCAAGAATTAAGAGAAACACTTCTCCGGTCTCCAAATGTTGAGAATGAAGACGGGAAATGCCATAAGAATTGTTGAGCACTCCGGCATGAAGAATTAAAAAGGTTGAAATAATGATGGAAAAGAATTTGAAAGCGATCTTGGAGAAGGCATGTGACTGATGGGGATCATTCTTACGTCACACTTTGAAAAGAATTTGAGAATAACTCGGGAAAAAGAAGAGTCAGGTAAGATCCTGGGAAAAGACCTGTGGGTTAGGGCCCACTCAAAGAAATCACCGTTGAAAAGGATTGCTTAAGAGATATTGCACCGGTTGAATTAAAAGGCTTGAATAAGATGATAATCTCAAAATAGCTTGAACGGATTAAGAATGGAATTATGACTCTTCTGAGATACCTTGAACACTCCGGATATGAATAGCAAGAGGAGAATGATTAATTGGTGCACCGTAATAAGAAAGCATTGTGAAATGAGGAAAATGATAAGATCAACACCGAATTCTTGAATTACATCCACCGGAGAAGAATATGAGAACAAAAGAATGATGAACTTGAAGCTCTTGAGCATCTTCATGATAATTCACCGGATAAGAACATTGAAGGAAAAGAATGAAGAAACATCACATGAATAAAATGGATACTTCATTAAGAATTCTGGCTCCAAAATAAGAAGGGAGGGAGGGTGGGGAAAAACAAAGACAACTTGGGATGAATGAAACAGACAAATCGTCGGATTTCTCAACGGCGTCTGTATGGAGTAACTTGAAGAGAAGGCACACCGGTTGGAAAGGATTAACATGAAAATCTCGATGGTCAAGAAGGACTAGCACTCTCATAGAAATATGAGAACATCGATTAGGAAAAAGGTATGGAATCCACATTTGACATCGAAGCAACTCGAATACCAGAATCAAGACAAGAACAAAGGGTAGATGTGTAACATGATCTTCACAATATCATCCGAACAAAGAATTGAACGAATGAATTCCGCAGGTACATCAACTTGTCGAGAAGCCACTTGGAGAACAAAATGTAAATAAAAGGAACAAAGAGCAGATGGAACAAATACAAAATAGAAGCTTTGTCCGACATATTCGTGCTGAAAGCTCATGGAACGTGTTACAAAAGGGTTTTGCAATCCCCGGATCAGCATAGCCAAGGACCCTTTAAGATGCAACTCCCGATCAGAACAAGTCCATAAAACCACTTCACTCAATGTAGAACCCCGAACTTCATATCAAGTACTCGTTGGAAGAATGCCTAGAACTACTTGATGAACCCACCTATAGATTTCCGAAAGTTTCCAGTTATGCAATCAGGTGTTGGGGATACACGGGAAGCACCGCGCAATCAACTCTAAACCTACATCCAGGTGTATCCACCCTTCAACACATAACCAGTCTTTCTCGGAAACTGTTTACCTCGGACCTTCGAAACGCATCCACTATACAAGCTATGGCAATACTCCCGAACTACCTCCCCAGTACTGGGTGATGTCGGGGTTATCTTGCCACTAACCGCATAGGAGAGTTTTTGATGTCGGCCGTCTTAAGTATTCTAGTACTGCCGCGATGGATTTGTGACGACAACACCTCGGAGCTCAACTCCCCGGGACACTGCCACAACCCCTAATGACAGGAGGCATCGAGAACAATGTTCTCGTCACAAAGACATCGAAACAATCCAAACAATACTTGCGAGATCCTAAAAAAATTTGGTGCAATTTTTGAAAGTAGAAGAGGCAAGAGTAATCGTCAGGAGTCCTCACCAGAATGAAAAGAGATGAGAAGCAAAAGAAATCCTACTCTCCGATATAATATAGGACTCAAAATATTTTTAGTGTGTGCCTAGACTCAACCGTCAACGATTCGATCAATCAGTGGGGGCTTCTAGGTCGGAGAAGGCTCTGAATACCAGCTTGTAATGCCCAGGATGGGACTATACCTCCTACGTGTCGAGACACGACTTAAAGGTATAATCCCATCCTAGAATGATCTCAAGTTTGGTATCTTTGCACGACTCATGTAAAAGAGGGATTAAATTGCAAAAGGAGATAGTTGGCTTACACTCGCCACTTCACACAATACATTACATAAGCAGAACATCATTCAAAACATCACAGCCCATCTAAGGGTAAGATCCAAAAGCAAGATACCAAAACAACATAAAGCCACAGGTCAGGATCGAATCCTAGTAGAAACCACTACTGATCGTCGAAACATCACAAGCAAACGGCCACAAACTTCATCGAGCTCCAAGTGAAGAACTTGAACCAGCTCCTGCATCAACTCGGCTGAACCTGCATCTGGTGTTGTAGTAACTGTGAGCCACGAGGACTCAGCAATCCCATAACCATGGGTAACAAGACTAGCAAAGCTTTATGGGTAGGAAGAGGTAAGGTGGTGAGGCTGCAGCAGCGACTAAGCATAATATGGTGGCTAACTTACGAGTACCAGAATAAGATGAGAAGCTACGCAAACGGGCGCAAAAGAAGTGATCGCTAAAGATCCTGAACTACATACGAGTCAAACATAACCCCACCGTGCTCTCTTCTCAAAGTGAAAAGAGACAGTCACGGTTACTCACACAGTTGTGTGTTTTACTTCGGATCCTCTGTCAAGTTTTCTACAACCGGACATTAACAAATTCCAATCTGCCACATAACCGCGGGCACGACTTTCGAAAGATCATAACCCTGCAGGGGTGTCCCAACTTAGCCCATCACAAGCTCTCACGATTAGCTGAAGTGATAAATATAATATCATCACCCCTTATCTTAGGGAAAATCCGATCAGGCTCGGCATCCCGGTAGCACAAGTCATTTCGACAATGGTAAAACAAGTCCAGCAAGACCTCCCGGCGTGCCGACACCCTGATAGTAGCCGCGCGTATCTCGTCTCAGGCCACGTCCGTATGAGCGCTACGTACAGTACCGAAGACCCCAGATAACTGGGTGGTACCGCAAGTGACTCTAGTTTGGGACCAACACCATCAGCACTGGCCCCCCTGTTATGTAGAATTAAGAATCCTCGGGTAGCGCTAACTCCCTATGCAATTTAATTAATTAATTAAGTTGTTATTATGAGCAAATTAAAACCAATGTTGGGCCTTGCTGGAGGAGTTTTATTCAAAGTCGAACTGTCAAGGGGTCCCCATTTCACCCATCGTGTAAGGAACGCAAAAAATCAAGGAACATAATGCCGGTTTATCGGCGCCTAAGGTGGCATGAGTGGAACAAAACACCGAGCAAGAGGCCAAGCCTTCCACCCATGCCTAGTATATAGGTGTGTTAATAATAATTATAGATATTGTGATATACCAACAACAAGTTCCCTCCTGGAACGAACTTCATCTTCACCTGCAACTAACAACGCTATAAGAGGGACTGAGCAAGCGAGGCTGAGCAAGCGGGTAACATAGCCAAACAGTGGTTTTGCTAGGAAGGTGTCAAGGTTAGAGGTTTCATGGCAACAAGGAGAGGCTGACATAAAAGATGGGTAGCGCGACATGTAACGATAGCATCGAGACAACTAAGCATGGCAATGGTAGTAAAGGTATCCAAGGGTATGATCATCTTGCCTGGGATTCCACAAGGGAGAAGAACGGATCCATGAAGTAGACGGAGCACACAGTCGAGCGAAACCTCACAACTCCGGAACGAAACCGAAGCTATCAAGAGAAGCAAACCGGAAAGAAACAAACAACACGGTAAACACACAAGCATAAACATGGCATAGGATGCACATCCAAGTATGATGCATGTCCGGTTCAAATTTGCATGGCATGGCAAAGTGCACAAACAAAACTACAAGTTAAGTGGAGATCAATATGCAACGAGTTGCATATTGACGAAACACCACATTTAATTATTTAATTAACTCTCGTTTATTTACAAGACAAGATTAATTGTTTTTAACATGGCAAGAGGTGAAGCATAATAAACTACACTATTTAGACATTTTAAATGAGGCCGGAAATAACAACAACATATCCGGAAAATCCCCATGAGCATGTTTAATAATTATAAAGCAACAACAATTAAACATTCTCATGTTGTTATCATGATGCGGATGACATGATCAAGTTTATGCAATTATTAAAAGGTTGACTTAAAAGGGATATGAAGTATTGCCACCGTGGTGGAACGAAAAAAAGATGCCACGGCAACAATTCCGAAAATGATGCAACGGCATCATATCGGTTCCGGTAACTCGTTGAGAGACCGGGCAAAAGAAAGATGGCGTGAGCGAGTCAAACGAGATGAAAGGTGGGACGATCCCATTACCGGGTTCCCACGAGTCGGCGACGAGGCAACCGAGGAACATGACAAAAGGCGACACGGGCACGAAGCACAAGGGGAACATTTCATACAACCACATCAAGCATTCACGGTTCATCGGCTCGGGGTTATACCTTCGGGACACACGTTTCGGGACGGTTCGAGATCGTAGAGGAAGGAGTCGTTCACGTTTCCGAAGAGGAAGTAGCCGTTCCGTAGAGGGAAGTAGTGGTTCCGTTTGTAGTCGTAAACGGGTCGACGGTAGTGGAACTTGGCGACGGTAGTCGTTCTCGCGACGAGTTCGTAGATGTACTTGGCGCATCCATCTTTTCCGGGCGACGGTAGTGGTACACGTTCCGTAGATGTTCGGGTGCATACGTAGAGGTACTTGTTCAAGATCGTCGTGGTACTTGCCGTAGGGGTTCAAGCCGTCATGTAGAGGTACTTGATGCAACGCCGGGTTTACTCGTACACGGGTCATCTGACAAGTCAACAGCACAAGCAACACAAAACAAAACAAAAACTACAGCAGCACGGGACAGCGGTAAGGCCATGCAGCGGCTTGCTGTGCGCCATGGCGAGGAGGTGCGACTCGCGGACGCCGGAGACGGGACGGTGGCGCTGCTGGAGAGGAGGGCATGCTGGCGCGCTCGGGGCCGGGCGCACGGGCGAAGGGATGCGGTCGCGGCCGGCCTCCTGACGCGCGGGAGGAGGAGGGCCCGAGGTGCGGCCGATCCGGCGCCTGGAGAAGGAGGCGCACGGGGAGGGACATGGCACGGGCGCAGGCGCGCGGATGCTGGCTGGGGCCGGAAGGGAAGGATGCAGCGGCGCGCGCGGCCTGCAGTGGCCCGTGGAGGCGAGGAGGAAGGCGTGGCGGTCCTGGCGCAGAGGAGAGGGGGAGGCGACAAGGCGCTCGGGATGGAGGAGCCGCGATCGCGGGCCAGACGAGGAGGGGTCGCGGGCGAGGCCCTGGCGCGGCGCGGCGCGGGAGTCGGGGCTCCTACCCGGCTGGGTGGCGAGGAAGGAGGCCAGGGAGGTGGCGCTGAAGGCCGGTGACGAGAGGGAGACGCTGGCTCGGGGTCATGGCGATGCGGTGAAGGCGGAGGGGCTCGGGCATCGCGGGCAGAGGGAGGAAAACGAAGGAAGGAGCGGGGTCGAGATCGAGGGGGTCGAGCGGTCGGGCGACCAGAGAAACGAACGAGGGAACGGGTGGCAGCGCACTGAGGGATTGAGAGGGAGTGCGGGGCTCAGGCTAGGGTTAGGAGCGCCGGTTGGGCCAAAGTGGGCCAAAGGCTGAGGCGGCTGGGCCTGAATGGCCTTGGGCCAAGGAGGGAGGAAGGAGATGGCCTATTGGCCTCGCTGCTCTCTTCTGTTTATTATTTCTTTAGCAGAAAACAAAAGAGAAGAAAAGAAAAGAAAAGAAAAAAAGGAAGGGGGTTAGGGCAAGAATTAGGACAAAGGTTAATTTTTCCAGGGCTCGTAAAAATGAGCACGACCGGAGAAAAATACAAAAGGCCAGATCGGAAAATAATTCAAACATATTTGAATTTAATTCAAATAGGTTTGAACTAAGACGTGATTATTGAAGTGTCCAAAAATGTTCAAATTTTTGGAGGAACCTCGAAACAACGGAAAGAATTATTGGCAAGGTTTTAAGGAGAACTCGAAGTGAAAAGACATGGGGAAAATATGCAAGTGTGTTGTGGGTAATTCCAAAGAATGGAATATATATTTATAATAGCTCCATAATATTTGGAGGATATGTTATAAAGAGAAGTCACCTTCCCTCGATTTAAATGGACCGATGGTCCACACAATTTATTAGGTTGAGATGCAAAATAAAAATGACATGATGGCATGATGACATGATGCAATGCAAAAAATAAATAACACAAGCTCAAAGAAACACACGGGCAACCCGGAACATCTGGAATCTTCGGGAATCTTCTGGGACGTCGGTCTTCGGGCGTCACACATGTAATGCATCATATATAGACTTGTGTTGTTTTGCTGTGCTTCCTACCTTGCCATGTTTTGCTTCCTGTATAGACTTTGTGTGCATCGTATGTAGACTTGTCGTGCATCCTACTTGGTAGTTGATACGTCTCAAACGTATCTACTTTTCCAAACACTTTTGATATTGTTTTGACCTCATTCTTGCATGATTTGAACTAAACTAACCCGGACTGACACTGTTTTCAGCAAAGCTGCCTGTATGGTTTTATTGTGTGCAGGAAAACGGATTTTTAAGCATATCAGAAAAATCCACGAAAAATCACAGAAAATCCACGCACCCGAAGGAACCAGGAGCCAGAAGTGGGGCCAGAGGGGGGCCAGGGGGTGCCTAGGCGCCCTGTGGGCGCGCCCCCCTGGGCCGCGCCGGGGGGTCGCCTGGGTGGGGCCTACACCCCCTGGTGCCCTACTTTGCCTCGTATTTTTACTCACGACGCGGAAACCCCAGATCAGAAGTTCTTTCGCAGTTTTCCGTCGCGGAGCCGCCGCCACCCTCTGTTCTTCCTCGGGAGGGCTAATCTGGAGGATGAATTGGCCTCCGGAGAGGGGAGATCGTCGCCATCGTCATCATCATCACCACTCCATCATCCCTCCATGACTTCTCCCTCCATGTGTGAGTAATTCCCCTGCTGTAGGCGAAGGGGATGGTAGGGATTGGATGAGTTAGATCATGTAATAGTTTGTCAGATCGTTGGGGGCATGTTGCCTATCATCTACTATGGTTTTTATCATCTTTGCTTCAACTTGTTATTCTTAATGCTTGACACTTAGGGCCCGAGTGCCATGATCTCAGATCTGAACCATATGTGTTTGCATGAATATATTTGTGTTCGTGATCCTATCTATGAGTTGTTTGCACCTATTACGGTTCGGAACCGGCGATCCCAAAAGTGACAGCTTGGGACACCTAGGGGTGGATTAACGAGCTGCTCGGCTCGTTAAGCTCGTACTCGTTAAGCTCGTGCTCGTTAAGGCTCGGCTCGTTAAGCTCGTTAATATTAACGAGCAGAAAACCCTGCTCGGCTCGGTTCGTTTAAAGCTCGTTAAGCTCGTGAGCGCTCGCGAGCGCTCGTTAACAGATTTTGATGTGTGATGGTGTACACGATAAGCATGCATGTTTGATTTTTAAAATGAAAGATGGTGACTAGGAAACAAAATGCACTAGTTTTTTCCTCCCATATAGATTAGATTGAGTGGATGGGCCAAGGTGCTACGAAAATTAAGTCAGGTAAGATAAAAATATGTGTTGTGTTGTTACTAGCGAGCTTAACGAGCTACTCGTGAAACTCGTTAGCTTGTTCGTTAAGCTCATTAAGCTTAACGAGCTGAAATCAATGATTGGCTCTGTTCATTAAAAAGTGAGCCACGAGCTTAACGAGCCGAACTATCGAGCGCTCATTAAGCTCGCGAGCTTCGAGCTTTTGGTCCAGCCCTAGGGACACAAAAGGGGATGGTCCGTAGTTTGAGGATTACATGTATCCATTGAGTTCATTGCTTTGTTTCGGTGCTCTTTGACAGGAGCACCTTAATCTCCATAAGTTCCTTTTGGCCCCGTTCGTAGCGGGATGGTAGGACAAAAGATGTTGTGCAAGTTCTTATTGCAAGCACGTACAACTACCTACGGGATACATGCCTAATGTTTGATATTTGCCTAGATGATCATTACTTTTCCGTGTGCCGTGCCCCAAGTTAGAATCTATCTCATCCATGCAGCGCCCAACCATCCATCTCCCTAGCCTACAGTGTTTTAAACCCTGCTTGTCACTAGTTGCTACTTTTGCCATTTACCTTCACTATTTACTTTTTGCTGTTTACTTTTACTATCACTATTATCACTATCATATCACTGTTACCACTTATCTTTTGTTAGAAGTAAGTATATTTCAGGTGCGGTTGAATTGACAACTCAACTGTCAAAGCTTATAAATACTCTTTGGCTCCCCGTGTGTCGAATCAATAAATTGGGTTATTCTTACCCGCGAAGACTATCTCGATCCCTTACGGTTGAGGGTTATCAAGTACCGTTTTCTGGCGCCGTTGCCGGGGAGCATAGCAATATTTACAAGTCTACTTGAGGTATCCTACCTGCTGCACTTTATCCACTATGGGTAAGAAAGGAGACCCCAAGGTTCTGATCTTACTATCTACTACAAGAAGAGGTACTGCTCTGAGCACTAGTGCTACACTTGATTCACCTTCCGTTATGAGTAAGTTTGCCTCACCACCACCACATGATGCTCCTACTGAATCTGTTACTATGTCTGATACTCTTGATGATGCTTCTACTACTTTTGATGATATTAGTTCGCTTAGTTATGCTCTTGAGAAACAAATTGCTGCTGCTGCTAAAAAGTCTGGAATCGAACTTCCTGTTACTCGCTACCCTATTGGTGAAACTTATGATTATCCTGATTTGAGTAAACTCAAAGAGAGGCTCCTTGATGATGATTACTATATGCTTGATGAAGATTTATGCAGGGAACTGACAGAGTTTTCTGGCTCTGACCCTGAAGTTATTAAGAAACTATTTGAAAAACACTCTTTGAAGAACAAAACCGTTCCTGATCCTGAATTTGCTACATCTCCTATATGCATTGATGATTCTGATTATGATTTCTCTGTTGATCTTTCACTTATACCTATGGTTGAAGCTGACCCCTTTTATGGCAGAGAAAATGATGATGCTATTGCACACCTGACTAAACTCGGTGAGTTAGGTGGCCTGTTTACCACAGATGAGAAGATACGATACTTTTATATCACCAAGATTCTTCCTTTCTCTTTGAAGGAAGGTGCTAAAGCATGGTATGATTCGCTTCCATGCGGTTCCATTAAGAGTCCTCAAGACTTAGCTCACTCTTTTGTTGATAAGTACTTTCCTGCTCACATGCAACATGCTGCTTTACAAAGAATTTATAACTTTAAACAGTTGCAGGATGAGTCCCTCCCTAAAGCTTGGGGGAGGTACTGCAGTCTGATTCGGGCTAGACCAGGACATGAAATCTCTAAGAATGAATTAATCAATATATTCTATGCTGGTCTAACTGATGAATCCAGGTCCTATTTGGACAGTTGTGCTGGTTGTGTTTTCAGGAAAAGAACACCGGACGATGCAGAAGATTTGATGGGCAGGATTGCCAAAAACCATGAAGATTGGTCCGTCCCTGAACCACCTCCACCACCAAAGAAGAGGGGCATATTTGTTCTAAGCCCCGAAGATATGCGAGAAGCAAAGAAGTCTATTAAAGAGAAAGGTATTAAAGCTGAAGACGTGAAGAATCTACCCCCTATTGAGAAGCTGTGTGAGCCTACCACTCACCCTCCTATGGTAGAGGTACACTCTCTTTTAGATTTCAACGCAAGTGAAATCCCTCATGGTAAGCCTCCTGATCAATGTTTAGATGAGTTTGATAATTTTATTATGAAACAAAATCATTTTAATGAGAAGATAGAAAGTTAATTGCATGATAATTCCCTTGCTATCAAAAGACTGCTTGATGTTTTAGATAGAACAGTTAATGATGTTCAATGTCTTGTGAAGCATTTTCAAATGGTTCAAACTCAGCTTGACCAAATTTCTAAAGTGCAAAGAGATTTGCTTGCTAACAATGCCAAACAAGATAATTTGCAGGCTTTCGGGATTAAGACCCGAGGAGGAACTAGTACTCAAGATCCTCTCTATCCAGAGGGACATCCGAAGAGAATCGAGCAGGATTCTCAAATGCAGGAAGAAGAAATTGTTGGCTCTCCGAAGAAAAAGAAGAAACATAAGGAGACTGACAATTCTAATGATCCTATTGCAGATGAAGAGCCAACTATTGATCCTAACAGCGTATCTATCTCCGATGCTGAGACTGAAGACGGTGCTGAACCTGAAGGTAATAATAATGAGAAGAATGATCCGCCTGAAGTTTGAGAAGAAGAAGCACCTGACAAACGTAAGAGGTACACTAAAGAAGACTTCATCGCAAGAAAACATGGGAAGGAAAGAGAACCATGGGTACAGAAAACCATGCCCTTTCCAGGTAAGTCCATCAAATATAAAGAAGAAGAGCATTACAATAAGTTTTGTGAGTGGATTAAACCTCTTTTTCTTCAAATCCCTTTGACTGATGCTATTAAGTTACTTCCTTATTCAAAATATATGAAAGATATTGTCACTAATAAAAGAAAAGTTCCTAATGATGCAATATCTACTATGCTTGCTAACTACTCTTTCAGTGGCAAGATTCCTGAGAAGCTCGGTGATCCAGGTATACCCACCATTCCTTGCTCCATAAAGAATAATTATGTCAAAACTGCTTTATGTGATCTTGGAGCAGGAGTGAGTGTTATGCCTCTCTCTCTTTACGAGAGGCTTTGTTTAGAGAAACTAATCCCTACAGATATCTCCCTTCAGATGGCTGACAAGTCAACCGCTGTTCCGATAGGTATTTGTGAGGATGTTCCCGTAGAAGTTGCTAATTGTTTAATTCTTACTGATTTTGTTGTGCTTGACATGCCCGAGGATGGGAGCATGTCCATTATTATTGGTAGACCTTTCCTTAACACCGCAGGTGCTATTATTGATTGCAATAAAGGGAAGGTTACCTTCCATGTGAATGATAAAGAACACACAGTATATTTTCCAAAGAAGATCGACAGGAGGCATGCCCTCAACTCAATAGAGAATATCGAGACCGTGAAAATTGGAGAATGGGACTGTCCACTACATGTGCCTCACAAATACAAAACTATATGGTAGGGACAATGTCCATCAAGGTAAAGGTTCAGTGATTACTTCGTGAGAGGTGAGACTTTTTGCTATATATATCGCCTGTTTGTTGGTAAGACTTGATCAACCTTATTAACAAATATGTTTTATATGGATAAAAAGTTGAGCTTGTTATATTTTCATTTGTTTTTAGTTTTTGTCCTACTTGATGTACCAAGTATTTATGTTTTGAAGCTTCACAATACTACTCACTACTTCAAGTTTTCAGAGAGTTTCGCAGCTTTTTGAACTTCGAAAAAATTTCAACAGTGAAGTTTTCAGAAAAATTTAAATAAAAATTTCCACGTCGGGAAAGACCCAGAAAGTCCTGGGGCCAGCCAGGGGGACCCACCAGTGGCCCAAGCGGTCAGCTGGCGCGGCCCAGCCCCTGGCCGCGCCCACAGGGCGCCTGGGGCCCACAGGGCCCCCCTCCAGGTATGTCTTCTTCCTCCCTCTCTCTCTTTCTCCAAAAACTCGAGTTCTGCTTTTGTTCTTGTGTTCTTGCTGTTCTTGGAGGCGATTCTTCGATCTCTCTCTACAACCCCTCATTTGAGCTGAAATTTTGAGCAAATACTCCCTGGTATGTGACTCCTCCACCCCTCCAATTAGATTTTTGATTGGTGGCTTCATTTGTGAGTATTTAGTAGTTCTTGGTGCTGTATAGATGAGCTTGCATGCATATGTAGAAAGTTATTTTTCAAGTTTTGATGCAAGTTATGCCTTGGGCAAGTGAGTTGAGTAGTTTGCCTTAGCTCACCTTGTTTTAAATCCTCATTTTTGTAAATTGCAAAAAAAATTCAGAAATGAGTTTGTTAGGAAGGGCAAAAGGGTGGCTTGAGAAGAGGAGGCCCGCACACTCCGATCGAGTTACTAGAGCCGCAGCTTCACCATCGACTGCTAGGGTGAGCTATAATGAAGATCATGTGCCCCTGGAGTTGTTGGAAGACACAAGTCCAGCACGTGCGATGACATTTCCATGTGATGAATTCATGGAAGCTGCGGGAATAAAGGATGAGTTTTATAATCTTTGTGCTAATGCAGGTTTGACACGACTCGTCACGAGCCGTGTTACTCAGTATCAAAAACTCACCTCCGGTTTCATTAACAGTTTTAGATATAATCCTGATTCAGGTGCTATTGAGTTTAAAATTTACAATGATCTTATCACCATGACTTTGGGGAATTTTTGTGAAATAATAGGTGTGCCGAATGTTGGGAGGACGGCTAGGATGGCCACTCAGCCCTCCGAGCTGAAAACCGTCATCAACTCTCTCTGCAGCATGGGTACGAGGGATATTCATCGGTCAAAGATCTCCAGCATCTTATTTCCTCACCTCAGGTATTTTGCATATTATATTGCCAGAGGGGTGTTAGCTCGTGACAACACGAGCAGCATTTCTGCTCCGGATATTGCTATCCTGGCAGCAGCCCTCTCAGGAAGGTCTGATTATAATCTGGGTGCCTTAATTGCTCGACGCCTTGCTATGAACGGTAACAAGGGGGACTTATATGGTGGCGTTTATGCCACACTTATCTTAGAACATCTTGGAGGCACCCCACACCCTGATGATAATCCTTTTACTTATTTAAGCTTTGATCTTGATGCTATGAAAAGGCATAAGTTTGTCACCATGGGTTCTGAGCTTGATAATCTTGTTTATATCTTGCATTTCGGAATTACCGCGGAACGCGAGATCCGTCTACCTGCACCTCTTTTGTTTGATTTTTCTCGCAGGAACGGATGGTCCTTTGATGTTGTCCAGTTCGATGAGTTCATGGTCCAGCATTAGTTTCATAACCCCATGGAGGGGGTTGTGCCCGACGAGGAGAAGCACGGTGAGTTACCACATTTTCAGGAAGAGACCGCCACCGAGTTTGGTGAAGGTTCTTCCTCTGTTTGGCGCTCGGAACCTTCCTCGTGGGAGACTCCGAGGAGTTCGGTGTACGCGCCAGCATCCTTCTACGACCCTTGGACTCACCACCATACCCCTGGAGCAGGAGGCTCCTGGGGGCAGTAGCTGCTACCAACTTAGGCCAAAAGCCTAAGCTTGGGGGAGTACGTGCCCTTCTTACTTTTCCATTGTATTATCCGTTTTATTCACTTTGATCTTTTCGAAGTTTTTGCCCGTTCTTCTTTATTTTTCTCTTTGCAAAAACAACAAAAAGATTTTCTCTTTCTTTTGCTTTTATTCAACCTTTGAAAAATCCAAAAAGATTTCCTTTCTCTCTTTAGTTTGCTTTGTTTTCAGAGTTCAACTCGAGTCCGTGATGGCATTTAATTATATTTCCTACGTTCGATCGTGCAAGTGACAAGTAGTAATGACGAAGATCGACTGAAGGGAAGCAACAAGGAAGACCGGTATGAACTCTTTTTGTTTCTACTTTTGTACATATGCTTGTACTTATGATCTAGAGACCAGCTTGTAGCGACATAGTGCTATGTTTACAATGCTCTTTCGGTGGTTCATGCTTTCCTTGTGGCTAGTCTCGAATAACTAGAGTATATAATGTGTTATTGAAATGATCTACATGCATTGCATTGTTCATAGTCTGGTATACTAAGGTGGTATTTCCCTTTAGAGAATTTTTGGATTGACTTGGCACATGCTTACACATGTTTAAGACTAAAAAGTCTACTCTGCCTTGATGATCTTTGAGTTTCAGAATAGTTATATCACTTTCATGCCCGATTCAATGTTGCCTTGTCGCTCTGCATGATTATGACCGTTATTGCTCTCTAGTTGGTCGCTTCCCAGTCTTTTGCTAAACTTCCACCTGTACTAAGCGGACTGACTGCTTGTGCATCCAAAATCCTTAAAACCAGTTATGCCATATGAGTCCACTATACCTTCCTATACATGGTATTTACCTGCCATTCCTAACGAAGACTTTCGTGTACCATCTCGAAATTAATCAAAAGCATTTCTCTTTTTGTGCCTATGTTTTAGCTCATGAGGAAGTAGTAGTTAATTCATAATCTTTTTAAGTTGGACAAGTTTCACCCCTGGATTGCATGTATAATGTGCAAACCCCTAATACGAAAAAGAACTGGCATTGAGTGCGCCCGGCTCAAAAAGATAATATAACAAACAAACCCTCCTTCACGCTTTGTTCATGAGAAATCAGAAAACTTTGGCAGTGATAAACAAAGGAGATTAAGAGGATGTGATCGTCCTCATGCGGGAGCTGTTCCTCGAAACTTGTCCAGCTCAAGAAGTGATTGAGTTATCTGCTAGCATTCGTTGACGAAATATGCACCTCTCAAAACGTTTTTATCTCTGTTTTTTAAAACCAAGAGCTCTGGTACATGTTTAGTTTTTGTTTCCGACCACGTTTTCAACCTTGCCAATAAAAGCCACGGTTCGAGAGTCTCACCTTCTTTCTTCGAAGCACCAACTATGAGAGCATAATTTTCATTCTGAGTGTAACGTGCATTGTCCCAAAGTATTACATTGTCTTCTGCATACTTGTGATATGATTTATTCTGAAATTCTTAGTTCTAGTCTCTTTTAAAAACTCTGGAGGAGTCTCTGCATTTATGTTTTGCTTCACTCATGGAGGCTAGCGAGATACCACCCTAATATGCTCAAGCTATGTGCAATGTAATCTTGTCTTGATTTTCAGTAATATATTATTTACTTTTAAGTATTTGTGACTGGTCACTTGAAAGAAGGATTGCTCCTTGCATTGTCCTCATAAGTACTGTTTCAATACTTACTAAACTCTTTTCGTAGTACATGCTTATATACATCTAATGAAGCAAAAGAGTTTGTCAAAGTTTTCTTTGTCGCGTCCAGTTCGTTGAACTGAATTGCTTGAGGACAAGCAATATGCTAAGCTTGGGGGAGTTGATACATCTCAAACGTATCTACTTTTCCAAACACTTTTGATATTGTTTTGACCTCATTCTTGCATGATTTGAACTAAACTAACCCGGACTGACGCTGTTTTCAGCAGAGCTGCCTGTATGGTTTTATTGTGTGCAGGAAAATGGATTTTTAAGCATCTCAGAAAAATCCACGAAAAATCACAGATAATCCACGCACCCGAAGGAACCAGGAGACAGAAGTGGGGCCAGAGGGGGGGCAGGGGGTGCCCAGGCGCCCTGTGGGCGCGCCCCCCCTGGGCCGCGCCGGGGGGGTTGCCTGGGTGGGGCCCACACCCTCTGGTGCCCTACTTTGCCTCGTATTTTTACTCACGACGCGAAAACCCCAGATCAGAAGTTCTTTCGCAGTTTTCCATCGCGGAGTCGCCGCCACCATCTGTTCTTCCTCGGGAGGGCTAATCTGGAGGCTGAATTGGCCTCCGGAGAGGGGAGATCGTCGCCGTCGTCATCATCATCACCACTCCATCATCCCTCCATGACTTCTCCCTCCATGTGTGAGTAATTCCCCTGCTGTAGGTGAAGGGGATGGTAGGGATTGGATGAGTTAGATCATGTAATAGTTTATCAGATCGTTGGGGGCATGTTGCCTATCATCTACTATGGTGTTTATCATCTTTGCTTCAACTTGTTATTCTTAATGCTTGACACTTAGGGCCCGAGTGCCATGATCTCAGATCTGAACCATATGTGTTTGCATGAATATATTTGTGTTCGTGATCCTATCTATGAGTTGTTTGCACCTATTACGGTTCGGAACCGACGATCCCAAAAGTGACAGCTTGGGACACCAAAGGGGATGGTCCGTAGTTTGAGGATTACATGTATCCATTGAGTTCATTGCTTTGTTCCGGTGCTCTTTGACAGGAGCACCTTAATCTCCATAAGTTCCTTTTGGCCCCATTCGTAGCGGGATGGTAGGACAAAAGATGTTGTGCAAGTTCTTATTGCAAGCACGTACAACTACCTACGGGATACATGCCTAATGTTTGATATTTGCCTAGATGATCATTACTTTTCCGTGTGCCGTGCCCCAAGTTAGAATCTATCTCATCCATGCAGCGCCCAACCATCCATCTCCCTAGCCTACAGTGTTTTAAACCCTGCTTGTCACTAGTTGCTACTTTTGCCATTTACCTTCACTATTTACTTTTTGCTGTTTACTTTTACTATCACTATTGTCACTATCATATTGTTGGGAACGTTGCATGGGAAACAAAAATTTTCCTACGCTCACCAAGATCAATCTAGGAGATGCACATCTACGAGAGGAGAGTTGGATCCACATACCCTTGTAGATCGCTAAGCGGAAGCGTTCAAGAACGCGGTTGATGGAGTCGTACTCGCCGCGATTCAGATCGCCGAAGATCCTAGCACCGAAGCAACGGTGCCTCCGCGTTCAACACACGTGCAGCCCGGTGACGTCTCCCACGCCTTGATCCAGCAAGGAGAGAGGGAGAGGTTGGGGAAAACTCCATCCAACAGCAGCACAACGGCGTGGTGGTGATGGAGGAGCGCGGGACTCCAGCAGGGCTTCGCCAAGCGCTGCGGGAGACGAGGAGGGAGAGAGGTAGGGCTGCGCCAATCGACCGAGGTCAAAACTTGTTCTGGGCAGCCCTAAACTTCACATATATATAGGGGGGAGGTAGGGGCTGTGCCCCCATCTAGGGTTTCCTCCCTAGGGGTGGCGGCAGCCCCCCAGAACCCATCTAGGGTGCGGCCAAGGGGGGGAGAGAGAGGGGGCGCCCTAGGATGGGCCTTAAGGCCCATCTGGACCTAGGGTTTGCCCCCCTCCACCCTCCATGCGCCTAGGGACTTGGTGGGGGGGCGCACCAGCCCCCTTGGGGCTGGTCCCCTCCCACACTTAGCCCACGCAGCCTTCTGGGGCTGGTGGCCCCACCTGGTGGACCCCCGGGACCCTCCCGGTGGTCCCGGTACATTACCGATATCGCCCGAAACTTTTCCGGTGACCAAAACAGGACTTCCCATATATGAATCTTTTACCTCCGGACCATTCCGGAACTCCTCGTGACGTCCGGGATCTCATCCGGGACTCCGAACAACATTCGGTAACCGCGTACATACTTTCCCTATAACCCTAGCGTCATCGAACCTTAAGTGTGTAGACCCTACGGGCTCGGGAATCATGTAGACATGACCGAGACAACTCTCCGGCCAATAACCAACAGCGGGATCTGGATACCCATGTTGGCTCCCACATGTTCCACGATGATCTCATCGGATGAACCACGATGTCAAGGATTCAATCAATCCCGTATACGATTCCCTTTGTCTATCGGTATAGCACTTGCCCGAGATTCGATCGTCGGTATACCGATACCTTGCTCAATCTCGTTACCGGCAAGTCTCTTTACTCGTTCCGTAACACATCATCCCGTGATCAACTCCTTGATCACATATTGTGCACATTATGATGATGTCCTACCGAGTGGGCCCAGAGATACCTCTCCGTCATACGGAGTGACAAATCCCAGTCTCGATTCGTGCCAACCCAACAGACACTTTCGGAGATACCTGTTGTGCACCTTTATAGCCACCCAGTTACGTTGTGACGTTTGGTACACCCAAAGCATTCCTACGGTATCTGGGAGTTGCACAATCTCATGGTCTAAGGAAAAGATACTTGACATATAGAAAAGATTTAGCATACGAACTACACGATCTGTGCTAGGCTTAGGATTGGGTCTTGTCCATCACATCATTCTCCTAATGATGTGATCCCGTTATCAACGACATCCAATGTCCATGGTTAGGAAACCGTAACCATCTATTGATCAACGAGCTAGTCGTCTAGAGGCTCACTAGGGACATGGTGTTTGTCTATGTATCCATACATGTATCTGAGTTTCCTATCAATACAATTCTAGCATGGATAATAAACGATTATCGTGAACAAGGAAATATAATAATAACTAATTTATTATTGCCTCTAGGGCATATTTCCAACACATATCACTGTTACCACTTATCTTTTGTCGCAAGTAAGTATATTTCAGGTGCGGTTGAATTGACAACTCAACTGTCAAAGCTTATAAATACTCTTTGGCTCCCCGTGTGTCGAATCAATAAATTGGGTTATTCTTACCCGCGAAGACTATCTCGATCCCTTACGGTTGAGGGTTATCAGTAGTGCATATTGTCATGTTCTTGAGTGGTTTGTTTACCGTGTTGCTTGCTTCTTCTCGTTAGTGCTTGTTCCGTTGCGTTCGTGAGGATTCGTTCGTCTACCCGTGGTTCTTCTTCAAGGCTTCTTCTCTCCGTCTTCTTCACGGATCCGTTCTTCTTCCTTGGGGGATCTCAGGCAAGATGACCGTAACCTTCGATATCTTTACTATCTTTGACATTGCTTAGTGTCTCGATGCTATCGTTATATGTCGCGCTACCCATCATTATTGTCAGCCACTCCTTGTTGCCATGAAACCTCTAACCTTTGAAACCTTCCTAGCAAAACCATTGTTTGGCTATATTATCCGCTTGCTCAGCCCCTCTTATAGCGGTGTTAGTTGCAGGTGAAGATGAAGTTCGTTCCAGGAGGGAACTTGTTGTTGGTATATCACAATATCTATTATTATTATTAACACACCTATATACTGGGCATGGGTGGAAAGCTTGGCCTTTTTGTCAGTGTTTTGTTCCACTCATGCCACCTTAGGCGCCGATAAACCGGCATTATGTTCCTTGATTTTGCGTTCCTTACACGATGGGTATATGGGGACCCCTTGACAGTTCATCTTTGAATAAAACTCCTCCAGCAAGTCCCAACATTGGTTTTAATTTGCTCATAATAACAACTTAATTAATTAATTAAATTGCATAGGGAGTTAGCGCTACCCGAGGATTCTTTCTACATAGCAGGGGGGGCCAGTGCTGACGGTGTTGGCCCCAAACGGGGAGACTGCGGGGCCACCACGGGGAAACTCGAGGATTGGCTCCCGTAGGCTCACCTATCCGGTCATAGCCTGAGACGAGATACGCGCGGCTACTATCAGGGTGTCGACACACCGGGAGGTCTTGCTGGACTTGTTTTACCATTGTCGAAATGTCTTGTGCATCGGGATGCCGAGCCTGATCGGATTTCCCTAAGATAAGGGGTGATGATATTATATTTATCACTTCAGCTAATCGTGAGAGCTTGTGATGGGCTAAGTTGGGACACCCCTGCAGGGTCATGATCTTTCGAAAGCCGTGCCCGCGGTTATGTGGCAGATTGGAATTTGTTAATGTCCGGTTGTAGAAAACTTGACAAAGGATCCGAAGTAAAACACACAACTGTGTGAGTAACCGTGACTGTCTCTTTTCACTTTGAGAAGAGAACACGGTGGGGTTATTTTTGACTCGTATGTAGTTCAGGATCTTTAGCGACCACTACTAGTTGCGACCATTTGCGTAGATGCTCATCTTATTCTTGTATTCGTAAGTTAGCCACCATATATTTTGCTTAGCCGCTGCTGCAACCTCACCACTTTACCTCTTCCCATCTATTAAGCTTTGATAGTCTTGTTACCCATGGTTATGGGATTGCTGAGTCCTCGTGGCTCACAGATACTACAACAACAGTTTCAGGTGCAGGTTTCCGATGTCTTGACGTGAGAACGATGATCGTTGTTTGGAGTTCTTTCTTCTTCTTGTTCAGTCTTGGGTAGGTTCCGGGTCGGCAGCCTGGGATAGCAGATGGATGTCGTTGTTCTTTTCTTGTTTGTATCCGTAGTCGGATACTTGTATTGATGTTGTTGTATTCGTGTGATTTGTATGTATTGTTGTATCCCCATGTATGTATGTAATGATACGATGTAATGATATCCATCTTGCTAAGCGCCCGAAATGCGGTTGTGCCCCAATCACGTAAGTGTCACGTGATCGGGGTAGAATCGCATCTTGGGCCTGACAGTAGTGCCGCGATAAGCGGTCCCCGCCGCCGTCTCGAGGCCGTCCCCGCGGCTGCACCGACTCGCGAACCGCCGTTGCGTCGCCCCTTCGGGCCACAGCGTCGCGGCCCACGGTCCCCGCCGCCGCCCCGAGGTCTTCCCGCCGTCGCCCAAACCAGCCTGCCGCCGCTGCGTCGCCCCTTCGGGCCGTAGCGTCGCGGCCCGTGGTCCACTCCGCTGTCACACCGCGTCGACCTCCCGTGGTACGCGCCGCGCCCCCCCTTGGTGCGGGAATGCCATCGTCCGGGCCAGTCTTCGTCACGCTGTCAGTGTTCTTCGCCTACTTCGAGCACCGCCGCCGCACTTCTAACCTAGCCGCCGCCGCCGCCGTCAGACCGCCGCCACCGCTACCTTCTTAGCTGCCGTCGTCGCCCGTCCACCCTCTTCGTCTTCGTCCAAGCACCAGCCCGTCGCCAGCGTCGCCGTCATCTACCCCGACCACTTCGTCTACTCCGACCACCGTTGGTGACATCGGTCCCGCGCCGGTGGACGCCGCAATCGTCGTCGAGTTCTTCTCTGCTGGCCCCTCCAACTTCTCCGACATGGAGTACAGCTCGTGCAGGTTCCTCGTCTACACATGCTCGGTGATGGCAACACCGATGCGTGCCTTCATCCACGACGTGTCCCCGGATTTGACAAGCCTGGTCGGCGCTTCGTCAACTTCGTCTTCGTCCGTCTACGCATGCCCGGTGCGGGCAACACCGGTGCGTGCCTTCGTCTACGATGTGTCTCCGGGCTTGGCAAATTCGTTGCGACGCGTCGTCAACAACATCTTCTTCCCGGCGCACCACTACTTCGACACCACAACGTCCATGCTAAGTCGGCGCCCTCCTTGCGTCCGCGGCCCCACGGCGACTTCCTCGACACCGGCTACCCCGACTCGACATCGACCACAACATTCTTCGCACGGCTACCTCGACTACGGCTACACCACCTACGCTCTCGGCTACATCGACAAACGACACAAAGGGCTACCGCCTGCTTGAGCAACCTCGTCGGTTTCCACTCCAGTCACGACTCCGCGATGCGTCGACCGTTCTGACTGTGGGGGTGTCCGTCGGCTTGCCTTCGAATTCTTCTCCAGTCTCATCATCTACGTCGCTACCGTTGTGACTGATGGGGGATGTTGAGTATCGTGATTATTAGGAAAGCTAGGATAGCGTAGGATATTATTCTATCTTGCCTTGTACTTCAAGTAGATCATTGTACTCATATATATATGTCCACGAGGCTCAAGCAATACGACAACTATTCCACCATAAATATCTCTCCCTTCTAACAATGTCGATGGTGTACAAATTTATATCCATGAAAGGGATGTGCCTTTACAAGAGATGAATCGAAAGAATGCGTCCGATACAATAGGACGTGATCCATTGGGAGGGCAAACCGCATATCGGTTTGTTAAGCAGGAATTTCCATTAATTATAAACTAACTAATTAATCTTTTTTTGAGGGAAACTAACTAATTAATCCGAACACAAACAAGTCAGTCAATCCAGCATGTGGAGATTGGAAATTTCGGGACGGGTCACTGGTGCCATGTCTGCCATTTCTTTTTCGTGTAGTGCAGAATACGATGCGCAAATCGCTCCGACATGCTGCCGCTCGTCAAGAACACGATTGTCCTATGGAATCGCGACGCGGGCAATAGTATTTATAGTTGTGCATAGTAGTTTATGTGCGAAAACGCGAAAACTCAGGAACTCGATGGGGATGGATAGATAGATTGGAAGCTTAGGTCAACACGAACGTACGATCTCTAAAGGACGTCTATTTTATTTTTTGGATTTCATCCGTTTGAGACAAAA
>LR738714.1:742151098-742173274 GCA_902687465.1 Secale cereale | reverse complement strand
AAAAAAAAACAGAGAAGGTCGTTCGGTGCGTTCAACAGGCGGACTGCGCCCGATCCTTTTTCGGACATTAATTTAAACCCAAAAAACTCAAATAAACATATAACTTAAGAACATCAATTTAAACGTTAAAATGTTCACATTATCCAAGTTCAGCACATTTGTATAAACAAAAACATTAAAAAATGATTGCGGCCCCTGCCGTCATCGTCTTCCATAGCCACCGTCTACTCCTTGTCGTCGTCGTCTCCGATGAGGTCGACATATGGAGGCGGCTGTCAGAGGTGGGATGGTTGCACCTGCCAGGCCGGAGGCACCTACTGTGCAGGTTGGCGGCGCCTGCACTTCTTCGCATGGCGGGGATGGTGACCCCTGGCCGGCGTCCACCTCGGGCGTGCACGGCACGGTCTCCGTCCACATCGAGGACTGCCTGACCAAGGCCGGGTTCCATCCCGTCGGCTCCTCCTTTGGCGCCTCTTGCCGCACATTTACCATTGCCTCCGCCTTGATGTGCACGTCCTCCATGGCCTCCTCCTTGACAGGCCATCATCTCCTCGAGGCCCTGCCATTGGCGCTCGTCGTGGGTGTGGAGGAAGTCATCCATCACCTGCGTCATGAGGTCCTCCTCCTCTTCGGTCGTCATTGGCTCGGGTGGAAGCGGGGACGGAGATAGCGACGGTGTTGGAGTGAGGCCGCGAACCAACATGTGCTCGCGCGTTTGGGGCGGGCTGGGAGCGCGTGCACGGCGGTCGGAGTGTGCCCGCCGCGGGCTCGATGGACGGCCCTGCAAAGAACTGGCAGATATCGTGCTCGTCGTAGAGCCACGTATCCAAGAGCAGCGAGTCGACGACGTACCTCCAGTCGTTGATGTGGTTCGGCGGCAGGTGGGAGCGGCGTCTGTTGATCTCGTCCCAGCGGGCGCGGCCGCTATCGCGACCCGCGGGATGGGCATCCGATCCGTGGAGAGGTGCCAACTGTTGGGGAGGTGCACGTCACTCCAAGGCAGCGGCATACGCGTGTCCCAGTACCTCCTCCAGATGTCGGTATTTACGTACGGCCGCTGGCGAGGCGGGGCGCCGTCCAACGAGATGTGGAACACGGGTGTGGAAGACGGAGGTGGAGGTGCAAGAGGAGTAGGGGAGTGGCGGCGGTGGCCGGATGACGACCCGGCCTCGTGGTCATGCCTCGTCTTGCGGCCGGGAACCAATGGCCCACCATTGTCGCCGGCGGGAAGGTGGAGGAGTGGAGCACTAGGGTTTGACTGTCTGGCTACGAGGAGGCATGCGTCACCGGAATGGGGAAGTGGAAGTGTGGACTCCCACTGGTCCACGGCTTCCACATTAAAAAGGACGACGACCACTCGGCCGGGATGGCTGCCAGGTGGGGTCGCCCACGTGTGTGTCGTAAATGTGGGCGGTGGGTGGTAGGTAAGCGGCTGCCACGCGGGCCCAAGGGAGCGCGGAGTGGGCACGTGGGTATCCGTTCGTCGTCCACACACGGACGCAAAATCGACGCAAGCTTGGGCCGAAAATGGGGCGGGACTGATGTGAAACCAACAGAAAATGAGGATGAGGTCGGACGTTGGACCGTGTGGTCTGTCCGCTGAGCCCAAACGGATGAACAGACAGGGACAGGATGGGGTCACATGTTGGAGTTGGCCTTAGAATAGAAGACGTGCCAATCAGGACGCACGGCCACCATGTGCGAGCTCCTTCTCCTTTCAGCTTCGCATCCTACGCACGCTGGAATCTCACCACGTGCGCCGTTGCCCGGTGGGGCCGGGGAAAGACCGCTTGAACTCACGGCTGGCACAGTGCCGGGCGGGGCCATGCTCACGCCGGCTGCTGCTGCTCGATCGGTCGATCGATCGGTTGGTGGCGGCTCTTCCGTGACTCGTACTGCAGAGGACCTCAACGCTGCTCCAAAGGGATCCGATCCGAGACAAAGAGAGCGCAGCACAGGAGCACTCGTCAAGGGCGGGGGGCTCAATCTTCAAATGACGTAGCCCGTGCTCGTGTGCGTGACATATGGAGGGTCGCCATCAGCCCATGTGGACAGGGACGTGGTAGCGGCCATCCATACCAATCGGCATGGATCAGCAGCGGCACGAGAAACAAAGGCTGGGTCTTTCGTAGCCGGCCGTTTAGCAGTCTAGTGCCACGGTGAAAACCGAAGGTATAAAATATCATTTTCTTTTGAGGATCAAAGGCATTAAATAGCAGTAGCATAGTGATATTCATGGCCATAGGATGAATATATTTTCACCACTCTTTGCTTAACTGACCATAGGACATCTGTAACGTCGACCCTCAAACCTCTCGTAACCATCCGATCGTACTTGTCAGTACTCTGTAGGTCATCCAACGCCGACCCTCATCGGTCAGCGGAGCCGTCTGGACCACAATTCTCTCACAAACCGGAACCAAACCATGTTGGCTTTGTAGGACTCCGGACACATCGACACAAGCCACGTAGGACTCCGATACATCAGGCCCACCCAAAACTACGGCCGGGCCGATGCTTTTGTAGCTGTCCGCACTGTTTCCGCGTCAAAATTCCCTGGTCTTTTCTTTCGTCCCACCGCTCTTCACCCAATTCCTGCCCTTTTCCACCCACTCTCTCTTTCTTCCCGCCGTTGATGCATGGACCCGCAGGAGAACCTGCAGGAGACGGAGGTGGTGGAGGATCGGGGGTCATGCTTGTCTGGAAGATCTACTCGTCGAGACGGCAAAATCGTCGTGTCAAAGCAGATGATGCAAACGCGGCTACACACAAGAATCACAAGGCCGGTGGAGGCGTAGGTGGTGGTCGTCGTGGTGCGGGTGCTGGTGGGGGACATGGTGGAGGTCGAGGCCTTCGCAGTGGGTCCTCCCGCCGTCGCCGACCGTGCATTACAAGGTTATGTGATCATTTGCAACCAGATATGCATTGTTGTAGGTCATGGCACTTTGAGTCGGCTACTCTATGGTATGTGTTTGTGAATGCCAGAGCGACGACTCTGAACAATGGGTGTGCACCAAGGCAGCGATCTCGAATGGAGGTGCGGCGACAACTCTAGAGTGTAGTCTAGCCGCTCAGTGTTGCATGGGTTGTAACCTAATGCAACGAGGGTATTGAGTTCGTCGGCCCGGTAGAAATGATCTGATGGGCCAGTCTGGCTAGTATGCTGGGACAACAATGGCATTAGATGTTTGGCGTAACTTTTGTGGTCTGCGGGCGATCGTCTCATGTAGCAAGGGCTACAATGTGTACGAATGACGTGGCGTTGTGGCTCAGAAAGCTTGGGAAGTTGAGTGGTCTAGTGTCTACCTGTGTTTTGTGACTATGGTCTAGTGTTGTGTGGTCGACAAGGCCTCGTTGCATGTGCAGATTTTTGTTTGCCTTTTTCTCATAAACAGAGCCGTCTTGTTTAGGTTTTACATCAACTTTCCCTTATAAATTGAATCAATACGTCTTGTTTTTTTAAAATGAGATCATATTCAGGTGGGGACCTTTGTCTGGCAATAGTTTGGGTAAAATGTTCTCACAGGAAAATAAACTCTACCTTCTTGGACAAAAACATGATATAGAAATAGCAAACACAACTAAATATAATCCAAACGACCTTCAATTATTATGAGTATAATGCACACTCGTGTAGAAAATTGGGTATGGATGTTAATTTCTACAAGTGGACTAGTGGAGTGTCTTAATTTGTGGGAGCCACATGCCAAACCAGCTGGCCACTACCCAGTTCATAAAGCCGAGTACTAGTCTAGTACAAGTACGACCAAGCCGTGTTTAACGAAAAGACACAACCGACTATTTTGACGTAGACTTATAGAGCAGTGCCTCTACATGTGTACGTAGAGCTGAAGCTCCATTAAAAATACTGTCAACAAACAGCTTATGTTAAAAATTGAGTAGGGCAATCAGTATTTGCAACATTCAAGGCTCTGCTCTTTTGACTATGTTTTCGTGAGAATTGCATGTCTCCTTCACGGCATGGCAGGGCAGCGGAATCAATGGTGCAGGCGCAGCTACCGGTGGTTCCCAGTGTCCAGGTGGATAATGGTGCTAGTACGGAGTAACGGTAATTGCATCTATCCCGTTTCATGATGAGATAATTTTATTGTCCAAAGAATTGTTGTGCATACATGCCACCGGTTCAAGTTTTATATACATAAGTTCTTATTGGAAGAACTTCATTTTGGAGTATTGAACTTGACAGTGCAAATTTAAGTAAAAGGAAACAAGTGATGGTGAAAGGTTATTTCTCTCGCGCCCCCACGACCCCCGCGTCGCCGCCGCTGGCCCATACGGGAGGATCTAATCCGCTGCCGCCGTAGGAACCCGCCTCCCGCTCAACTCTCGCGCCGCCGCCGCCGAAGGGCCGGCCGGCGAAGGCCTGCCCGTCCCTGGGATGGTGGCGGCGGAGCAGATCCTCTCCCCTCACGCGTTGCGCGCTCCATTCCCTTCATCCCCTATTGGCGTCACGCTCCGGCGGCAGGTCCCTTTGGTGCCCTCCCTTTCGGCCCGGTTGGCGTCGTGTTTGGTCGTGGCCATGGTGGTGGCAGGGCTGCTTCCTCCTCCCATGCGCTGCGCCTCGAACCCCTCCCGAGATACAACTTCCCTTCCCAGCTGGTCCGGCCGACTTTCTGCTTGGCCATGGCTTTGGAAGTCTCCGGCAGCGCCGACCTCCCTCGATCTATGGTGGCGGCTTCGGTGTGGTGGTTTTTGAGGCAATAGTGGTCGTTTCCCCTAAGGTGTGCCGCCCTGGTGATGTTCGTGTGGTGCCTCGCGGATCTTTGTTGGCACTGCTCCGGCCATGGCGGTCTCTGGGCACGTGGGGCTGCGGCGATGAGCTGGTCTTCTGCGTCTGCGGTGCGGGCCGCCGCCGCTATGATCCTCGGTTGGTGTTCGTGATCTAGATCTGATTGACCATGATGGTGGTTGTAGATTGTTTTGCGGTGACTTCCTATGGATTCACGACAGGAGGTCTTCGAAAAGACTTCAGGAGGATTTATCTCTCGATCCGGTGGGTGACTTCAGTGGTGAGTTAACGACGACTTGACGCAGAGATATTGTTGTGGAGTGGCGGCGATCCAATTGTAGCTGCTGGGATTGTGAAAGAGTGGTGGCGACAACACATGTGACTTCGATGGTGGTGCTATATGCACCTGGTCTTGAGCTCCGGGGCGAAAGCCTAGGTCAAACCCGAGTGGTTATACCTGACAATGGCGATGTTTTTTACGTCGTTACCTTGTTGAAGGCATTGCTCAGATATGTTCGGTCTGATTCTTCTGGGTAAAAAAATTGATTCCGACTTTTGTGGTTAGATCCGGCGACGACGGCGCTTGAGTGTGACTTTCTTCCTAAAGGTGTTGCTGTTGAAGATCCTCGTAATCCATGTGGCGTTAATGGTTGGTGCGGATATAGTCCCAGTTATAGTTTATCGATCGCTCATCTGATCACTTTGGCGATTTTCCTTTTTTTTCCACACCTAAGAATAGCTTTTGGTACATCACAAGGGGGATGCAGAGACCAGGAGGGAACATCACAGTTCCATAAGCACCTCCTCATCTGAGACCGCCTCTCGCAGCACCCGGACGCACATTCTTTCACACACGGAGCAGATAAATATGGCTGTAACTTAGCGGTAGTTGACCAGGGAGCGATACGTGGCCCCGGCCTTCCAGTTGGCGGGGATGACGTTGTTGACGACGAGGACCCTGCCGGAGTCGGAGGTGAGCTTGAGGGAGAATGGGGCGCGCAGCCGCCTGCCGTTGTTGAGGCGCCACAGTGCGCCCCAGTCCTGCGCCATTGCCGTCCAGGCGCCGCTGCCAGCCTCTTTGAGGGCCACGGCCTTGAGGTCGCCGTCGTCGCCCACGAACTCGATCAGCGTCTTGAAGTAGAAGGGGTTGGAGCCCTGGTCCACCCTGAATGCAATGTTGACGCCAGGGTACTTGCATGGCACCCTAGGATGATTAACAGGAACACCAAGAATGATCAGCAGACATTTACTTCCAGGGTTTTCCGTGTAACTGTATACTGAAGAGGATCCTATCCTATGTCGTAGTGCTGCGTACCTCTTGTACTGCATCCTGATGACACCGCCGGCGCGGAGCTTGTCGGCCATGCCAGGCTTCGCCATGGCGCCCAGGGCGGTGCCGCTCATGTCGAAATGGCACGGCTCACCAGGGTAGAGGTTGCCGGGGCTCAGGTCGGTAATGACGACGGTCACAGGCTTCCCGGAGCAGGCCGAGTTGCTCGTGCATTTAACCTGCGTATGCCACATGAACACGTTTTGTCAGGAGGACAAGCCGAGCCGACCACTTGTCCACTTAATTTGCACCATTAATGGAAGGATCTTGGTTAGTTATGCTTACATCATAGCACGCGCCGCAGCCCATTCCCGCCATGAAGAGAGGCGAGCTCCCGGCGGCGATCATCGACGAGAACGGCCGGTGCCCAACAGCGGTCTGGTAGCCACACGCGCCACCTGCAAATTTCTTTCCTTATCAGTATCTTTCAGCTCGACGAATGTGGGTGCGATACAGGTTGCATGCGTGCAAGACCAACAGTAAAGTAAGCAAAGCACTAACCGTCGCCACCGGCGCCGTTGGGGTTACCGTAATACGTGGCGCCGGCGGGCAACCAGCCGCCGCCGTATGCGGCAGACGAAGAGGGGTTAGTGGTGGTCTGGTTTTTGTCCGCCTTGGCGAGCTTGCGGGAGCAAGCAATGGGGCTCACAAGGAGTGAGAGCACCACCAGTGCGCCAAGCAGCCCTAAGGTGCAAGTTTTCGCCATTGCTGCTGCCTGTAGCTTGCTAGCACTAGGACTGGGAACTCGAAAATTCAGAGGCTACGAGCTAGGTAAGCTTAGCTCGAATGTTCGTTGGGTGAGTTGAAGGACTGGTCACGAGGCCAGTATTTATAGTATTTCCTCAAATGTACGTATAGAAATTTTAGGATAAATTATGAAGTGAAATGAAAATGCATTGAAACGGTTAGGGATGGCACCCGCAGGGTATGGGTACGGGTGGAGCTATCCCATACCCTTACCCGTCCATCCTGAACTTACCCATCACCCATACCCATACCCGTCAAGGGTACAATTTTTTCCCATACCCGTCACCCGACAGGGTATATGGGTACCCGTGGGTAAAAATACCCGCGTTTCCAACACATTGAGTAGAAAATAGTTGTAAAAAGCAACATATAACCATAAATTATTAATAGCAACACATTTTAAACAACAATGTACAACAACATATTGTAACAACAACACATTCTGATAAACAAAAATACCTGCCTATAAAGTGACACATAAAAATGTTAAACAACAACACATAATCATAAATAACAGCACATAGGCATACACTTTAAGTTCCCAAAATCATGATAAATTATAGAGATAATTTGACTACACATTAGAGTTTTACCTAGAGCGATTAGGAGGGGAAATTAATACATTGGGATATTAACTGAAACCGACTTATCAACATTTTAGATGGGTACATGGGTACGCGGGGATGGGTTATACGATCCCATACCCGTACCCTCTCTATCCGATGGGTATGATATTTTTCCATTTAAGTACCCATGGGTAAGTTTTTATCCCATACCCTTATCCTAATAGGGTTTTTACCCGCATGGGACGCGGGTAATGGGTACCCATTGCCATCCCTAGAAACGGTAAGCCATCACTCTCTGCTCTTTAATTACCCTGCTTCATACTGCGCTAAGTGCATGTAGATTTTTTTTGAAAAGCTTCCAATCTATTCATCTTCAATCATTGTAGTACAACGAACACTGGAGATAATAAAAATTATATCCAGATCCATAGACCACCTAGCGACGATTACAAACACTGAAGCGAGACGAAGGCGCGCTGCTGTCATCGCCCTTCCCTCGCCGAAGCCGGGCAAACGTTGTTGTACTAGATAGTCGGGAAGTCGTCGTGCTAAGGTCCCGTAGAACCAACACACCAGAATAGCAACCGCCGCAGATGAAGAGTGTAGATCAAAAATATCCAACCTGAAAACACACGAACGAAGACGAACGACGAACGGATCCGAGCAAATCCACCAAAAACAGATCTGCCGGAGACATACCTCCACACGCCCACCGATGATGCAAGACGCATCACCGGAACGAGGGCTAGGCGGGAAGACCTTTATTTCTTTTTCAGGGAGCCGCCGCCGTCTCGCCTTCCTGAGAAGGATTCAAACCCTAACAAAGCACGAACAAAGATAAAAAAAACGGAGCCCTCCCACCGGCAAGAGCCGAGATCCACTCCGTCTCCATGGCTCTAAGGCCACCGGAGACGGGACGGACCGGCGCCGGCGCCGGCGGGAGGCAGAGAACCCTAGCTTTTTGAAGGCGGCGGCTAAGTGCATGTAGAAATTAAAACACCATGTGTACAATGTTATTGATCCTGATTAAAGTGTTATGAGGGAAAAACAATATTTTTTCTACTTCAAATTGCAAAAATTTAAACCTACTTTAAAGTGTATTGAAAAATAGAAATACACTCGTTTGTAAACAAAATTTAAAGCAAAACGTCGAGACTGAACGGAGTACGTTGCAAATTGTTTTTTTTAACACAGTACAGAAGCAAGCGCTCGTACATACGCGCAGCACATCGCCGAAAATCCTGAAATAAATCCAGAAATAATGCAAGCACCAGGAATAATACCACTGTCCCTCTAACCATCCAACTACAGGTAGGTTTGTTACGTTGCAAATTGTGAAGAAGAACATGATGAGTGTTTTTTCAGAGAGCACGTGACGAGTTGGTGTAGAAGGAAAAAAGCTTACCGAACTATTGCAAATCTGTACTACCTACAAATATGAGCCAAAGTCAAGCCATAAAAAAAAGTGAGTCACCGTCGTGTAAAATAATAAATTGTACAAAAGGAGAACACACATGTGTTTTTTAACACAGTACGGATGCAAAGCGCTCATATATACATGCATACACTCACACTTATAAATGTGTACATGCACACCCTATCCCTATGAAGACCTTCGAAAGATCGAGCTGACATATCATCTTAGATTTATGAAGTCACCGTAGACGTCTCGTTGTTGACCGAAACGTCTCCTCCCGCTGAAAGTGTATCCCCTGTAAATCCTAAAATAAATCGAGGAATAATATGAGTATCAGGTCTTCAACCGTGATGGCTGGGGAAACCACTTCCTCTATAACCATCCAACATAGGATAGTTTGCGGAGAACGCACATGTTGTGAGGTTTGATCTGGATCTATCCGTGTACCTGTTATAAAGCCACTTTATTGTAAGGTCAAACTTATTGTCTGTACAGGGACTAGCTATAATGGTAGAGTCATTTTACAGTGTATTCGGTTGATATGGACCGTCCGTCGGAGCTGATTCGATAATCCAGATTCAATGTAATACACTGATGTCACGTGTATTATACCAGAGGTCGGGGGGCATTTTGGGGATAAAAAATATTTTGAACCGGTCATATTTTCCCTCTCAAATATTTGAAGGATATTCTCGGTACGAATTTGAGGGGTATTGTCGGTTTGATTTTTATCCTGTTCGCTAGGGTTTATTCCTCGCCGGCAGGATCTAGCCGCGCGTCGCGGCTCCTTCCTCCCGCCACCCCAATTTCCTCTCGACCGCGCACCACCTTTTCAACGAAGAACACGAGAGGAGGCGCAATGCCCTCCCGCGGCGGCCGCCGGTTGGGCGCGGTTGGAGATGGAGCGCCAGCGCCCCGCCCTAGAGGAGATCGCCGCTCGGCGCCGTGGCCGCGACGAGAGAGGCGTCGTCGTTCTCGACGACAGCAATGGCGACGCGCCGCCGTCGGTCTGCCAGGGCGACCCTAGGCAGGGCTCCAGCAGTGGCGTCCGCGTGAAGGAGGAGAAGAACGACGGCAACGGCAGCGACGACGGCGACTACGCCGTGTTCAGCCAGTTCTTTGGCCTGTAGCGGCCTTTGTTTTTTTCCTTTAGTATCTTTTAGGTTTGCTATGTCAAAAAAATATTTAAGTTGCCGAATTTTTGCCCCGTTTGCTGAATTGTAGGCGAATTTCCTTTTTTTAATAATTAAAATAGGCGTCACGGCTTGGAACCCGATCGGCCCAAGGCCGATTTTAGCGCCGGTTCGCTCACAGGAGATGATTTTTCGAGCCCTCTAGAGGGCCAACGGCTGGAGATGCTCTTACACGCTGAGTTCGACGTCTGGCCGGAGTCTGATATTTGTGCTCCTTTCAAATCGCTTGACAATTTTAATAGTTAATTATGCAATTCTAATGCTCCCAATTAGGGCCTCTAATGTATCTCATATCTCATGAAATACCAAATGCATTGTTAGTGCTTTGACACATACCATGCATACATAGTGAATGTTATTTCTTTCTCTTGAACCAGAAATTAGTTGCCCAAATTGTATGATCTTTACCTGCTTTGCCATATCGTTGGAACGGGTACCCTCGCGCCCGCGTTCCCGATCTAGTGCAATGGCAGGGCCAGGAGCGAAAACCGAAAGCAGTGACAGTTACGATCGGCTCCATCTCGAAGCTGACTTACCATCCCTACAGTGCTAGTTTTGCAA
The DNA here is from genome assembly GCA_902687465.1 of Secale cereale. Taxonomy (NCBI): domain Eukaryota; kingdom Viridiplantae; phylum Streptophyta; class Magnoliopsida; order Poales; family Poaceae; genus Secale; species Secale cereale. The sequence goes on along the minus strand of LR738714.1, from coordinate 742,162,710 downwards.
CCGTCGGCGACGGCCCATGTCCCGGTACAGGAGCGCGGCCGTGCGCGTATGCGCCCCGTTCCGACTCGCCGGCACTCATTTTTTTGACGTTCTACTAGCCGACACTCTGAAGCGTGAGCAAAACACACTGCAAACAAGTCAGTCACTCCGGCATGTGGAGCTTGGAAATTCCGGGACGGGTCACTGGTGCCATGCGTGTTAACTGACCGCAATGTCTGCCATTTCTTTTACGTGCAGTGCAGAATACGATGCGCAAATCGCTCCGACATGCTGCCGCTCCTCAAGAACACGACTGTCCTATGGGATCGCGACGCTGGCAATAGTTTACGTGCGAAAACTCAGGAACTCGATGGGGACGGATAGATAGATTGGACGCTTAGGCCAACTTCAATGCATGGCTCGAACAGACGTCCGGTTTGTCCGGATTTCATCCGTTTGAGGTGGAAAAACAGACAAGGTCATCCGCTTGTGGTCGTGCGGTGGTCGATGCGTCTAACAGGCCGACTGCACCCCAAATGGTCAGTTTTTCGATCTTTAATATAAACCCTAAAAAACTCAAAAAAACATTGGAAATTACTTAAGAACATCAACTTGAACGTTAAAACTTCAACATTACCAAAGTTCAACACATTTTTATAAACAAAAACTCCTAACCGTCGTCGTCTCCGATGAGGTCGACATATGGAGGCGGCTGCCAGAGGTGGGATGGCGACCCCTGCCAGGCCGGAGGCACCTGCTGTGCAGGCTACGGTGGCGCCTGCACGATCTTTTCGCGCGGCGGGGATGGTGACCACTGGCAGGCGTGCACCTCGGGCGTGCACGGCACAGTCTGCTGAGTAAATAGGCAATTTTTCACTAATTTAATTCATAGATAAATCACTAGCATGGCATTGACTGAATTGACAACATACTGATTCTGATCTAAACATGGACGTACTAAATAAACAGTAGACAAATCTACACATGATCCTAATACTGCAAATACGCAAATAAGTAGGAGCGGGATAAACGTGTTCTACCCTCCAGTAGGCGAGGCGGCCGCGGCGGCGATGGTGGTAGCAGTGGCGTCCTCGGCTGCCTTCTTGTCAGATTCGATCTTCTCGGCGGCGGCACGTTCGGCGGCGGTGGACATGGTGATGACGAGGGCGACGCGGACGTAGAGGAAGTAGACGAACGGCAAGCAGTCGCGTAGTCGCTTCCCAAAAACCTATTCGCCCCTCTCCCGTACATGATCCGGAGAGGCGGGGTTTCGGAGACCTGCTCTGGTGGGCGTGCACGTGGATGCGATCTGTTGTGGCGGCTAGGGTTAGGAGACACACCTCACACTTATATAAGCGCAGCCGCGTGGAGAGACGTGGCCTCGACCCACGTCCGAGTCCGTAACAACCCACGATTCGACGTCTCAGATCGTGGCCCAACTGTCAGAAAACTCTCCGTTACTGACTGGCAAAAATAAGCGCATAGGTGTGAGCTCAGCTTGGCTCAATCCCGCGGTGCGTCGTGGCGAGGCGAGGTGGGCGGCGGAGGAGGAGTGCGCGAGGGCCTCTTCTCTTCTCAAGCTCCAATAGCATGTGGAAGAGAATCCCTTATAAGGAGGTCCAACTCCTCTTACACTTCCGGGGTGGGACTAAACTTCTCGCTACAACTACTGCCAATAAACCCACATGGGCCCTTAGAGATTTTCAGAAATTGTTAGATGGGCCCTAGGCCCATCCTAATATTTCAACACGGTCTCCGTCCACATTCAGGACTGCCCAACCAAGGCCGGGTTCCATCCCGTCGGCTCCTCCTTCGACGGCTCTGGTCGCACGTCCTCCATTCCCTCCGCCTTGACGTGCACGTCCTCTATGGCCTCCCCCTTGACGTACGCGTTGAGAACGAGGAAGGCGACGTCCCCGGCAGCTGACAGGGCCATCATCTCCTCGCGGCCCTGCCATTGGCGCTCGTCGTGGTTGTGGATGGAGTTCTCCATCACCTGCCTCATGAGGTCCTCCTCCTCCTCGGCCGTCATCGGCTCGGGTGGCAGCGGGGACGGAGACGGCGACCACATTGGAGTGAGGCCGCGAACCAGTCTGCGCCTGCGCGTCTGGGGCGGGCTGGGAGCGCGTGCACGGAGGTCAGAGCGCGCCCGCCGCGGGCTCGGTGGACGACCTACAAAGAACGACTGCTGTAAGATGTTGTGGTCGCCGCGGAGTCACGTATACCAAAGCGGCGAGTCGACGGTGTACCTCCAGTCGTCGATGAGGTTCGGCAGCAGGCGGGCGCGGCGTCGGTTGATCTTGTCCCGGCGGGCGCGGTCGCTCACCGGGACCGGCGGGATGGGCACCCGATCGCGGAGAGGTGCCAGTTATTGGGAAGGTGCACGTCAATCCAGGCAGCGGCGTGCGCGTCTCCAAGTACCTCCTGCAGATGTCAGCATCGACGTACGGCCGCTGGCGAGCCGGGGTGCCGTCCAGCGAGATGTGGAACACGGGTGCTGGAGGCGGAGGTGGAGGTGGAGGAGGAGTAGGGTAGTGGCAGCGGCGGCCGGATGACGATCCGGCCTCGTGATCATGCCACGTCTTGCGGCCGGGGAACCAGCGGCCCACCATTGTCGCTGGCGGGAAGGTGGAGGAGCGGCGCTCTGGGGTTTGGCTGTCTGGCTACGAGGAGCCTCGCGTCCCGGAGTGGGGAAGTGGAAGTGTGGACTCCCACGGGTCCATGGTTTCCACATTAAAAAGGACGACAATCGCTCGGCCAGGATGGCTGCCAGGTGGGGCCGCCCGCGTGTGTGCCGTAAATATGGGCGGTGGGTGGTAGGTGGCTGGCTGGCACACGGGTCCGAAGAAGACGCGGAGTGGGCGCCTGGGCGTCCGTTCGCTGTCCGTGTGTACGCAAAATATGCGCAAGTTTGAGCCGAAAATTAGATTGCTAACGTGAAACAGACAGAAAATCGGAATGAGGTTGCGTGTTGGGCCATGTGATTTGTCTGTTTATGCCTAAACAGACAGACACGGAGAGGAAGGGCTCCTTCCCCTTTCAGCTTTGCATCCTACGCACACGGGAATCTCACCACGTGCGCCGTGGCCTGTGGTGGCGGGTAGAGACCGCTGGAACTGACGGTTGGTGACCGCTCTTCCACGACTCGTACTGCAGTGGACCGCAACGCTGCTCCAAAGGGATCCGATCCGAGACAAAGAGAGCGCAGCCCGTGAGCACTCATCAAGGGTGGGGGGCTCAATCTTCAAATGACGTAGCCCGTGCTCGTGTGCGTGACATATGGAGGGTCGCCATCAGCCCATGTGGACAGGGACGTGGTAGCGGCCATCTATACCAATCGGCATGGATCAGCAGCAGCACCAGAAAGAAAGACTGGGTCTTTCGTAGCCGGCCTTTTAGCAGTCTAGTGCCACCGTGTAAACCGAAGGCATAAAATAGCATTTTCTTTTGAGGATCAAAGGCATAAAATTGCAGTACCATGGTGATATGTGCCACATAAAATTATAGTCATTTTGTAGTACATATTCATGGCCATAGGATGAATATATTTTTACCACTCTTTGCTTAACCGGCCTTAGGACATCTGCAACGTCAACCCTCAAACCTCATGTAACCATCTGATCATAGCTGTGCGGATTCTGTAGGTCATCCAACGCCGACCCTCATCGGTCCGCGGAACCGTCCAGGTTGGCTTTGCAGGACTCCGGACACGAGCCACGTACAGTGGCAGCTCCACGAATTTGATTCCGGATATTCATGTGTATTCATTTTGCCAAAATCATTGCTGTTTTTTGAAAATTGTCACCGTTTTGCCAAAATCAACACTGTTTTATAAAAATCATGGGTATTCACATGAAGACCCAAGAATACCCCTAGCGCCGCCCCTGGCCACGTAGGACTCCGACACACTAGGCCCACCCAAAACTACGGCAGAGCCATTGCTTTTGTAGCTGGCCGCACTATTTCCGCTGCAAAATTCCCCACTCTTTTCTTTCGTCCCACCGCTCTTCACCCAATTGCCGCACTTTTTCGCCCACTCTCTCTTTCTTCCCACCGTCGATGCATAGACTCGCAGGAGAACCTGCCGGAGACGGAGGTGGTGAAGGATCGGGGGATCATGCACGTATGGAAGATCAACTCGTCGTGACGGCAAAATTGTTGCGTCAAAGCGAAGGATGCAAAAGCGGCAACACTCAAGAATCAGAAGGCCGGTGGAGGCGTAGGCGGTGGTCCTGATGGTGCGGGTGCTATTGGGGGACATGGTGGAGGTCGGGGCCTGGGCCGTGGGTCCTCCCGCCGTCCCCGGCCATGCATTACAAGGTTGTGCAAACCATTTGCAATTAGATATGCATTGTTGTGTAAATCATTTGTAGCCGGATATGCATTGTTGTGTTGACCATTTGTAGCCGGATATGCATTGTTGTGTAGACCATTTGTAGACGAATATGCATTGTTTTGTTGATTATCTGTAGCCGGATATGCATTCTTTTTTAGCTTTAAATTGACTGTAGGAGAGTTTCCTACTGTCTCGTTGTTTTAAGCAAACACGGCAATGTGTAGGAGTTACATGGTTTTACAAAACACACACGGGCACCCCCATGGGGGTTGACTAAAGGAACTAAAAGGATAAGAAGGGGAAGAAGGGCTTAAAAACAACCAAAAGGCAGGTCCTAAACTAAGTTTTGCAGGAAGGTGTTAATGTAGTCTTCAAGTTCAACAGATGATCTATATTTGAGCAGACAAAAGTCTTGTTTAAACCTCCTGAACCAGGAATTTTGCCTGATATGCATTGTTCTTTTGACATTTTGTAGCCGGATATGCATTGTTTTATTGATCATTTGTAGCCGGATATGCATTGTTTTGATGACCATTTGTAGCCGGATATGCATTGTTTTGTTGATCATTTGTTGCCGGATATGCATTGTTGACAATGTTTTATTTTGTAGCCTCCCCGTGCGTGTAGTGTGTTCTTGAAATTGGAGAAGAAACACTTCACTGTCATGCATTGTTGGTTGATGTTGAATGGACAACCCAAGTGGAACCTATACATTGCTAAGACCGTCGCCCATGGCATCGAGGAGGAAACCCATGATCCAACCGACCCAACAAAAGAACCGTCCAAGAAGGTTAGAAGATGGTTTCGGGGAAAGAAGTCGGAGGAGGATAGGGCGAAGCGAGAAGGTGTGGCGGCCAAGATGACAGGGAGGTCCGAAGACATCTTGGTGAAGAACGAGGGGGCATATGTCAAGGCTCGGACGTCAAGTAGGCATGCATGGCCGAGATGCTTAACATGTTGATGGCGGCGACCGAGAAGAAACTCAAGCTCAAAGAGAAGAAGGTCATGCTCGAGAAGAAGTTAGGGATTGCAGCTGCCTCGGAGGACGCGAAGATGCTCACACCTTGAAGATGGTGGATTTAGATGAGGACACAAGGATGATCATGCAAGCCGTTGATATGTCTCAAACGTATCTATGATTTTTTATTCTTTCATGCTATTATATTATCATTTTATATACATTTTATAGCAATTTATATTATTTTTCTTGACTAACCTATTAGTTTAGTGCCCAATTTCAGTTCCTCTTTTCTGCTTGTTTTTAGTTTTGCAGGAAATCAATATCTATAGAGGTCAGCATAAGTCGCTGATTTAACACGAATCTTTGAGAGACCTCGAGAGGAGCCCATGCTCCTGTCGAAGCTTGCATCGCGTCCTATGTGTTAGTCATGATGGTGTTGGCTGCCCATGCTCGCTGTTTGGTGCATCGACAGGGTCTAGCTCGTGGTTTGGATGTCCACCTTAGTGGTGCTATATGTGCCTCTTCCCCTGGTTACACGTCTCGCAGCTAATCAATTTCAGCCTGCTCTACGGTACCCTTGGGTATCCTTATTGTGATGGATATTGAGAAAAAGCTCTATGACGACGGCATCTGTGGGCGTCATTTCCCTTCTTGAAGGCACCGCGACGAACCCTTGTCTTTTATTTCGTGCGGGTGGTCGTGTGTTCGGTTTGGTAATGGCGCTACTATCCACTGGTGTTGCCTTTGGGCGTTGTCATGCCACCATGTACTCTTCTTTCAGTGTTGCTTTCTGGTTTGGTGGGTCATGGCACTTTGGGTCAGCTGCTCTGTTGTATGGGTCTGTGGATGCCAGAGCGACGACTCTGAACAATGGGTGTGCACCAAGGAAGCAATCTTGAATGGAGGTGCGGCGACAACTCTAGGGTGTAGGCTAGCCGTTCAGTGTTGCATGGGTTGTGACCTCATGCAACAAGGGTAGTGAGTTCGTCGGCCCGGTAGAAACGATCTGATTGGTCAGTCTGGTTAGTATGTTGGGACAACAATGACCTTAGATGTTTGACATAACTTTTGTGGTATGTGGGCGATCATCTCATGTAGCAAGGGCTACAATGTGTCCGAGTGACGTGGCGTTGTGGGTCACATGCGAGCTCGGGAAGTTGATTGGTGTCTTGGGAACCTAGTGTCTGCCCGTGTTTTGTGACTATGGTCTAGTGTTGTATGGTCGACAAGGCCTCCTTGCACTGATGACTTCCCGATTAAGATAGGACTGCATCAAGGGTCAGCTTTGAGCCCTTATCTTTTTGCCTTGGTGATGGATGAGGTCACAAGGGATATACAAGGAGATATCCCATGGTGTATGCTCTTTGCGGACGATGTGGTGCTAGTTGACGATAGTCGGACGGGGGTAAATAGGAAGTTAGAGTTATGGAGACAAACCTTGGAATCGAAAGGGTTTAAGCTTAGTAGAACTAAAACTGAGTACATGATGTGCGGTTTCAGTACTACTAGGTGTGAGGAGGAGGAGGTTAGCCTTGATGGACAGGTGGTGCCTCAGAAGAACACCTTTCGATATTTGGGGTCAATGCTGCAGGAGGATGGGGGTATTGATGAAGATGTGAATCATCGAATCAAAGCCGGATGGATGAAGTGGCGCCAAGCTTCTGGCATTCTCTGTGACAAGAGAGTGCCACAAAAGCTAAAAGGCAAGTTCTACAGGACGGCGGTTCGACCCGCAATGCTGTATGGCGCCGAGTGTTGGCCGACTAAAAGGCGACATGTTCAACAGTTAGGTGTGGCGGAGATGCGTATGTTGAGATGGATGTGTGGCCACACGAGGAAGGATCGAGTCCGGAATGATGATATACGAGATAGAGTTGGGGTAGCACCTATTGAAGAGAAGCTTGTCCAACATCGTCTGAGATGGTTTGGGCATATTCAGCGCAGGCCTCCAGAAGCCCCAGTGCATAGCGGACGGCTAAAGCGTGCGGAGAATGTCAAGAGAGGTCGGGGTAGACCGAATTTGACATGGGAGGAGTCCGTTAAGAGAGACCTGAAGGATTGGAGTATCACCAGAGAACTAGCTATGGACAGGGGTGCGTGGAAGCTTGCTATCCATGTGCCGGAGCCATGAGTTGGTCACGAGATCTTATGGGTTTCACCTCTAGCCTACCCCAACTTGTTTGGGACTAAAGGCTTTGTTGTTGTTGTTGTTGTTGTTAGAGCCGGCTTATTTAGTTTTTCGATCAGCCTCCCTTATAAATCGAATCAATATGTCTTGTTTTTTTAAATGAGGTCATATTCAGGTGGGGACCTTTCTCTGGCAATAGTTTGGGTAAAATGTTGTCGCAGGAAAATAAACTATATCTTCTTTGACAAAAACCTGATATAGAAATAGCAAACACAACTAAATATAATACACACGACCAACGACCTTCAATTATTATGAATATAATGCACATTCGTGTAGAAAATTGGGTATGTATGTTAATTTCTACAAGTGGAGTGTCTTAATTTGTGGGAGCCACATGCCAAACCGGCTGGCAACTATCCAGTTGATAAAGCCAAGTACTTGTGTAGCATAAGTACAACCAAGCCCTATTTATTGAAAAGACACAACTGAAGATTTTGTACGTAGGCTTACAGAGTAGTGCCTACATGTGTGCAAGCTCCATTAAAAATACTTTCAATCAACAACTTATGTTAATAATTGAGTAGGGCAACCATTATTTGCAACATTCAAGGCTTTGCTCTTTTGACTACGCTTTCGGGAGAATTGCATGTGTCCTCCACGGCAAGACAGGGCAGCGGAATTAGTCGCGCAGGGGCAGCTACCGGTGGTTCCCAGTGTCCAGGTGGGTAATGGTGCTAAGTAGAGAGTAATGGTAATTTCGAGACGGGTTTGCTATTTCACATCTAGATGTGATATATTATCTCACATCTAACTCCCTCACCCTTAAAATTCATGGGAGAGTTTACAAAAAAATTCGAGGATGAGTGCGTTAGACATACCCATTTCGAGAGGTGGTTTCATGACGAGGAAAAGTTCTTTTGGGAAGAAGTTCTTTTCGGAGTATTGAACATGACAGTGCAAATTTTAGTAACAGGAAGCAAGTGATGGTGAAAGGTCATTTCTCTCGCCGTTTTCCTCTTATAAAGAAAAATACAGACAGACGAACTGCACACATGATACATCACAAGGGGAATGCAGAGACCAGGAGGGAACATCACCAGTTCATCTGAGAACGCCTCTGGCAGCAAGCGGTCGGACATTCGTTCTTTTCGAGGTATAAAATTCACACACGGAGCAGATAAATATGGCTGTAACTTAGGTAAACATTCTGTAGAGCATAGGCTTTGGAACATCCCCTTATCTAGCCACTCATTTTTGCATCACGATTCGTGCGAGTACATTTGTCTTCTAGCGGTAGTTGACCAGGGAGCGATACGTGGCCCCGGCCTTCCAGTTGGCCGGGATAACGTTGTTGACGACGAGGACCCTGCCGGAGTCGGAGGTGAGCTTGAGGGAGAATGGGGCGCGCAGCCGCCTGCCGTTGTTGAGGCGCCACAGTGCGCCCCAGTCCTGCGCCATTGCCGTCCAGGCGCCGCTGCCAGCCTCCTTGAGGGCCACGGCCTTGAGGCCGCCGTCGTCGCCCACGAACTCGATCAGGGTCTTGAAGTAGAAGGGGTTGGAACCCTGGTCCACCCTGAATGCAATGTTGACGCCAGGGTACTTGCATGGCACCCTAGGATGATTAACAGGAACACCAAGATCAGCAGACATTTACTTCCAGGGTTTTCCGTGTAACTTTAGACTGAAGAGGAACCTATCCTATGTCGTAGACTCGTTGTGCTGCGTACCTCTTGTACTGCATCCTGATGACACCGCCGGCGCGGAGCTTGTTGGCCATGCCAGGCTTCGCCATGGCGCCCAGGGCGGTGCCGCTCATGTCGAAATGGCACGGCTCGCCGGGGTAGAGGTTTCCAGGGCTCAGGTCGGTGATGACGACGGTCACAGGCTTCCCGGAGCAGGCCGAGTTGCTCGTGCATTTAACCTGCGTACGCCACATGAACACGTTTTGTCATTTGTCAGGACAAGCCGAGCCGACCACTTGTCCATTTTGCACCATTAATGGAAGGAGCTTGATGAGTTATGCTTACATCATAGCACGCGCCGCAGCCCTTGCCCGCCATGAATAGAGGTGAGCTCCCGGCAGCGATCATCGACGAGAACGGTCGGTAACCAACAGCGGTCTGGTAGCCACACGCGCCACCTGCAAATTTCTTTCCTTATCAGTATCTTTCAGCTCGACGAATGTGGGTGCGATACAGGTCCCATGCGTGCAAGACCGACAGTAAAGTAAGCAAAGCACTGACCGTCGCTTCCGGCGCCGTTGGGGTTACCGTAATATGTGGCGCCGGCGGGCAACCAGCCGCCACCGTATGCGGCAGACGAAGAGGGGCTCACAAGGAGTGAGAGCACCACCAATGCGCCAAGCAGCACTAAGGTGCAAGTTTTCGCCATTGCTGCTGCTTGTAGCTGCTAGCACTAGGATTGGGAACTCGAAAATTTAGAGGCTACGAGCTAGATAAGCTTAGCTCGAATGTTCGTTGGGTGAGTTGAAGGACTGGTCACGAGGCCAGTATTTATAGTACTTCCTCAAATGTACGTATCGAAATTTTAGGACAAATTATGGAGTGGAATGAAAATGCATTGAAACCCTAAGCCATCACTCTCTGCTGTTTAATTACCCTGCTCCCTAATGCACTAAGTGCATATAGAAATTAAAAGACCATGTGAACAATATTATTGATCTTGATTACCATGTTATGAGGGAAAACAATATTTTTCTACTTCAAATTGCAATTTTTTAAACCTATTTTAAAGTGCATTGGAAGATAGAAATACACTCTTTTGTAAACAAATATTAAAGCAAAACGTCGAGACAAACGGAGTACGTTGTGAATTGTTAAAACGAACATGATGAGTGTTTTTTCAGAGAGCACGTGACGATCGACTTGGTGTACAAGATAAAAAGCTTGCTGAACTACTCCCTCCGTTTCTAAATATTTGTCTTTCTAGACATTTCAAATGGACTACAAATACGGATGTATGTAGACATATTTTAGAGTGTAGATTCAGTCATTTTCCTCTTTATGTAGTCACTTGTTGAAATCTCTAGAAAGACAAATATTTAGAAACGGAGGGAGTAGTACAAATCTGCACTACCTACAAATATGAGCCAAAGTCGAGCCGTAAAAAAACGTGAGCCAACGTTGTGTAAAATAAATAAATTGTACAATAGGAGAACACACATGTGTTTTTAACACAGTACGGACGCAAAGCGCTTATACATACATGCATATACTCACCATTATAAATGCGCACACACCCCCTACCCCTGTGAAGTCCTTCGAAAGACCGAGCCGACATATCATCTTAGATTTATGAAGTTACCGTAGACGCCTCGTCGTCGACCGAAATGTCTCCTCCCACTGAAAGCGCGTCCCCGGTAAATCCTAAAAAAATATCGAGGAATAATGTAATTATCAGGATTTAAACCTTGGTGGCTGGGGATACCACTTTCTCTATAACCATCCAACCATAAGATAGTTTGCGGAGAACGCACATGTTGTGAAGTTTGATCTGGATCTATTCGTGTACCTGTTATAAACGCACTTTGTTGTAAGGTCAAATTTACTGTCCGTACAAGGACTAGCTATAATGCTAATGGACATCCATAGAACTTTGTTTTAATCCTCCTCTACTAATGAGGTGAGGATAACTATTTTGCCTCGGTTTTGAGAAAAAGAGAGTGGCTATAAGGCCCCTCCCAATGCTCCACCTTGTACAGGTGCTAAGCCTTTCACGTAGGCAAAAAATCTGATGTGGCAAGTTATTTAAGAGAAGAGAAATGAGTGTGATGACCCCAGGAAGAAACAATGCTAAGGCGTGAACCTAGGCAAACTATTTAAAGAAATGAAGCCCACCAATACATGAAGAGTTTTAGTTGCTAAATCATTAAATGAAGCAAGGTTACACTACTGCAGAACCGGGCAATAGCACCGGTTCGTAAGGCCCTTTAGTGCCGGTTTCATAACCGGCACTAAAATGTGGTCACTAAAGCCCCCCCCCCCCTTTAGTACCGGTTCAGCACGAACCGGTGCTAAAGGGCAACCACGTGGCACGAGCCAGGTCCGTGGGCCGGAAGCACCAACCGGTACTAAAAGGTTTGGGGGATTTTTGGTTTTGTGATTTTTTTTCATTTAATTTTGTGTTTTCCATTTAATTTTTTTCGTTTGCTGGTATTTTACGATACTACACATTGTACACGTTTT